>JBBPDB010000001.1:37762251-37786429 GCA_037974465.1 Brachypetersius altus
CTCAGCGGTGCCTAGCGGTCCTGGGGATCGAACCCGGACTTTCTGGTCGCAGGGCGGATGCCTTAACCACTAGGCCACCCAACTAGTGGTTGGTACTGTAATACTACGACATACTAGTTAAAAACTGTGATATTAAATGTTAAAAGTCAAGCCCAGCAGTAGCGGTAAGTCAGACTAAAGACTAAAGGACTAGACAACGCGAGTGAAAGCATGAAAGCATCTGAGAGGGGTAGTCCTACAGTATGAAGCAGCCATGCTCAGATTAACCTATTTCTGAGGCTGACTTCAGCAGACGCTGCGAGTGCACAGAGCTGTTCCCGTTACGCAACAGCAGAGTGAAGCTGGGTCAGGCAAAGTAGCCCACTCTGTTTAACGACCCAGTCTCAGCAAAGATAGCCATCACGCTCGACCAGGGAAGCACAATAGGACATCCCCAAACGGCCCAGGCAAAGACACACAACCTGTCACTGACTTACACATAGTGTGTAAGTCTGCTCTTGTTCCTGTAGTGTGTGTGAGTTACAGTGTGTTTCTGTCTAAATATGACTCTAATACTCGTCCCCCAAATCTCAGATTCAAATATGTGTTGTGACTCATCTTCCTCCAAATGCATGTGACAGTTACGAGCTGTGAACTGTGAAGAAAAAAAACTGGATTATTGCAGATCAGAATTAGTCTGATTCACACCCCTGACTGCAGAGAACAAGGCACAGCCGAGCGGAGAAAGGCTTAGTCCATGTCATTTGGCTTTTGGCAACTCTAGCAAGGCTCTAAATGAATTAGGAATAAACAAAAAAGGGAGCAAAACAGGCAAAGGGCATCTGACCGGAGCCAATTAAAGACCTTTCATAGGTCATTATTGCAGTTTCAAAAACATCATTTGTTATTATTAGGGAACTCAATTCACCCTAATTCACTATTTCTGAGCCTGTTTTTGTGCCGAACATGCATTCAGCTAGAAATGACCAGCTGCAGCTTAATTTTGTGGTTTCAAAAGTAGGCTATTCATCACCACATAAGAAAACGACCGAACAGTGTTCTGGGGAAATTCAGAGTTTGTTCTTACACTTGCAACCGGAGCAGCATCCAGACACAGACTCTGTTTTATGTATTTTTCTTTTCAAATTCGGACTGATTACCCGGCAAAGACTGTGACACTAGCCGGCCTGGAAAAATTACAGATAGAAGTTTGGTAAAAGTGGTCCTAGGAGCTACAAATCACAGGATTGTTTCACGCATGCAGAGCACAAACATGCCATTTCAGAGATGGGGGAACAGACAAGGTCTGGCTCAGCTGCCATGTTGACATCAATTTATACATTCCACTGCCTTCTGATCCTTTCTCTCCATCCCTGCCTTTCTCCTTTTCATTCGTTCTCGCTTGGTTTAAAGAAGGACAAGCATGTGTGGACTCGCCAGTGCACTCACATCAGCTAGCAAATATCTCCTCCGTTCTGCTGTCGCTTGAATGTTTTCTGTACATTTTGTTCGAAAGCATTCGGTTTTCAGCCCAAAAAAGTCTAAAATATGTCACAGTCCAAAAATGAAAGCTCTGTGAAAGAAATGTTATCTGTAGTTATATAGATAACATTTCTTTTTTTATAAATATTTTTTTATAAATAAAAGTTTTTTATAAATATTTTTCTTATTGTAAGATTAAAGTGATTTTTTACATTCATTATCTTGTCATTTTGTCCACATTCATAAAAAACATGATCATGCATAATTTTCATCATCTAACTATGAAAAACAGAAATAAACAGTTTGGCCTTGATATACAATTTTAATATTGGTCAGTTTTCATCCACCATCTTCTTTGCTGGTGACATACAGAGTGGCAATCAAGACCAGTGGTCTTCACATCTGGACCTTGAAACCAGTTTCTGGTCTTGTTACTGTTAATGTAATGGACTGGCCACTCATATCAAACTATTTCAAACTATTGAGGGCTTCAAAATCCCACATCTGTTTTTCTTTTATTCAAACACCGACAGCAGAAGTGTTTAGAAGACACAGCAAAACAGTGGAGCCATCAATAAGCTCACTGTTTTAAAGCAGCAAGCAAGTGATGAAATAAGTAACGTTTATTTATAAAGCGCCTTTCGCAAACAGATGTCACAAAGCGCTGACCAATAAAATTCCATAAAAGCTGTAAAATGTATATCATATAAAACAAAGATATATTAATAAAAGCTACTCAAAGTCTTGTCCAATTCATTTTAAATCACACCATGGCTCATTTATGAAACACTTTCTCACATCTGGCCATTTCTAGCCATCACTTTTATTCCCCCTGGAATGACAGGGTTAAAGAGGACAGGAGGACGACATGTTCTACTCTACTGTTGCATCACAAAGGGCATGAAGAGGCATCTGCCCGAGCTCTTTCCCAAAAGTAAGGACGGGATAATCTTGACGTTGAAATGCTGTCGGAAACCGAGCTCTGACTCAGCTCCAATATTCCAGAGGCTCTGGATTCGCGAGGCAGACGGAGGGAGGCTGAGCTCCTCTTCAACACCCAGCCTTGAGAGGTGGGCTGGAGGATCCTTAAAGAGAGACACTAGCACTTGTTCTAGTCCAATTAAAGCCTCTGTCCTGCTGCCTTCGTTTTGTAATCCTACTCGTGCTCGGGGACAGCTGATGTTCTCTGGGGTGTCACTGTTAACAGAAATGGGTCAATGTCATCTGAAATAACTTCTGAAAGCCCATCTTGACTGGCTGCTTTGTCCAAGTTGCAGTCTCGGCGGCATTCACATCTCCTTTCATTCTGTATTCACGGATCTTATCAACTGCCGAGGCCGAAACATCTACAGACTCACAGGAGATGAAATTATTATGGATTAGACGGAGTACAGCGTCTACGGCCGCAGCGATCCTCTGAACGATTTTCTCTTAAGGTTTAAATTACAGCAGTCTGCCCTTAAGCATCAGCCACTTGATACAAATCAATCGCCACCCAATCTCAGCACTGTAATCAATGGTGGACAGTGAGAGAGAGCCTTACTAGCGACTGTGGGCGAGTGACGAGGAGTCACGAGGCACCATATCTGCTTTCCATTGACTTTTCATTAAAGATGACAAAGTAAACAGAAAGCCCTGTTGATTTATAACTTCCCAGGTTACAGTAATTGTTTAACAGAAAAATGACCCGTTTGGCAGATGTAGCTCACCCAAAGAGTCCAAATTGTGCCAACATCGAGACCCTAGAAGTTAGTTGACGCCAAAACCATGAGTACATTTGCAAAATGCTCAACCAGCTCAAATCACATTTAGGTTTTCACTCAGGTGGCTCAGACTCATCTGTGTGTTTTATTGCACTACACTGTGAGCTATAAAACTGAACAATACTTCGTCATGAAGTCGAACACTGCAGACAGCCTTCTTTAATAACAGGGTCTATATTTACAATCCATCTCAGGAGTAGTAGTGCCCACCTAGAATCAGTTTTTTTTGCCAACAGCAGAACCAAGATAAGTCACCTGCATCCCTGGTGTCGTCTATAACTGCTGTGAAGTTTTCTTCATTTAGAGCTCTCAGTGCATTCTACTGCATCCTAAACCACATTCACAAGGCTGAGCCACCTTAATGAAGAGTTTTAATGAGGAGCTTTAATGAAAAGCTGAATGCAGTTTGACTGAGTCGAGAGAAGTTTTGAGAGTCTTTTAGTGTTTTCTCACAGCACAAAACAAAAGAAACAAATATGTCTTAAGTGTTTGGCATCTGTGCATCATACTATTCCTTTCAAACGACACATTTCACATTCTGCTATACTACACAACTGTCGAAATTCCATAATTCTATATCAGTGACATGGTCATTAGTGCAATTAACTAGTGCAATCATTTCTATGGTGACAGCTTCAAGTCTTCACTTCTGTCTTTTCCATCTCTGTTGATGTGAAGGAACGACAAAAACTCCTCAAAATGTGAAAAACAATTCACATGTGTATTGTGTATTATTGCCTTAGAGATGACACTTGAAACCATGAAGAAGTTCGCCTCACAGCAAATAACCCTTGTAAACACTATGCAGTCTCATCCTGTGGCAGGAAATTCAGGCATAAAATGTCTCAGTAAATGCAATGCTCTGTGTGTATCTGTCGCTGTGACACAGGTCTGCCCGTTTGAGAGGGGATAATTGAGTGGGTGAAGGATCGCTCTTAGAAACGCCTTGAAGCGTAAGAAAACACATGGGTCCTGACACGCTGTGGTATTCCAGGCATTGAAAGCAATAGCGCAGGCACCGCTCTGACAGGTAAGTACGCATCTGACAGCAGAGCTTCTGAAGACAACAGCTAACAGAGTCACTGCACTTCTTTTCTAAACTCTTTAATGGTGAGGCAACCCCCACGCCCAGCTGTTTCTGGTCTTCAATCTACTCATCTCCTTTAATAACGACATTCATCAATGCTGCTATAATTCTGCCTTAATTCTGGAAATGAAAGAACAGGATAGAATAACTTTAGCCAATATGAACAGACACACATTTACATACAGCCCACATTTATAGCTCATCTTGATAAAAAAAAATAGTAATAAGCCCTAAATCATGAAGACCATCATCTACTAAAACTATAAATTCTTAATTCTTTGATTTTGTTCGGCACAAACTTCCATTTTGAGCAAATAAACATGAAAAGATCTATTCTTTCTGTGATACAAACCGAAAAGTGTTTCCGTGTTAAACTCCACTCTCGCTCAGAAGCTATTGCAGCAATAAATATAGCATGAAGTTTCTTATATATAGTGATACAAACCAGGGGTGAACTGTGACATTTAAAGACAGGCCTTTGGCGTCAAAACCACAGGCCAGAAATATCAAAACGCTGTCAATTTTTTTCTGTTAAGACCCTAATCAATTCTAATTATAATGTGAAATATTCAAATGTGCAATATTAAAATGTGCAGATAACCCTCTTGTACAGTGATACTTCTATCTTTATATATATCTTTATATTTTATATACTACTAGTTGTAACGGCACGGCCAGTGGCCGGTGAGGGCCACTGTTTTTGGTTATGTTTTGGGACTTTTATTTTGACTTTCTTGTCTGTTTAGTGTCACGTGTCTCATCTCCACCTGCCTTGTGTTTTGTTCTCTGATTTCTGTCTGTATTTAAGTTCCGTCTGTTTAGCCCATTGTTGTCAGTCCATCGCCTCACATCCCTTGTTAGTAAGCTGTATCTCGTTTTTCACGTTCATGTTCTTGTAGCGGCCACTGAGCCAGGTTTGTGTTTCTGTTTTGTTTTCTTTAATAAAGACCTCAGCAATGGATTCACGTTCTCGAGTCTGGTCCATGCCCCGAGGTAAATCACCGGAGCCGGCTAGGCCCGGCCCCATGACAGTTTGTGAAAGGGGGGGGGGTTATATGGCTATATGTTACAATTACAAATTATTATTGGTTATATGTCATTGTTACAAATTGTTTTTTTTAAATAAAATAAATTATATCGCTACATGATTTTATGAGTTGTTCTATGTGTTCTCAGTACCTCTAGAACACTGATTAAACTGCATGTGTCATAAAAGTTACAGTTTTATACCTAAATGAATACCACCACCAGTGCATTGTAACTGCAACTGACTGGATATTGGGTCTTTATGGCATTATTGTATTAATGTATTTCTAACAATTAGTTCATTTGACTTCCTGTTTTATTTGTTCCAATTTGTTTGCAAATCTAAATCGATAACAATGTGTCATCAAGAATCATGATGTTATATTTCTATACTGCAGGTCATTACTGTAAAGGTTAAGATGTTGCGCTCCACACACTAACCTTGTGACTCATCATTTTTAAAGACCCTAAAGAGCCTGGTGGCCATGAAACCAAACTCTCTTTCGCATGCGTCTGACAGCGTAGCAATCATCTCAGCCATGGAGGTCTCCCCACCCACACTCGACAGGCGGTTATAGTCTGTGAACAGAAACCTAAACAGAAATACAGACAGACACACAAATATAAATGGCATGAAATTTTTTTTAAATTTTATCTTAAGTTGCAACTTATTAACTTTTGTACAAATACAATTTATCAATTTAAAGCAGTGGTGCTCAGTAGTCCTGCATGTCGCTATACATGGTTCTCAGAATGCCCCTGTCATGTATTTACATTTACGGCATTTATCAGACGCTTTTATCCAAAGCGACTTCTATTCCTTATCTACAGGGGACAGTCTCTCCCTGGAGCAACTTGGGGTTAAGGGTCTTACTCAGGGTCCCAGTGGTGGTGTGCTGAAGGTAGGATTCGAACCCATGACCTATTGGTCTAGAGGCAAGTATCCTACCCACTACGCCACCACCACCCTCTGCTCTACTGTACTGTACTGTAGTTAATTAATGAAAGCTATTTTCTGATTAAGGTGTGTCAGGGCAGTAAAATCAACACACTTTGAAAAGCAGAGGCACAACAGACTATGCAAGGCAAAGAGTCTCGAGCCGAATCACATGTTAAACGCCCGAAATATAAAACTTGGTGATTACTAAGACACGACAACAACAAAACAAATCAGCCTAAGTTGCCACCACTTTTTCCTCTAAGAACTTGACAGAAAAAACAGAGTACAACACAAATAAATACCCCCTGGAAAGTTAAACAGTTCTTATTAAGGGTATTGCGGTTAATAAGACACTATTAAAAGACTCATTTCATGTTAAATTGTCTATTTCAAGAAATAATACTTGGAGGATGCAATTTCTTTCCTCGGTGCAATAAGAGATGTTCCCTTGATCTTTTTTTTAATCGTTATTTACCGTTTTTGCTGCTCAGAGTGATTTAAAATTATTTGCTATGGTTTGCTTAACACCTTTGCACAACACTACAATAAATGCAAAGAAACAAGAAAGCAGTTAAAGATATCTTTTTAAAAAAAAAGTAGTTTAAATGTGTGAGTTTGGCTAGAACCCAGGTTTAGTTCCTGACGTAATTTAATGAAGCACTGATTGAGCCAAACCAGGTATTTGATGGTAACTAGAGGCCTGGAAACCAGGCTGTTAATAATATACAGATAGCTGTTAATAATATACATACATAAAATAACTATTTACTGTATGAATGTTTATTGTTTTAACTTATTTTAACATAAGACAAAACATTTCTTCCCACCTAAACAGATTTTAAATACTGTAAATGTGAAATAAAGTAATATGTCTACAATTAGGTGGAATAATCTTAGACTCTTCTTACAACAATCTCCCAATCAGAAATAAGCTGATCGTGTGTGAGATGCTGTCACTTGCTAATATATACATTTTAAAGGCACTGCAGAAGTTCTAAGCTTGGCCGTTTTGAGCCGTGGCTGAGTGAGTTGTACCTGACGGGCAGGGCTTTGGTGGTCTGCTCAGGAAGCTCCGGTGGGTTTACAAACATTAGCTTAAGCAGCAGTTCTAGGTAGCCTATGTGACGGGCAATCCTTGTGCTGAGGAGCCATGCCCAGCTCCAGCTCTCGCCTTCTTTCCGACCGCCAAAGTACACCAGCGCTGCACACAAGCAAGAACAGCACAGGCCAGTCATTTAAGAGCAGGTATATTCTGACCATAAAATTACTTTATTACCTTAAATTACATTTTTACACTTCTGGACCTTCATTACTTCACAGCTACATAAAAGAAGCCTTCAGACACCAACTAGTTTATGTAAGGGATAAATCAATTGATCAGTCAATTTGAATTTGTCAAATTGCTCCTCTAAGGCATGGAAACATGATTTCGGTGACGCTCATGCAGTGGAAGTCCAACAGTGCCCCTCGGTGGACAGAAACACCAACAATCCGCACGCATTATAACAACTACTACACATTACACATGTTGGGTAATTTGATTTGCTGGGAAAGCTATTTAATAGAAAGTGCCTGCCTGTAACTGCCACCCCCTCTCATGTGCTAAAGAGCTTAACAAGATTAGGATGGAGACAGGCTGGTTTATACATTTTCTCACAGAAAGTGGCTCAGTCCACTGCTTTTCTCAGTGACCACTGGTTGTCTTGGGATGCACTGAAAATCTTTATAGAACATTAAGAATATGAAGCTGGAATGATGATGTCTTATAGAAAAGTATATGAGAAAAATGAATAGGCAATCATTTGGAGCAGACTGAGTGCAATCCTTGCTTTAAATAATTTTAGCTATTATTCCTAGTACTAGCAAATGAGCAGAGGCAGCTACAGCTAAAATACAGGCCTTGAGAGGAGGATCGTTTTAGAGTGTCCCATATGTTTGTCCATATTGTGTCAGAAACCATGCAGGAAAATAATGATTTGATGCAAAAATAATGATGCAAAAAGTAATCAATAAGCAAAGATGTTTTGTTGCCCAAATTTATATCTAAAAAGTAATGGAAGTTAATTATTTTGCAAGCTTAAACCACCAATTATCTTGCAGTTAAACAGTCTGGGGTCTTACCGACAAAGATGTAGAGAATAGCAAGCAAGCTGAGAGCCACAGCGATGGCCAGCTTGGGGTCAATAGTGAAACCCAAGATCAGAGCCACAGAGCCGCTGAGCAGAAGCGTCAACACCACCACCAACCAGGAGAACTGCAGCAATGGCTCCACCTGCTGGCCAGCAAACGTCTTCATCTCATCTAATAGAGAAGAGAGACATCAAGAACATCACCACAGTATGTTGGTTGGTGATTTTGTGAACCTCATCCAGAAGCCCAGGTTACTAGACATGCCCTAAATATGTAGAGATTACCAAAGAGATTATTAGAGAGGTCCTAAATAGTATTCCAGTTTCAGTAAAAAGTCTGCCATGTTGACATTTAAATGGAGACACATAAGCCAACCTGCTCTTACCCTCCAGTTTCTTGAGGAGAAAGGACTTCCCACTCCCCCATTGGGCGTATAGGCCAACACAGATGGGGGGTTGCATGGTGGGCTCACTCAGAATGTCTGCCAGCGCACTACTGTACAGGTCATAGCCCAGCATATCACCATCGCACTCCGTGGGGGACAGGTGCTCTGTGATGGGTTAGAAAAATACTCAATCTAAAATGACTTAACAACTCCCAAAACACACACTTTTTTTTTGACAAACTATCACTTTAAGACCAAAAACATGTTGCAGGATTCCATGAACACTTACTGGCTCCAAAGATCTGGGTGAGGATGCTCTTCTGGTGGGTGCAGTCGATGTTGTAGGGTGTCTCCCCCTCCTTGTTGGGCTTGTAGAGCAGGCGACCATCCTTAGGGTTCCTCAAAAGCAGCTCTGCTAACTTCCTGCTGCGGCCCTTGATGGCGATGTGCAGGGGAGTGTCTCCTTTCTGAGAGCACAACATTTGCCTCTTAATTCATGACCAAGCACTAGATACTCTACTAACAAAAATACATTTGTACATCTGAAAAAGTTCAATACATCTGAAAACATCACACACAAACCCACACAGACACAGCCATTTCGTAATATCTGTCGCAAAGTCAGACAAACCTAACAAAATGCTGGCTAAGATCGCTTAGAGCTTAAATGGATGATGATATATTTATGAAGCCAGATCATGAAAGGTCACACTGTTAGGACATATCTGGTGTAATCATTTGTCTGGGAATCAAGTTAACATCGGCTTTATGGCAAACTTTGTTTTCAGTTTAATTACACCAACATACTATGAGCCAAACTGCACTTTGCATATAGCCATCTTGGCTATAAGCAAAGTGCACTACAACTTCTCCTTTGATGCAATGAAGGTAAAGCGTGTACTAATACTCTGCAAAGCTTGTCCAATGTTGCAACAGTTGCTACAAAGAACAGATTGGCTGGATAGGTCAGTTGCATCGAGGCTTCAAATGTATTAAATATATGTATATATATATTAAATATAATGGTGCTTATATAACTAGAGTTTCATATTCAATATATTCGACTTTTTTCTTACCCTATCCACAGCAGACACCTTTGCTCCTTTGTCAAGGAGAAGCTCAACAATCTCAATGTTTCTCATCTTGGTGGCTTTAATGAGTGCAGTCTCCCCGTCCTAACACATAGAACACATACAGAATATGATCAGACTGATACGAGTGTATGTAGGAGACAAGAAAGCATTGTTAAGTCCAGCAGACTGTCATTACCTTGGTGCAGGCCTCAGTATCTGGGTTACACTGAAGGATATCTCGTACCATGGTGGCATTGCCTTTTTCTACAGCCCAGTACAGCGCGGTTTTGCTGTCCTATGTGGAATGAGTACAGGGTAAATGAGTTTAGCAAATCTGCCTGTTTTTGCTCATTAATATGATTTGATACTGATCCATTATGACCAGACGAATCAGAAGAGCAATACGACAGTAATTAAGAAACACCAAGATAAACAGGGCTGGTCAGGGCCATGTTTAGAATATGGTGGAAATCGATATTAATGGGGAGCAGTGGACAGTAAGCAGTAAGGCTGAGACAATGAGAAAGCTAACAAAAGTACCTGGCCCTTGACATCAATATCAGCGTATTTATGAAGCAAAGCTCGGACAATCTCCACGTGGCCTCCTCTCACTGCTGCAATTAGAACTGTGTCTCCACTCTAAGACAAACAAGAAAAGATGAATGAACATTTAAAGCTAAGTACGGGTCATAGGAAACACTATCATTAAGTTGCGACTGTCTGTCTAAGACTAACATTTGAATGAATTAAAAAAAAAAAAAAACTTGCGCATTTTCTCTTTAAAGAAGCAACCGAAAAAAATCGAACAAATTGCGGGATGGATTACTTGAAATCCATGAAATGGGCCTTAAGTCTATTAATGTTTAATTAAACTACGACTTCAAGCAACATTTCAAAAATGTGTTCTGTGAGAATTGGTTCTTCTTCTTCTTAAACAAGGGGTGTCAAGCTCCGGTCCTGGAGGGCTGGTGTCCAACACAGTTTGATGGATCTCCTCCTCAAACACATTCACTAAACCTGACAATTAACTAACGAAGTGAACCAGGTGTTTCTGAGAAGAGAATTCAACAAAGCGTGCTGGACCACGGCCGTTTGACACCCCTGAATTAAACTAACAATGACATGCCCATGTGAAAGACTTAACTAAAACAAACTACTTAAAAAAAGAACTGTCATTCATGTCTTCTCTTTCTGATCTGATAGGGCATCACTGGTGGAATCTTAGGTTTCTAGCAGCTCTTGATGTAAGTCTAGGTTTACTAGCATATGGTACATATTTTTTGTAGACTACAAAGCACCGACGCAAGTCACTCTGTCTAAGAAGGCTTGCCAAATGCTGTAAATGTAAATGTACCCTGTCAGGAATGTTGACATATGTGTCTGCATCCAGCAGGTCCTGCACAATCTCAGTGTGTCCCTTAATGGCAGCGATCATCAGTGCCGTGTTGCCATCTTTGTCCGTCATGTTGACGTTGGGGTTTCTCTTCAGCAACGCCTTCACCACTTCAGTGTATCCACCACGTACCGCCACGATCAGAGCCGTCATCGAATTCTGATAGAGAGAGGAGACTCAGGCAACGGCTATACCGAGTGGTGTTTTTAGGTCACACTGGTATTAATTGCATTGGCCATGTTCACAGTTTGCAAAAACCAACAGTATAGAACATTGAGGTCCAGTCTTCACAAATGAAACGGCACACATTGGTTGTAACATTATTTGCATTATGAAATATTACATTTTGTAAAACAGTCAGTTTCAGACTTTATCAGGAGCTCTTACTCCCTAATATCACATAGAAGTTATACATTCAGGAGTCGTGTAGCTCACATACCGCCCCTTCCTGGTCCACATTGGCACCGTTCTCCAGCAAGTACATCACGCAGTCGTAATGGCCTTTCCTGGCTGCCCAGATCAGTGCGGTGGTGCCATACTGACAGCAAGTTAAGAGGCAAAGTGAGAAATATTAACTTCTTATCAGGCAAACATGGCTTTAGATTTGTCTTGGTGTTTCAGAAAAATGATGAACGACATGTAACTTGTTTTCTCAGGGTCACCACCATAGTCTTGTGGGAATGGAATTTTCACTGTATCTCCAGCGCCCTGGCATTATGTTTATGTAAACAAGGTGATTCATTGCTCTGATAAGTCAGCAACATCAGGGTTATGATGGTAGTCACCTTGTCAGAGCAGTTGACTTTAGCTCCGTGTTGCAGCAGCAGCCGGACGATCTCCGCATGGCCTCTGCCAGCTGCCCAGATGATGGGGTATACGCTGTACTGTAACAGGAAACACAAACAGATGAGATACATATCTCTCCTTCTTGCACTCTCTCTCTCTCTCTCTTATCACTTGTGATTAATCACTTTCTCTCTCTCCCTTTCTATCTCAAACACTTGTCAAGATTTTAGGATAAGGATAATATAAGAAATATTACAACAAACAATTGTCAGCTGCAACATCACAACTGTTACAAGCCTATTATCAACAAGACACAGACTGGAATTTTGTTATTAATATGGCCTTGTTTCACTGTGTCATTCTCTGCATGTTGTGTAAACACAGTGCAAACAGAGCGCTCTGTTAATACAGTGCTGTGCTGTGTTATACAGCTGTGAGTACCTGGCCAGTAATGCTGGGATTAGCTCCTTTCTCCAGCAGCAGACGGGCCACTTCCGCACGACCCTTATAAGCTGCCCACATAAGAGCGGTCCAGCCACCCTACAAAAAACACACACACACACACACACTTACTTATACGTTGCATACTTATATGCAGTCAACAAAACCCCCCACCCCACAGCTCTTGTTGGGTTCCTTAGATTGGGTTAATACATATAACAGATGGAAGGTTTTTAAAATTTAGTTCAGTTATTTCATATTGTAGTTTATTTCTAGTATTTCAGTGGTCCCCTTCCATAACGGGGCAGTCTCAGTTTGCTGTAATGAGTCATTACACGTGCAGAGAAATTAAATGGAGAAAAACTAAGCTTCCGACTGATTGACATTTTTAAAGAAAGCCTCAATATTTACAACTCTGAGCCAAACAGGACCAGACAAACTCATTTCTCTGAAATTATTACTAAGAACATTAACAACTGCTGTTTTTTCCCCACTACAGACTAATAAAATCCTCTACACAGTTACTTCCATAGTTACTGTTGGGTAAAGTATTTAATAGATTTGCATTTCTTTCTAACAGAAAACTGAAAATATCAGACAAAGCATGAACTCCAACCAGTCAGCTGTATGTTACTCTGATTACTCTTGGAGTAATAGTGTTGCATCTTTAGTCATCTACTTTAGTCAGCTGTTTCCAGCTGTACTCCATGCGAAATTCTGCAAATTGCGGACGTACTCCTCTCTCAAAGACTTGTCCAACATCGCTAAAGGCAGCTGTTCCAAAACCTCACTTGAAAAGACAAACCTGGATGCGTCCACACTTCACAGGTATGGGTCTGTTTTAACTCTCTCACTCATAGGCAAAGTTATTGACCATGTAGTTTTTAACCAAATCAGCAAATGGTTTCTTCAATGACTTTCATTCAGGCTTTCATCAAAACCATAGTATTGCAACAGCTTTCATAAACATATCAAATGATGTATGACATGATAAATACCTCGGTCTGTTTTCAAACATGATAAATGATGTCTGAAAACAGACCGAGGTAACTTTCGTAATACTTTAAGATCTTAGTGTAGCTTTTGACTTGTCAATCATAAAAAAACATGACAGATTCGAAAATTGAGTTGGGTTCTTGGGAACGGTCCTCAGATGTTCAGAACGTACCAAGAAGGCAGGGATTATTTTCTCTCTATAGACAATCATAGGGACTCCATAGTGCTATGCCATATGGAGTCCCACAAGGATCCATTCTTGGGCCCCTTTTGTTCAGCCAAATTCCTCTCAGTCAAATTCTCCAAAAGCATGAGGCGGCTTATCATAGCTCTGCCAACAACACTCAGATCTATCTAGCTCTTTCACCACATTTCTTCAGTTCTATTGACTCATTGTGTTTATGTCCTGAAAAAGTAAATGGAATCTAGGTCATAAAAAAATACAACCCAAGTCAAAAACCTTGGTGTAATCATGGATGGGAATCCTATCTTCAGTGATCACATTAAAGCTGTAACCAAATTAGCATACTGGCATCTCAAAAACACAATAATGGTTTTGTGTCAAATGCTGCTGCTACAGTTCAAACAAAAACCAAGAAAAGAGAGCACACTACTCAGATCCTTACACTGGTTTACAATCATGGTTTGGGCCTTAAATGCATCTCAGATGTTTGATGATTATCAGCCTGGAAACTCCCTGAGGTCAGCTGGAGCTGGTCAGCTAGTCGTGCCCAGAACAGAATTGAAACAAGGTGGATTGACAGTTATTCATTATGCTGTCCACTGCTGGTACCAGCTCCCCATGGAGATCAGATCTGTCCTGATTGTTGCCAGTTTTAAAAAGAAACGGTTTGTTTTCAGCTGCTTTCAGTTAACAATCAGATTTGCACAAAATCCAGTGGACTTTTATCTGTCTTCTTTTATACTGCGTTATTTACCTTTGTTTAACTTAATCTTAAATCCTACTTTCTCTATACGAATTTTATGCTTACTTTGATTGTGTTCTTTGTTTTTTAGGCTTTTATGTTTATTTTATCTCTGCAAAGCACATTGAATGTCCCCTGTGTATGATTAGAAGGCCGACCCCACTATAAGCGCTCTATGGAATGCAAAATAAGTGTCAAAAACAGTGTCAACAAAAAGAAGTTGCAACAAAATGCAAACATTTGTCTCCAAGCAGGTAAGCAGCAAAACATGCAGAAGAGAATTTCTTTCTATCTGTTATGATTCACACTTAGCATAACACTTTTATCTGGCTTTCATCTGATTACTTCTTATAACTGCATATGAATAAGAGAAAGGTGTAGAAAATAAGGATAAGTAAATCAATTTGCTCAGGCAACAATTCATGGAACTTCTGTTCATACAGCTCCGGAAAAAAATAAGACACCACTGCAATTCATTTTAAATCAGCATCTTTGAGTATGATAACCAATCTATGCTGGTATCTGTTAAATTCTTACCCAAGCATCACATTCTGCTTCATAAGGTACTGATTAGTGATCCCCTGAATCAAAGCTTATTTAATGAGGAAAAGTATAAAAAACACTGCAGTAATCAACACCCTCCTCTTTCAACGAGACCAGTTGGATGGTAAAACACTACTGGAAGTACATCAAATTTAATTATTGCCATTTTGTTTAAGAGCGAACAAGAGATTTGTTTTCTTTGAATTATTCAAGTTCTGTAAACACTGCATAATTTCTCTTAATGCAGTGTCTCTTAATGTCTCGTCATTTGCTTTTAAATTATGCCTTAAAGAACAATACTTTTATTTGGAAATGAGGAGAAATATTGTCAGCAGTTCTTAAAAACAAAGGCACAGCTGTTCAGTTTAATACTCGCACCAATAAAAGATAAAACCTTTTTGCAGTGGTCTCTTATTCTTTTCCAGAGCTGTATGTTTATGTATACTGCCCCTCTCTCAAGTCACTTGCACTGGCCTGTTTTCATAAACACTGTGCCTGAATCAGGGTGTTACTCAGATTGCAGGCTTTCTGCAAACGCTCAGCCTGTTATTATTAGCACTGTGCTACTGACACACTGGCAACCCAGCAGCTGTATCACACTTTCTCAGACAACACTGTTTAAAGAAACATGTGTAACATACTTAGAAAACAACATTACATTAAAAAGTACTGCCCCAATAAACTGTCAATTTGAGGCAAAAAGATCAAATACTGCTGAAAATATTAGATACGTACTAATATATATGAGTTAAAGCAGAATTCACACCACAGTAATATTGGGAAGACACAAGCAGATACAAAGATATGATTGACTGTGTTCTAGTAATTCACAAATTGAATTAACATTTTCCAGGCAGCAAGGCTTGATATTCGATTCCCACCAGAGACTCTTCCTGAGGATGTTTCAACAATCCACAAAAGATTCATTTCCACAAAAAAAGAGGCTAGGGCTGGTTAAATCGGTAACTGGTTAAATTCACAACGAAATCTACATCATATCTCAGAGGAGAAATACGTGGATACTAATAATTAGTACTAATAAGAAAAAGAGTGCACTACTATGTTGGACATTGATTGACTGTGACTGAAGAGTAATAAAACATTTGATATTTGACAAAATGATTAAATTCATTATACAAAGTTGAATTTTGAAGCCCTTTCCAATTGGTCTGAGCTCTTATGGTATGTAAAATTACAGCTTTCTTTAATTAAATATGAAATAAATAAATGACATCAATACATACAATTCAGACATTTAATTACAATATAAATTTCATACAATGATAATACTGTGTATTTGCCTATATATTGATTGTATTTATGTTTGAACAGAACTTTACAGGAGAAAACATGGATAAATGTAATTTAGGGCCAAAAAATTGCTTTCTATTGTTCCCTGCTAGAGATGTAATGTAATGGCAAACAGCAGCAGATATTTTCAAATGATGCTAAAAAAAGTGAAAAACAAATAAAAATAGAGAGACCAGTTTTTCTATTTATCAAAGTAGTGTTTGCTAATATTTTCTTTAAAATAATTCTCAACAATTGGCATTTAATATATTATACATAACTACTTTAACAAGCTACTGGACGAATTACATAGCTGTCCATCAAGTATATGAAGGGTTTCGTTCTAAAAGACCACTTCCATGATTTTCCTTTATTCCATATCACACATTGCTGGGAGTGAGTTACATATAAAGAAATCCCAGTGTTACATTTACATTTACGGCATTTATCAGGCGCTTTTATCCAAAGCGACTTCCATTCCCTAACTACAGGGGACAGTCTCCCTGGAGGAAGTTGGGGTTAAGGGTCTTGTTCAGGGACCCAGTGGTGGTGTACTGGAGGTAGGATTCGAACCTGTGACCTCCTGGTCCAGAGGCAAGTATCCTACCCACTGAGCTACCGCCACCCCACGTATATTTTTGTTTGTTAAGACACACAGTGATCTACGTATAAATCATTCAAGCAGAACAAAGACCATCTAACTGAAGTCCTGAACCAGTGAAGAACCAGGAGCAGATGATTCCAGATGATCAGGCGGTGATCAGTATACTGGTGGTGTTAAATGCTGAGTGGTTGGAACTCCTTTATCTAGACTCCTTGTCTCTTTAGGCACTTTACAGCTGGTCACAGTAAAACATTTGTTTCCAAGTCTTCCATTTAATCTACTTAAGATAAGACAGTTTGACAGAAATAAAATAGTATTTTTGCACCAACAGTGTGATTCAAAGCAAAATATAAAGAAATGAGGGGCGGTTATATGACTGGTTATATTTATCATGTACACAGTGTACAAATCTCTTGTATTGGCTGAATGCATGCGTAGTAAATAGCAAATGCTGTGCAGGCCTGCTGGTGTAAAGAGCTGATAAAGAATTTTGTTTTATTTTTTATCTGACTGAACATCTCATTATGTGACTGAGAGCTTGAGAAATTCATAAGCCATAAAACACACACACACAGAAGCTCCTTTTTTCCCCTTTCATGCTTGTTCTGCAGCCTGCAGCGCTCCTGAATTACACTGGTATCTGTCGTTTTAGTGCGTGAACAATACAGGCTCAGTAACCAGCAACATTTTTCCGACATCAGCGGTTGTACGAGATAAATAAAAGCTCTGTGGCTTACCTCTGTCACTGAAACGCATTCCGAGTGAAAGGGGATGTTTTTATAAGCCTGAATCAGTTCGGCCCACCGTTTCCTGTCCATGTCGACCCCTGTGTGTATGTGTGTGTGTGTGTGTGTGTGTGTGTTTGTTTTCCTGCCATAGGTGCTTCTGCCTAAGCTGGAGAATAATCATCTGCAGCTTCGAACAGATCCCAACCGCAGTAAACAATTACTAAGCTGGTATGTGCAGTAGCTTGTTGGGCTCCACACCTGTTGAATGCTGGTATTTACAGGGCGATCCTGAGGTTAGCCCGCACACACACACACACACACACACACACACACACACACACACAGGCTCACACACTCGCATTCCACAGAGAGTGTGAAGGACAGATGAGGACAGCAGTGCTCATCAGGGAAATATGTGCAACACTGGAGCTTGTTTCATGTGGTGAGATCAAACTTAAAAATTGCTTTTGTCAGAAACAGTTCCTGGTTTTTCCTGCTCGTCTGTTTTAACCCTCATCTCCTCTTTTCTTCACTTCCATCATTTTTCTCACCACCATCCATGTTGATCAGATAGATGCTGGTGATTGCTGTTGTTGTTGTTTTTGTTTCTGTTGTTATGTTGTTTCTTGTAAAGCAGTCTTGTTATTATTATATATATAATATATAATATATTTTGGAAATATTACAAATGAATAAAAATATATATTTATAAACAAATACATTTACACCAAGAATTATTGTAATAACAGCCATAATATAATAATAATAATAATAATAATAATAATAATAATCTGCTAATCATATCTAATCACGATGATGATTATGAAGATGATTTCCTTTTTTATTTTATATGTGTTCAACGTCAATGTTTTATTTTCAGTATTGTGAATGTTATTAAAAAATGTAATAAATAAAAATGAATACTACTACTACTACTACTACTACTACTACTACTACTACTACTAATAAAAATTATAATAATAGAGATCATGTAAAATCTGCATGAAAATGAGATTATATCTGCCATTTATACATAATTGTTATGATGACAATGATGATTAATATTACTTATTAAAATTATTAATTGTTATATTTTAAACCATGTAATAATATTATTATTAATACCAACATTGGATATTTATACCATTTAAAATAATAAATTATAAAAATAGTAGTAATACTAATACTACTACTACTAATACTACTACTAATAATAATAATAAGAAGAAGAAGAAGAAGAAGAAGAAGAAGAAGAAAACTGATATTAATACAAATACTAAACTACTACTAGTAATAATTAGAAATAGTAGACAAATTTTCCTCATTCTGATTTTAAAATGTTATGTCCCACTATGGGACGTCCATTCCTCTCTTTTGTTTCAGTGTCATTCCATTTTTACATCCCAGCCTGCGCTGTGTAATTACTGAAGACCTTAATGTGTGCTAACATCGCCTTTTGATTGCGATTATGTGTTTTAATGTGTTGATTTTGTGGGAAGAGTCAGACACACTGCCAGTTTGGGAAAACACTTTTCTGTTTGAATTGTTATGCAGTAAATGCACGCAGACATGTGCAGCCCGAGCTGAACGCATCCCTGCGTCTGTCTGTCTGAGTGTTTTTGGAATGGACATTAAGATCCCCTTGGCTGCAGCACTGAAGTGGCTGGGGAGAAATTTTGCTCCGTTAAGTGTCTGCCTGAAAGCGCTTTTCACTCAAAAAAGGGCCTTAATGTATTTACTGCATGTCAGTCAAGGCCTTATTTGCTTAAATGTTTCCATTTTCCTTTCATTGCAGCCGAAGGAGATTCAGCTGTGGAAAATATGTTTGCAAATCACTGCGTTTTTCCATATAATGATTTGAAAAGGCAGGGAATCATATCTGACCGTGAAAAATGGCTTTGGTATTAGGATACATCACCTATAACTGTGTGTGTATGGCTGTGTGTGTGTGTGTGTGTGTGTGTGTGTGTGTGTGTGTGTGTGTGTGTGTGTGTGTGTGTGTGTGTGTGTGTGTATGTATGTTTAAAATTAGATTTTTTTAGGTTCTTCAATTTGACGTTTTCATTCTAAGTTCTAGAATTTGGATATGGAATTAACAAAACAGGGTTCAGAATAATAAAAAATGTTTAACAATCTTTTTCCTTTTTATATTTACGTCTAGTTAGAATATTTGATTATGGGTTTGAAAAAAGCTTTTTATGTATTTGAGGGGTTTTTTTTTCAAAGCTGAATATAAATAAAGTGGCCTCTTTTAGACACGTGCATTTAACCCATTCACCAAGTGAAGCAGGGGCCTGTCACCAATGGGAAAGCAGTGTGTGGGGTACCTTTCTCAAGGGAACCTCAGTGGTGCCTGGGATTCGAATTGCTGGGGCAACTCCCTAACTCTTAGGCCACCAGCTGCCCATATATTATCTTATCTCTTATAATTGTGATATTTGAATACAACACACAGCTACAAAAGATCTATATACACATCAGTGTTAGTATGATTAGAATTTGAGGAAAATTGTATTTTATTTAATGCTTGTTACACATTGGTTGCCCTTGACAGTTGGTATAAAATTTATATTTAGTGCATCAGAACAAAATTATTCCGAATGGCTTGGAAATCTCAGTGCAGTTTAAGAAGAAAGCAAAAGAAAATGTTAAGTTAAACAATAAGAGAATACACATTTGAGTCTAAAACATTTAGATTAACAGCAGTTGACTGGCATGGAGGTCCTGAAAGATTTCAGGGAAAAAGGAAGGCTCCCTGAAGCCCACTCTGAAGCGGATCTCCGAGGGCCGGAGTAGTTGCTCAGCCTCAAGCCTTGCCTGTCAAACCAGCCCGAATATCTGTCGAATCATACATTATACATAACTGCACGCTGGGTGAGATTCGCTGAGGTGGAAGATGGAGATGAGGCAACATCTAAAACAGTCGGCTCACCACAGCAGGGCTTTTAGCTTGGAAATGTTGGAAATGTCTGGTTCAAGTAAAGGATGGCTGATGGTCAGTCAGTGATACTGGCCTGGAAAAGCTCCACTGAGTTTGAATACACAAATTGATGTAGAATGTCGATCTTATCCTCGTCACCTCTGGGATGGTGTTAAAATTCACCATCATATCATAGTATCATCACAGTACTGGTGAAGAAAGCCTACAAACATGAAACCATTTCAACACAGGCACTGCGTTGATGGATTAGATATGAATCATTCAAGCAGGACAAAGCAAATCTAGTCTTAAACCAGTGTAAAAACAGACTCAGATGGTTCCAGATGATCAGGCGATGATCAGTATACTGGTGGTGCTGAATGCTCAGTGGTTGGAACTCTTTTATCTAGGCTCCTTGTATGTTTAGGCACTTATGCCAATGATAAGACAGTTTTGACAAGCAAAAAATGAGCTCTTTTCTCATAAGCCCTCCTGATGACAGTGAATTAAACTGCACCAGATTTGTAGTTCTGATTCCATGTATGGACTGAATTAACCCCATGTATGGACTGAATAAATAGACTGAATATTCTGGGTGGACTGCAAGGACCATACAGACAATGTTCAACATCATCTACATGGACTGCATAGACTGTAGTTGCTGTAATGGAGTACAGTACAGTAACCCCTCCGTTTCACGCGGATTCAGCGGTAGGATACTTGCCTATGGACCAAGAGGTCATAGGTTCGAATCCTACCTTCAGCAAACCACCACTGGGTCCTTGAGCAAGACCCTTAACCCCAAGTTGCTCCAGGGAGACTGTCCCCTGTAGGTAGGGAATGGAAGGCGCTTTGGATAAAAGAGTCTGATAAATGTCGTAAATGTAATGCATTAAACTGAGTTTGACATGAAATTAAAGTGTTTTGAGGGCATATTTAGGGTTTACACTATAAAAATAGGCATTTCTAGGCATTTTCTTTTAATTCACACATGGGTGCTCTTGGAACATAACCCCCATGAAAAGCGGGGGAGTACTGTATATGGTTTATATAGACTGTGTGGTTTGAACAGACTGTATGGACGGTGCTGCTTGTATGTATTGTATGGTCTGTTTGGTCTGGTTGAACGGTGGACAATACATCATGTTTGCATGCATTTAAACTTAAGTCAGAAAGGCAAAGGAAATTTGGCCCTTTATTAATCATTCCCTCCCCAAACAACCACTCCACTGGTGGGAGCTCCACTCTTGAGTATCGCCATCTGATCTTCTGTAAGATCCGTGTCTCTGTTGGTTTAGATTCTTATGCGTTTTGCTTGTCTTCCCCAGGGCGGATCTCCTTCAATTTGTTTTATGCACGTCTGGGAGCGGCAATAAAATCACAGTTCTGTGAGATGAAAAGCCAAAGAAAGAAATGCAAAAAATGTCATATAATCTCTCAGGCACTCCCACTAATTATCTACAGGCATTCTGGGGAAGAGACGTACCTGTTTTGATCTCCGCGTGTGTTTGTTGTGTGTGTGGAGAGAGAGAGAGAGAGAGAGATACAGGGAGAGGAACAGAAAGAGAGAACAGAAGGAAAGAGAAAGAGAGAGAGAGAAAGAACAAGAAAAGGACAGAAAATGAGAAAATACAGAGACAAAAATGGGAAAACTGAGCAAGAGAAGGAGAGACAATAGAAAGACTGTGGTTTTGAAAGGGAGCATAGATGAAAAAGTGATGTGTGTGTGTGTCTGTGTAAAAGAGAGAGAGAGAGAGAGAGAATAGCAGGACAGAAAAAGAGAAAGTAAGGAGATTAGAGGGAAAGACAAAGAGAGAAACGGAGAGACAGAGAGTGAGAGAAAGAAGGTGGAGAAAGAAAAAGGATGGAGACAGAAGGACAAACAAAGACAAAAAATGAGAGGGAGAGAGAATAGAAGGACAGAGAAGAATAAAACAAAAGGACATAGAAGACAGAGAGAGAGAGATAGAGGGGGGGGGTCAGATGGACAGAAAGCTGTGGTATGGTTGAGTAGCCTCTGTCCGATAATTGTGGTAAAATCGATGGACGGCAGTCCTTGGGGCAGTAACACTTCGCCAGCGAATCATTGGAGCAATTTTCCAGCGCTGATTTGAACAAATGGAGAGAGCAGTGAGAGAGCATGAGAAAGCATGCAGCGCCAGCCTGGTGCCGTGAAAAAAGCATGCACTTCACCCACTGTGTTCAAACGTATCGAAGGAGAGGCTTTTTATTATCTACCAGAGAACCCTAGCCTCAATCTTAAACCTAAACCTGACACTAACTCAAACCTTAAACCTAACCCTAAACCCGAAACTCAGTTTAATCCTAAACTCAATCTTAAACCTAATCCCGGCACTCACGTTAACCCAAATCTAAACCTATAGCTGACACTCTTTTTAACCATAACTATAACCCTAACTCTAAACCTAAACCTGACACTCTCTTTAACCATAACTGTAACCCTAACTCTAAACCTAAACCTGACAGTCTCTTTAACCATAACCGTAACCCTAAACCTAAACCTAACCCTAATCTTAACCCTAATCTTAATCCTAAATCTAAACCCAACACTCACTATAAGTCTAAGCCTAAACCCAAGATTCACACTAACCTTAACCTTGAACCTAAATGTAATACTCACCTGAACCTCAACCTCAGTCCTAAACCTAAGCCTAGTGGTTAGGGAGTTTGCCCTGTGATCAGGATGTTGCGGGTTTAAATCCCAAAACTTCTGAGCACCTCTGAAGTGAGCAAGGTGTCGCCCCCACACACTGCTCTCCGGGCGCAGTTAACTTTAACCCTAAACCCAATATTCGCTCTAACCTTAAACCTAAGCTGAACCCCACTGGTCCCTGAGTGTGCAATATCAGTGTGGTCGTGTTGCTGAGAGAAGCAGCCTCAGGACGACGAGTAAACAAACAGGCGTTATGGACTGAGAGCGTACAGCTACAATGGATAACAGCAGACAACAAACCAGCAGATCACAAAAGCTGTTTGTGTGTGTGTGTGTGTGTGTGTGTGTGTGTGTGTGTGTGAGTGTGTGTGTGTGTGATGGAGCTGAATCACCCTGTCTGCATTATAATGATACACAGACTTAAGCTGAGCACTGTACTGTCAGTCCTTAAGAGAGAGAGAGAGAGTAAGTGTTTGTGAGGCATGTACAGGCATGTGCCTTGATCCCTCAGCTTTAGCAGTAATTAACATGTCACCTCTCTCTCTCTCTCTCTCTCTTTCTGTACACGTCTGTGTGGTGCACTAATGTGTTAATTAAGTGCTTTTGCGCTGGGTGAATGTGTGTATGAGTGGTAATTTGGATGTCAGGCCCGTGCGTGTATGTGGCGAATGTAAACATCGATAAATGTACGTGGGTGTGTGCGAGCGTGTGTCCTGAACGCATGTATGGAAATGTTAGACAAAGTCATATATGCAAGTTGTGTCTTGTATGTTTTACTACTATACTTGGTGTATTTATAAACAATCCAGTGCTTCAATATCCAATATCTTGTGACAAATTTCATGAAATTTGTTTTACTCAACAAAAGGGCCACCAACATATATATATATATGTATATATATATATACACTCACCTATGGATTATTAGGAACACTTGTTCAATTTCTCATTAATGCAATTATCTAATCAACCAATCACATGGCAGTTGCCTCAATGCATTTAGGGGTGTGGT
>JBBPDB010000001.1:37790244-37810527 GCA_037974465.1 Brachypetersius altus
ACACACACACACACACACACACACACACACACACACACACACACACACACACACACACACACACACATTTTTAATACAAATAAGATAACTTTAGTTAGGACTCAGGTATTGGTAGTAAAACATGAATTATTTCTCACTCCTACTTTATTCTTAGCTAAAAAAAAAAGCAAAGAACATCTTAAAAGTGAAAATTCTGAACTTTGAATCGATCCCACACTTGTTTTGAAAAAAAGAGAAAAATATATCTTTTCTTTCCCATTTATTTACTTCTTTCAGTTTTACTTTCACAAAAAGGTAGAATAATTTGAATGTATAGAATGTAATGTAAATCTAATTATTACATCTACTTTGTGTTTAATGATTACATTTCATTTCATTTAATATTATAGCAAATAAACAGTACATTTCTAAGACTTCTACAGATACTCTCTGCACTGTAGGTCAGCGACTCTCCAGCAAATCTTCAGTATGCGATCAAAATAGTTTTCCACCCCCTCACTACTCCGAGTTCTCTACATCTGTGTAGCCCCTACTCACATCGCTCCTGCTGTCCACCTCCCGGTACTTATCCAGGTGGGCTCGCACGGCGGACAGGTTCTCCTCCTCCACGTGGCTGAAGATGCTCTGGATGGCCATAGTGGTCATCTTCAGAGAGCTGGTCGTGTCCATGGCCTCGGTGGGGACTCTGCTGCTGGAAGTCTGCGAAGAGTAGGAAAGGACACATTACAGTACTGACTCAGCCTCTGCAGTCATTAGAAGCCTCCAGTCAAACTGCACACAGTTAGGAGCCATAAAGTCTGAGGACGTACCCTACTTCTCCGACCTGATGTGGAGTAATGAGAACCGCAGTCGCAAAAGTCAGCCTCACTATAAACCGCTCTAGCTAATGATCAACTACACAGTAGCTTCATGGGCAGCAAAGGACCACCTTATCAATTCTGATTAAGACGAGGCCCATTTGACGAGATGTTAAGGAACATCAATGCTGCCGGTTCAAAGGTAGGTCACACTGTGATGATCAGAATTTCTTCAGCGAAACAGCCCTCATGCTGTTTACGACTAATCTTCCATGACCGTTCAATCCATGCAGCTATTCAGAAATTCCCGAGCACTGGCCTAATCTTCTTAATGCACCATAGTTGGAAAAAAGAAAACAGCTTAGTTCGAGTAAACTTAAGGAGCAGGGTAGTTTACATCTGCAATCAGAAAGACTCTGAAAGCAGAAGGCCTGATCTGAGGTCAGATTGACCAATCCTTTGATAAAACTAAGCTGAATCACAATGAAAAGCATGAAAAATGAAGTAAAAGGATATCTCTCAAACAACAAACCGCTCAAATGCTAACCATGTTGACCACAGAGAAAAGGCAATTATAGAGGCTGATGGGAAGTCAGGGACAAAGGAAATTCAAATCAATTCATTTAGTGCCTTAAATGAAAAAACACAATATCCGTAACACTTTACAATGATCACTTCCATTACAAAGGTAATGTAGTTTAATCCTGTGTTAGTCTATATCCAGACATTTGAGGTGTACAGATTTTATTCAATTATAGTAGCAAAACGGGGTTCAAAATTCTAAAGCCATATTAAACCAAATCTAAATGAAGAAAAGTGATGAATATGTTCAGCTGTTGCATACTGTCCAAATGATAATAGAGCTGGAGGGCAGGATAGTTCCTTCCAGCTAGGAGGATAGGAGATAGGAGGATACTGTGTATGACATGTATGTGCTGAACAAGGCTGTTAATTAGTGCTGGTTGTTCACAAACTTTCCAATTGCAACAAACACCGTTTTTCCTTTAATGTCCATTCTGCACAACTGACGGTCACATTTTTGAGTAGCAACATTTTTTTTTTCAATGCACCATTACACCCCTCACAGAGGAATGACTGTCAGAAGGGGAACCTATGAATCACAATGGAATAAAAGAACAGACAGAGCTCAACAGCACCTCTAAAAATAAATGAAACTAAGAATAGCAAATACCTGCAAAGCTTTTGACACAAACCGGCTTGTAACTAATATTGTAGCACATCAAAGTGGTATGAAGAGCAGGTTTGTAATGTCAGGACAAACTATGATAAAAGTGAACATCTCTTAAGTGCCCAACAAGTGCATAAAATGAATGGTACGTGGCATCAGTCCAAAACTAGCCTCAAATAGCCTTTGAAAAGTGTGCAAAATCAGCTAAAACGAGACATCAAATCCCTCACCTCAGCCTTTGTTTATAGCTCTGATGTGCTGACACACCCTTCAGTGCCCCAAAGCACTCGGCAGCAGCTGCTCCCTCAAGAGCGAGTGGCTCACAAAGCCATGAGAGCCAATCAGCTGAGCCCCAGAGCCCCGCGGCCTCACACTGAGTGAGCAAGGTTCACCCCCATCCACCCACACCCCACTGGAAACCACAAAGACCCACACACACACAAGCACAGATAAGGCAGGTCAATATTACAGTTACAGTCCAAATGTCCACTGAAGCTTTCCTGCCGGCTAAAAACTCAAACCTCAGTGACTCACCTCGTGCCAAACTCAGGATTTTGGTGCGCTGTTGATACTCTCCTCACACTGTCATTCTCTAACAGGGTTCAGCATGTCACTCTATCCTGCACTGAATGATGTATGAAATAGAGGAAAGGACCCTCCTCCTCCCTCCCAGCACACCAACAGATGACCCAATGCCAGCACGCGCCCTTATTAGCATACATTAAATGCTTCACTTATCAATGGAGACCACCACAGACTAGCAACAACTGATTCTCTCTATATATATTGTGTGCATGTGTGTGTGTGTGTGTTTGTGTGTGTGAGAGAGATGGAGAGAAGGATAGGGAGATATATGGAAAGAAGTTAAAAAAGGTTGTTAAAGGAACCAGAAGTGTTTCTTTCAGCACACTGCGCCCAAACAATTACACCACATACAAAAATATACTGAAAATGTTTAGTTATGATTTAGATATAAGTATCTATAATATAATAAAAATAAGAAGAATACACATAAAGGCTGTTCATCTGGGCAGTAAGTAAATGTCTTTGTTCTGGAAAAAAAAGAAAAACACTAATATTATAAAACACAAACATATGTATGTCAGTGTAACCATTTCCAGAGCTCTCCTTGAGGAAGGACAGCATAACCTATAGTTATCCCATCAAATTTGGTTTGGTTTTCTTTTAACCAGCTGACTACATTTTAAAAAGACATTTAAGAAATAAAAACATAAACAGATCATTTTCTTGTTTTCTGCATGTTTTATTTTAGTTATTCTTAACTGTGTTTTTGATTGCCGAAAGACATTTATACTGCTTAGATAAATGGCTTCATGTCTTATATTATATTACTGTATTATCTCTCTCCCTCTGGCAGATGCAGTACAATGATACAGAAATCAGTGTTTAAAGTTTTTGTTGGCAAGATAACCTGTAGTTTAAAGCAGCAGTTCACTGAAATCCTGAAGCTTGTGGGAGGTGCGGCAGCTGGTTCAGCTGGACTGGGACTCAGTAATAAAACCCGTCAGCTAAATTAAGCCTGCAGGCACAAATCTGCTGAGGACATCTTTCCATGCTGAGTGTGTATGTGTCACAGCCACACTACTGTGTTCCATCTCTCATCTAGGAGCAGGACATCTAAACATCACAGACTGGAGAGTTAGGAAATTAAGTTTAGTCTAGAGCTCCCTGGATGTACAGCCCTGTCTCCCAGATGGAGTGGCTATTAACAACAGTGCCAGGGTGACACTCCCCTCACCATGGCAACAAGCCACACAGGACTGAGCAGGACACAAATACAGCTGTTAACAATGGAGTAACAGCCTCATTATTGATATTATTAATGATAATATCACGTTGTACACTTACAGTGAAGCTTAATGCTTCAGCAATAATTGGTGTAAAGGTAAGGTGTCCCAATACTTTTGTCAATATAGTATATTAGTAGTATTATTATGCCTATGACACATGCTTCTGTGAGTAAACACTTTTTTAAGTCTTATACAGCAACAAATACTCTGACTTGAATATCACTTACAATAAAAAAAAAAACAGTCAAAACACATTTTAAAGTTGCAAGAGCCAACATGGAAATGTGCTTAAGTAAGTTAGAAGCTGTTGGACAGCATTCCCACAGCTGTTCACCTTCTCTCAGACATGAAAACTTAACTAAACAGTTAAACAGCTGAGGCTAGCTGCCTGTCTGTCACTTTCTCAAGGCAGACGACTTACTTTTTCTTCACACAGAGAAAATATTCCAGTCCAAAGTCGGTGTTAAAGTCTTGTGTTGTTCCTCTCCAACATGTTAACGTTATTCTTGTTTTGGACAGACAGCCATTTTGTACAGGAGGAGTGGGCAAATTCAATTTGACTCCCTCCTCCCCCGCCTGCAGTACGAGGGAGGCTGATATTCAGTCACTCACCCTCTTCTTATGCACTACATGGACAAAACTATTGGGACGCCTGACCATCACGCCAGCGGAGGCTTTAATGCCATTGAATTTAAATACATAGACTTTAATATGGCCCTTTTCAGCTATAAAAGCTTCCACTCTTATTGGGCTTTCCACTGGATTTTGGAGTGTTTCTGTGGGTGGGAATTCGTGCAGATTCATTCTGTAGAGCATTTATGTTGTTAAGATGTTGGAAGAGAAGGTCTGGCTCACAACATCCAAAGGTATTGGATGGGTCTAAGGTTAAGATCTCTACGCGGCCCAGTCAAGTTTTTCTACACTGAACTCATCCAACCATGTCTTTATTGACCTATTTTCTATTCATGCCTCAAACGGTGTCTACAAAGTTGGAAGCATGCTGTTGTCCAAAATTGGTAAGATTCTTGGTAAGATTGGCCTTCACTGGAAGAAAGGGGGCAAACCCAAACCCTGGACTGGCCTCTACAATCTGTAGAGTCCTGTAAAGCTCAGACCTTAATTAAAGATCTCAAAATTTAAAAAAAAGTCTCCATTTCTACATTTATATAAACATGTCTGTTTGCCTCCTAGAGCAGTCCTGCTTTTCCCTTTAAAGACCAGTAAAACACCCTTCTAGTGATGCATCTTGAAGGTAGGAGAAGCTTCAGAAAAAACCCTATGAGCACACTGGTGGGTATTCCTGAAAACAGACGTAGGCAGATTGAAACATGGTTAAATAAGATGAGTGTTTGTATGATTGTTGCTGAGGGCTACTGCTAAACATCCTCACTGTCCAAATCTGTGTAAACGCACCCTTTTTCTTTTCTTTGCTTTTTGTTGCCACTTTCTACAAGCACACACACACACACACACACATATCACTGATCTACTTTGTGGCAAACAGAGGGTTCAATCACTTTCTTTGTACTGGGCTTGAATAAGATAAGAGAAAATATCACCTTATTACCACTAAATCAGTTTAGATAAAAACCTATTGGAGGTGATTAGATTATAGCTGCTATGTGTATACAGAATGTAATCTGTATATTTAGATCTATAAGGCTCTATAATACTTCTATTATAATCCTGTCTTATAATAACCAACATTACTTGTGTAGTGTTCTGTAGCACACTACAATTATCATCAAAATTTAATAAATTTCATTTTTTTTTACTATAAATATTCTTCATGTCATCAACATTGCACACCCTGAATAGGAATAACTTCTGACCTCACTGGAAACATGTTCATATGGTAATGATTTTAATTGGCTGGTTTCATCAGTTGCTCACTGTCAAACACATGAGACATACAAAAGTAGGATGAAAACACTCGGACAAAAACAGCCCAACACCTATTAGAACAGTGGTACAGTTGTTTTTAAATGTTTTCAATCTGAATGAAGTAAAATCACAGTGTTGAAAACAGATCTTTCAGAACTATCCCCAAAAGTCAGGTCAGTGAGATTCGAAACAAAGAAATAAACAAGAACAGTCCATTGCAAACAGAACCGACAGCAGTCCGATGCATCCTAGGAAGGCATTGGGTTCTTCCTCTTACATATCATTGCGTCCTCTTACATGTGACGCAATGACGTAAGAGGAAAGAAATAAAAGCGTCAAGTACGGGAATCATAAGAAATCTTTTGGCTTTCCATGTTGAAGCACTTAGTACTCAATTAGTAACATCTAATCCTGTACTGAATCTCAACCTTGGCTGAATTGTGACCCCACATAACAATGCAGAAGGCCAATATTGAAAGAACAGTTAGAAAGAAAAAAAAAAACCCACCCTAGAAGGCATGTTTAGTATCTAAACTGTTTCTTTAGTTTTACCCTTAGCAAAAAGTAATTTGTTCAAGTGTACCACGAGTATACTTTATACTAAAACTGAGGCAGTATACTTGAAGTTTACTTTTTATATACTATATTTTACATACTTAAAAATAGTTTCGTGAAGTATACTTGACTTATATTGATAAGTATAAAGAAAGTATATAAAGTATACTTTTATAAACTTAAAAATGTTCTAATTTAGTCTGAAAAAGTATTAAATTAATATACTTTCTATATACTTTGCTAAGGGTAAGCTTAAGCTCACATCTAGTAACCTTACTATCAAACACTAGAAAGTCACCCAAATAGCCTGTTCTAGTAAAAAATATATTACCAAATCTTCTCTCAACCCCCTCAAACCACATCCAGATCTTCATTAAGGTCATATAGACTAGTCAGCGTGGTTTAGGAAGCAGTTATTCAAATGAACAAAGTGCACCACTTTAAGCAGACATTTCAGACTGGTGCTCACAAATAAATTAGAGGACTGTGTCCTACACTACATCTGCTGGGTGGGTGACCTTAATGAAGAAGTAAATGAGCTTTTTGGGCTGAGTGGGTAACTATAGTGTAACCTCACAGCAGCCGATCTAAAGTAAAAAAGCAATCTTTGGACACTAAACATGTCTGTTAAGCAAAAACATTTGGGTTCAAGAAGGAAATAGTACTTTTTTTCTGAACCATTTACTCCACACTGTGATTGATTCTCTAGTGTCGGAGAAATTTTAGGTGGTTTAGATGGATCAAAATGTCAACAGAACAATTATAACAGTGGCTGCATGCCGAAACATATAGACCTTTGGTTTATCAGATGCAAATGTGCCTAAAATGTGAAAGGGACCATTCTGTCATACATGAACACACCACAGCACACAGTGTGAACAGCACGAAATACTTCCTCTGCATTTAACCCATTCACCAAGTGAAGCAGGGGTCAGCCATGAACACAGCGCCCGGGGAGCAGTGTGTGGGACGTTACCTTGCTCAGAGTACCTCAGCGGTGCCTAGTGGTCTTGGGAATCGACCCAGACTTTCTGATCACAGGGCGAATGCCCTAACCACCAGGCTACCAGCTGCCCTCAGTACATTTTAGGCTTCCATTTCTCAGTTGTATATCTTTGTTTATATCTGGATGCAGCCACAGACTTTGTAACTCTGCACCGCCACTCCAACTGGCTAAAGTTCAGCCCTTGTTCTACATTAACTTGCAGCAGGATGGGTTTGTGCTACTCCTCCAAAAGGCTGACCAGAGGTGAAACAACAGTAATTCTAACGGGGAAAACAGTCTCGGATGAGAATCTATAAACTCCTGTAAGGTTAGGAAGACAAAGTAAAGAGGACACAGAAACAAGACGATGGAAAAGAAACACCCAACAAAACAGTGTGTAAGTAATAGAGTGCGATGACCCTAAAAAGGAACTTACAGGAGACTGCCAGCACATTCCTCCGTTCATGACCGTAATCCTACAAATGATGACTATAACCAAAGTACAATAGCGGAATAAGGCTGTTCTATGTTTCTGATATAATAGAATGAACCTCAACAAAACTGAGGAAATCTGCTGTAGTCCGACAGACTAAAGGCGCCAGAGCTCCGTTCAACAAATACAAGTTTAAACGCCGGGACGATATTTACACTAAACAAGTGTCCACATACATTCACACGCAGGTACACTGGTCATGTTATGGTGTGTGTTTGTCCAAAAAACGATACCTCAATGCAACGGCATCTTTAATATTCCATAAATCCTTACTCTACCCCTCCCCCCACCATGATGCCAGACGCTGTGTTAATGTATAGAGGGTTATTTGGATTTAGTGGAGTGTCTAAAGAGCACACAACCCACAGTGATCACTTCAGCACTTCCCACCTCAATCCTACAAAAGGGGAGGGGTCACTGTATCTTCAAATCCTATTTCTTACAATAAAATAAATCCCTTTAGTGCAAAACGGCAAAACCCTGTTATGCACCTGTAGAAATAAAGTGAAAGTGTGGTCTCGAACATACAACATATGCGCCACATTCAATTTGGCACTTTGGACATATGAAGCAGTTTTGCATTGATGTGCTGGTTATATGGTCGGAACGCTCGCTTGGACTAAATTTACTGTTTCTTTCCCTTTGGCCTTTCGGGCAGTAAGACCGCGACTAAACAAAAAAATATATATCTGAGACGTAAGAAAGAAGTAACATCAGAAAATCAAATGAAAAAAAACATTTGTTTGCTGGACTCAAAAAGCTCAAATTAAACCAATAATCAGGGATTTGCAAAAAAAAGTTTAGGCATTAAAACTCTATTTAACTTTGGATTTTCATCTATTCCTAATATGACAGATGATTGTGTACATCTTTAAAAGCTGTACTTTATATAAAAGCTGTTCTTTATATTTGCATTGATTGTAAACAATGAAATCCACTACTATATTTCCCAGTGGGGTAAAATACACGTGTTTCAAAAATAAGAGACCTAAGCTGTATAGATAATCTGTGAACATAAATATAAACATTTTATGTAAACCAAAAGACTCTCAAATCCCTGATTACGGCTTTAAATCAGGACCCTTTAATAAAGCAATCAATCTGTTCCTCTGCATTTAGTGAGCTTTGAATTCACCATGTAACACCAAATAGGACTTTACTGAAATGTGCTTGAGGAACCATAAGAGGCTTGTCCAGTGCTTTTTCTCAGAAACAGGAGGGTATCAACAATATTTCTCCCTTAATAACAAAAACCTTTAGTGTTTTAAAAACTCCACAGTGAAGGGCCTTGCTAATACTCGTGGACTGCTGTTTTACAAACAACCAAACACACTATCAGGTTCCCTTTCGCAGTCACTGACCCACCAGGGCACACCAGAAACCAGCGAGTAGATCTGTTCCCATATCTCATATTACAAACACCCAAAAATCACGCACACACCTTTTCACATCATTCTGTGCGCTGAGGTTACACATCACTGTCAGTTTCCTGGACAGAGATTAAGTCTAGTCTTAGTCAGAGACTACACAGCATTCTGAATAGAGATTTTCCACTGAAAGGAAAGTCGTCCACATTTTTGGGTTACTGTAAGGTTATACTGATAATCGAGTAATCTACAGATTATTCAGACAATAAAGGTTTATCTTATATCTTATCTTAAATTGATTAATCGCCGAATTAATTGTCGATCTCTGGTTCAAGCAAAAAGTTTCTTCGAAACCAGAAAGGAACATTGCCAGTTGATTTCATTCCCATTTATCATTTTCAATTGAAAAAAAATGATGGTAATTATAATGATGAACAAAGATATGAAACAAACTGACTACAATATCTGTTTACATCATCATTTCTTAACAATTCACTTTATTGTCTACTAAGCTATGAAAATCCCTTTCAAACTGATGGGCCTAAAACTCTCCCAATACGATTTCACAAGCCTGCCCATAGAAAGAGCTAAATGATGTTCACACAAAGGGAACAGCAAAAGTTCTTTTGTTTGGCTCTAGACTTGCCAGTGTAGCTCAGGCACAGTAGTGGCTAGTCTTGCAAACTGGTTTAGCTGATTATACTCTATGAAATGGTCTCATAAATCGATAAAATTAGGTATCAATTAATATTTTTTAATTGAGTTCATGGAGTCGCGACACTAGCTTAATCCCTGTCTGGGAAACTGACCTTGATGATGTGAGCAAGACCCTTCTACTTATGATTAAAAGTCATTTTCAGTGAATAATGACACAGATTATGTCTGAAAAGTAAAAGAATCCTTGGAGGTTTCCTAAGGGCCCAAAGTGTAGAAAAACCTTCACAACTGAGAATTATTTCAAAGCTGAATAACGTCTAAATCGGAAAACTGAATGACAGTAACTGTCTCAGTATATGGTCAGTTGGTGGCCAGTATAAATCAAATTTCTTAAAAAAGGCTGTCAGATCTAAATGAATCTTTGGACAAGTGGAAAACGCCATCTGTCCTCTACAGTGTATGAACATTTCTTATTGAATGGGCCAACAGAAATGGTTTGGAATGAATTCTAGCTGGATTAGCATGAAGAACGTTTCATTCTCCTATAAAGATTTCAGACATTTTTTTAAGACAGCAATGCTTTGTTGTACTTTAATACATATCACTTTCAAACCTGTGTTGTAATACGTCCATGTTCCTAATATACATGCGATGATATCATGTGGTCCGATGAGCTTCCTATGGCGTCAGCTGATAATGACTATTATGTGAAGGACGTAAATGAATCCAGTGAACCCTGAGGAAACCAATGATAAAATGCCAATAAAAACCCTTGATAAAAACCAACAAACAGAAATGAACATTTTTTTCAAAGAAGACAATCCTTCAAACCCTCATTCCAAATAAAGGTTGCCAACCCCCAATACAGCAGCAGATATGAATCAATTAGACAGACCGAAAGAAAAGATTTCGTAAAAGACCAAACAATGGCTAGACACAGGAACCTAAGGCCTATGAGAGATTGGCATCACACAATGTACTTCTATTCCTTTATCGAACCCCCAGCTGTTAGAGAGAAAAAGTGTCACCCAAAGGGCGCAATGGCAAAAAACCCTCTAAGTACTTCTCTAAGCACCAAATGCTCCTTCCTCAAGCAATGAATCTCCCAAGCCAGTCTGCTGAGCATTAGACAGTAGATAGAGGGTTTTTAAGGCAACTTCTGATTTGTTTGTATTCATTAAGATCCATTACTCCCCAATCGTTTCCTCCCATTAGCAAAACGCTTTCAGCAATTAATGCCTCCCGAACCGGTCAAGATCTGCTGTAAATCGAAGTGCGATTAGCTCAAGCACTGCTCCTGCTTCGTTGTCCATGGCTGATGTTTTAGTTACATCCTTGTTGTAGGGAGAACAATGGCCGCTCTGGTTCTCAGTCTTGGTTTGCGAGTTCTCCACAGCGCACTATGCAAGATGGGAGGTGGACAGGGAACGCAGGATCTCATGAGGTTTTCTCTTTCTGGTTGCAGTTGTTGTCTGTGCTGGAGTGGATGGCCTGGTCTGACGGCTGGCTTGGAGCTGAACCGTGCACTCTGCGCTTCACAGGCAGGGCCAGACTGAGCACTATACAAGCAAGGTGGAGACAGCAGTACACTGACCTGAGAGAGAGAGAGAGAGAGAGAGAGAGAGAGAGAGAGAGAAAGGAAAAAGAGAGTTATGGCTGTGTACTATAGATCCTGGACTGTGAAAAAGAAGGCACAAGCAGATATCACTTATCAGATGTTTCTTTACATAACTTTAAAATATTTGGAAAAATATTTGGGCCTAAAGGGGCCATATCGTTATTGTTGCCCCTTTGAGGTTTATGTGGGTTTAAACTGTCAGTGCAGATATACACTGCCCTCCATAATTATTGGCACCCTCGGTTAAGATGTGTTCTTTAGCTTCTAATGAATTCAGTTTTGTTCTAAATAATATAGGACCACAATGAAAAAAGAGAAAAGTAAATGTGTTGGTTTTTGTTAAAGCAATAATTCAAAAGCTAACTGATTTACATATATTGTAGAGTGTTTTCACACTGTATCATTTATTTTTACACATACTTTACTTTTTAAAAGAAAAGGGTAGAAAGCTTACATTGTGAAATGAATGCTGCTGCATAATTTAGAATATATGTCCTTAAGCATGGTTTAAAGAGAAAGTTTGAGTAATTTTCTCTGGGAAGTTTTCTGACACCACATGCAGTCAGTCAGCCATGCTTAGTGTTTAATGTCTGCGTCTTTAGTTTAGCACTGGAATAAAGTAGCTAAATGTAGCAAAAGAGGTTTATACCCATAGGTTTCTCTCACTATAAACATACCTCAAACTGTTACGTAATTTCAGACTTGCTTATGTCGTTTCTGACACTGTATGACATACACCAAAGTACAGACATTCATGGCTTAAAGATGGCAGCTATAACTGTTGCAGTTTTGCAGTGTACTTTTATTCATATTTACAGATACTGTAACCTGGCAATAATCTGGAAGCCTATTCCTGGTATATGTAAAAATATATGTGATTTCAGTTTAAAAAACTACATGCAACAATTCTGCTGCAGTACGCAGTGTTACTCTTTCGGTGTAATGTCCTCAGTTGGCTTCCAGTTCCATATCCCCCCGCCAGCACATCAATCACTGTTGTTTCCTGCTGTCTAATTATCCCTCTTTAATGAGAGTTCTTTATACACTCTTCAAACGGTCAAATTTAATAACGCTACAAATGACCACTATAGATTTCTTTTTTATCTCAGCAGGGCTCATAAAACCAACCATTCTCTCTCTCTCTCCACAAGAGCCAGCCCTAAAACTGTCTAATTAACAGAGTGTGGCTGTTCTGGACAAAGAGGCATGCTCTCCTTTTCACCTCTGTCTGCAAGAATGTCCTCCTAAGTCTTTTGATACAGATGAATATAAAGTCCATCTTTCTGTAACACTTCACTCTGCTTAAAAGAATGAACAGTAGCTCATTGTCTACTGCAAATCTTATTGTTATCTATGTTTTAAAGTGCTAATGTCCTACATTACTCTGTATTTCATTTGTGATTCTGTTGTGGACTGTGCGTGCAAATCTAAATATGTTGTTTTTTGTAACAACACAAAAATAATGAACTAAAATTTCTATTGGTTTCATATTTTGAAATGCTTTCTTTGGAATTTAATGGGACTTTGCCTTCTATCAGGGTAGGACATTTTTTTTTGGCTACACTTTGGCTGTGGACGCCTGCAATCAGAAGGTTGTGGGTTCGAATCCCAGCACTGCTAGTGTAGAACAAGGTCCCATCCCCACACACTGCTCCTCAGGCACCCTTCGTTGGTGGCAGCCCCCTGCATACAGATAGATAGACAGATAGATCTATATAGGAATATAGAGCAATACTTACCAGTAAAACCTCAGTGATGGTCCTACAGCCAACACTACAAATGGCACCACTGTATAGCATATAGCGATCTGCGTGCTGGCCCACGTGATCACGTCATAGATGAGCTTGAGCATAGACGAGCCCAGGAAGTGCTGCCTCACATTGTATCTTACCTGAAACATAAAGAAAAAAGACTTTGTCAAAACTTTACTATTAAAATGGCTCAGATAAAGCAAACGATCATTAGGATGGTTCAGATAAAGACTCCGTAGCTTAATACTGTCACAGACTAAAGCAAACCTATTTATAGAAGATGGAAAAAGCCTGCTTTACTTTAATATAGTTTAATGTCATAAACCCACTAATCATCAAATATGTTTACACAGCATAAAGGCAAACTGCTACAAACAGAAGTTAAGCCTCCGCCTGAGAATTTGTTTAGTTAATGTCCTGCTAAATGAACATCTTCGTTGCATGCAATTTTCAATGTAATTTGTGAAATTTAACATTTACAGCTTTTAGCAGACGCTTTTATCCAAAGCGACTTCCATTCCCTATCTACAGGGGGCAGTCTCCCTGGAGCAACTTGGGGTTAAGGGTCATGCTCAGAGACCCAGAGGTGGTATACTGAAGGTAGGATTTGAACCTGCGACCTCTTGGTCCAAGGGCAAGTATCTCCTGAATTAAATCTAGTGCTTCAGAACTTACAAATATAGCAGTGACATAAAAGGCCCAGGCTTAGCATAAACAGGATTAACAGACCAAATGATATGTTGAGACTTTAATGCAATACTATGAGATCTGAGTTCCTTCACTGCCCATAGTTTTGATTCACAATGGCTTTTAAAGGCCCTCTGCAGCTGCCTGACCCAGTTCTTCAAGAATAAGAAAAATAATCTCGGAGAACATCCATCATTACAGTGCAGTAGAGTCAGAAAGCAGAGCTGATCTGAACCTTGGATGCTCAGGCAATGTTATTTAGAATAAGAAGTCATTTGAAAAAGACTGGTTGCCGGAGTGAAATTACAGAACCAGAGAAATCTAAAAGCAAATGAGATTAACATTAATGTATACCCATAAAGCCCTTTATTAAATTTCCCTAACAACAAGTAAATACACAACCAACACAAATCCATAAGTAGTTTGTGTATCCCTGACCTTGGGCTGTAATGTGCCAATGAGCATCCAACAATGTATTAAATATTTATTTTACTGTATACTGTAACTTCTAATGATTCTCTTATGTGTAAAAACACAAATGTATGCAAAGGTTTAATGAAACCTTAAAATGTTTGACATATTGGAATAAAAAATAAAAAAGTGCCATAACTTTTGCACAGACCATATTTGAAATTTAGCAAGTAAACAATTATCGTACTTTAAAATGTGCAAAAATGCTATCTCAGTTCTCATAGGTACCTGCATCTATTTTCACAAATCAACAAAACATTTAATTTGAGAAGGAGCACCTCAACATTCTGCGTATGACTGTATATTACAAGGTAAATTGCACTACATACTGTATTAAAACAAACCCAACATAAATATTATGTCAATATTGTGCCGTCCAAAGACTTACTGCTCTGGCTGCTAGTGTCACTGCGATGCCTGTGACAAAGGTGAGGTAGTATCCTGGGTACACTCCGTGCCACACAGCAGAGAGCAAGAAGGTGGCTGCTGTTGGATGGTACGGACAGCGCTCATAACAGACTCTAAAAGCAACAAAAACGCAAATCGTGACAAGGAGCGTGACTCAGTAATGCAAAGAATCAGACAGTAGAAGGTCAAAACATATACCTTTTTAGCCAAAGTGCTGTCTGAATGTTCCAGTTGTCAAGGAACATCTTGAAACTTGTCGCAAACTGCAGTTTAAGGACCACAATAAGCGCACGTTTGTGCTTTAAGAACATATATAACATACTGAGTGAGATACTGAGTGATTTGACTTTTATCGTACCTCAATGTCCAGTATTCTCAAGTTTGAGATCAAGTCCCATTTTGGAGTCCCGTTTGTGTTGTAACCATTGAAGCCAAAACCGGCAGCATTGTTAATGGCATCGGCTGAAAAGCAGGAGTAACAAAATGTACAAATTGATACAAAAGGGTTCCTCATTAAAAGCCCTGTGTTATTTCATGTATTCATTCAGTTTGTTTGGATAGCGCTTGTTCCCTCTTTGGACACAAGGGGGCAGTACAGCACTAGCATAATAGAACATGCAATACCAGCTAGACTCGTTTTACAAGTTTGACTACAGCTATCATCTATGATACAGCAGATCATTCCAAATAGAGAGCAAACAGGCTCCTTTCTCACCCAGTGTCCATACAAAGTAGTATTTGGGCCGGAGGCTAAGCATGGACAGATAGAGGTAGAGGATCCGCAGGTAGAAAGGCTGCGAGGTGAAGTAAGGGTCTACAATGACACGGTCCACAGGGCATATCCTATAGAAGGTCAGGTAGACTAATAGGCACAGAGCGCAAGTGCCCAGCTTCAGGATCACATCTCTCTGGGAAAAAAAAGAGAACATTAGTTTGTTCAGAAACTGCTTCACTTGGTGAATGGGTTAAATGCAGTGGAATTTCAGGCAGTTTACATATGATAGAATGGTCACTTTCAAGAGACCCTGAATTTGTTATATGGAACACTTACATTTAAATGTCTCTATATTCTACTAATAATAGTTACATTATTAACACTATAAAATAACACATGATATTTTACAGCAACGATAAACTTGTTGTACTGCAGCTTTATATACCTTGAATTTACTTAAGTGGAATCTCAAGCTACTGTGGGTATAGAAGAATCACATTCTACAAAATATATTTACATTTAGTTTCTTTGTAGCATAAAAAAGAAGACACACCCACAAATGTTCCTGCTGTATGCAAAGCAATACTTCATTCAACTCATTACATCCAAGTGAAAGATATGACAGCAACAGTTTAGAAAATAGTAAACAAATACCCATCTCCTAAATATATTTGTAAACTCAATCAGGTGCAACTAATCGCCTTCTCTATTGCACACTAACCTACTTAGTGTAATTGTTTTGATTTGATCAGCATAAAAATGGCTATTCCTGGAGCATTCCTGTGATCAGCAGAGGCACAATCAAAAGACCTCAGGAATAAAGGTGTTAACAGGCACAAGTCAGGAGATGAATACAAGAAAACAAAGGCTTCCAGACTTCCACACATCATCTGAAGGAGAAAAAGTTGAATGTAGCCTTGTCGGCCTCTGCCGAAAATCTGTGGAATGACTTGAGGACTGCAGTTCATTGACAGTCAGCATCCGGTTTGAACAGCTATGTAAAGAAGAGTGGGCAAATACTGCAGAGTCTCAATGTAGAACATTGGTAGAGACATATCCCAACAGACTCAAGGCAGCAATTAAAGCAATGGGTGGTTTCACTATTCATTTTGCAAATTTCAAGCAATGGGTGTGATATCTTGGGCAACAAGCGAACAGTTAGTTGATGGGTTGGAGGCAGGAAAAATAATGTACATTGTAAAGATCTAAAGGTCAAATTGTGATGACTAAAGACTAGGTCACAGCATCTCCAAAACGACAGCTGTTCCCGGTGTGTAGTGGTCTTTCTCTGATCCCACAGAACAGCTACTGTAGCACAAATTGCTGAAAAACTTTAAGATGGCAAAACACATCATAACATCACAGCTTGGAGACCAGTCGGAGTGCACATGCTGACCCCTGACAATTGTACAATTGACATGTGGGTATCAGAACTGGCCCACAGAGCAATGGAATAAAGTGGCCTGATCTGATAAATCATGTATGTGTGCATCAGATACCTGAGGAAGAGACACACTACAAATCATAATGTACTTAAAATGTGCTTAACCCTATCTTAATTTACCCCGAAAATACACCAAACTCCTTCATTTGACCATTAATTTTTGTGAAATGAGTGTGAAATCCGTTATTTCGAGAAAGCCGTTGATCTAAACATAAGGAGAAAATTCAGATGTTTTACCCCTTAATCAGCCTTAATCTGTGCTGTGCATGTGTTGCCTTAAATTTTCCCTAGTTACCTTAATTAAGGTCATTTTAAGTGGTAAAATAAGGTGTTTGGTTTTGTGGTGACAGCACCATGATGCATTGTGGTAAGAAGTTAAGCTGGTTTCAGCTGGAATAGTCTAAGTAGACATGACAAAGAGGTCCTGACTTTGCCTCGAAGCTTCTCAGATCTTAATATGGTCGCGCATCTTTGAGATGTGTGGGCCAATCTAGCCCAGCACATGGAGATCCAACTTCACAGCTTAACAGGACTTAAAGCAGGGGTCACCAACATGGTGCCCTCAGGCCCCCAAGGACCACATGAGTGGCCCGCTGACCTGTTCTATAATAAGCACAACTCACCAGTGATCAGTGTCTAAAATTTGCTGTTGCTATTCTTCTTTAATCACATTTGATTTATATAGAATTGAAAAAGACAATATCTAAAAAAAAAAAAGGCATTTAAAACATCTTTTTTATACATGAGGTTTGGATAAGTTATTCCTGGAGCATTCTAGAGTATCAACCTGGGAGCCCTTCGTAGCCCTTCAGTACCTATGAAGTAGCTCTCAGTTTCAAAAAGGTTGGTGACCACAGACTTAAAGGATCTGTTGTTAACGTCTTGGTGCCAGATACCACCTTCAGTCACAGCTTAACACTCACACCACGCTGTGTTAAGCATTGATAGAAAACCAAAAGAACTGTAAGCCCTAAACCACTCAGTACAGCTCTACCCTTATGTACAGGCTATATCACACCTCTCATTTAAAATGTGCTGCGACGTTAACAGCTCTGCTCCTTTAGATCTTTATGGATGAGATAAACTTGCAGAAGTTCTCATCATGGCAGCTATTCAGCTAAAAACTCCTCAGCTGTAGGACTTTCATAAAATTTTCAGTGCTTGTGATAAATCTCTTACTGGTTTTAATTAGACCCTGGCGCTCACAAAGGACCAATACTGGCTGGTGGAGTCGATCAAAGAGACACTAACACTGTAGTGCTTTGGTGAAGGAGAAAAGTGCTGACTGTGCTAATCTCTGTGGCAACATGCAGGGCTACTTCTTTCTGTATCGGACCTGAACAAGACAAATACTGCTTCCTGGCATTACTATCTGCTTTGAGCCCACACTATCCACCAAGCTGTTTCATTCACTCTGAAAGAGATAGAAGACTAATACATTGTCAGTAAGTGTTACAACAGGATTCTCTTTTCAGTGGCTGTTTTCATATCCCTGTGTGCCTAGCTGACACTGCTAGCTACAAACTCCAAAGACACCACAGTCCTGAGAGAAGCTAGGCTTGTTTAACTTGTCCACTAATTACTACATGAGCAGAAAACAGGAGCCGAGCAAACCTGTCTTGAGTCAGCAACTAAAACCCATCATACCTACTAGCACACTTTGGTGAAAAAAACAAATGTCCTTAAATTAGCCACAGGCAATACTTCTGATTTTCTTCTGACCATCTTTGGCAAAGGAATTATAAGGATCCCCATGAAGCTGATTCACTACCATTTGGTCAGTGCATAATTCCATTTGTGTTATGTAATAGATTTGGTGTCTATTACAATTCTAAAATAGAAAAAAGAAAAATCTTGTCCAGACCTTTTGACTGCTATAAAACACAGGGGTCCTCGATTTACGACATTTCGAGTTTACGACACTACCTCCCATAAAACCTTTTAAAAATCGAGCTTTGTCTTTATGTCTTTAGCATTGTATTTATGGACTATGTGGGTAAAGTAGTTTGGTTGTGTGCAGCTGAAGAATATGCAGAATAGGCAGTAACACAGCATATGAGTATACCATGTTACTTTTCCTTTTCCTGTGGCTTAGTTGTTTTTATGTTCTAGATTATGATTTTACAACTGTGTTAGGATGGGTAACTGACTTAGGCTAGGGTGTGTTTCAACATACACCAAAATTTGCAAGATCTGTGTCTCAGGGACCCCCTGTATACCCCTGTAACTAAAACCTACAGTGCAGTAAAAAAAGGTCACTCCGTCAGCAGGGGGAGCTGAAGGTTACCTTAGGAGAGGGATCGCTCTGCTTGCATTTGCCATTCTCTTTGCCGTTGGACAGGTGTTTGTGCTGGTAGCCAGTTCCCTCTATAAAGGCTATGTAGTCGTTGTATGAACAGGTGGGTCCAGCCATGATGCCCAAGAAGTTACAGTTATAACTTAAGTACTCCAGCAGACTGGGCATCTTCCTGTACAGAAACAGGGAGCAACATCATTAAACACATACACACCAACACAGACTGTATTATCTACCAGCCTCTACCAAAATATGTGAGATGAAATGAAATCACATTAAGGGATGAAATTGCTCAATATTATCACTTCTTAGCTTTAAAGCAGACAGGTTTTTCAATGTTGCTAGTAATGCAATAGTTAAGGCTTGTGTCACATTATTCTGGGCTCTCTCTTCACCTGGAGTTTTTCCCCCAGGTCAGGTGTGTGGTCGGAGCAAATACTCATGTGCTCCTGTCTATTGATGGCAGGCTACAAATGGCAGGCATGATGTATATCGCTTGTTAATCATTGATGTAATAAGAGACAGTAATTACATAATATGCAAATGAGCTCCTAGCCAAGCACTGCATGTTTTATTGCATGCTGTGAGCATGCTGACTCACTATAAATGTACAACTGTACAAATGATGTACAAACACCTTCTATTCACACTTTATTTTATCAGCTCCAGTTACCATATAGGTGCACTTTGTAGTTTACAATCACAATGCATCTAGTTCTCTTGATCATTTACTGGCCTTCTTTACCCCATTTTTCAATGGCATTGTGGGGACACAATGCCATTGAGTCCCCACAATGTTTGTGTGTATTTGTGTGTCAATCTCACACAGTAGTTGTCAACCACCTTACAGCTTGACTGAGAACAGTCAAACAACCACAAATATCCAGCCAACAATGTCATGTGGCCAGAAACTGAACCCTAATGAAGGTTTAGAAGATGACTAACACAAACTGCAGTGTCAGCTATATCACCTGAATGATCAGCAATAACTAAATCTGCAAGGTAGCAAAATGTGAAACAGTGGACAGTAAGTGAACACAATATTTAAAACCTCTAGCAGCATGATGAGTGAGCACATGCACACGCACACACACACGCACACACACACACACACACACACACACACACACACACACACACACACACACACACACA
>JBBPDB010000001.1:37810627-37821314 GCA_037974465.1 Brachypetersius altus
ATATGTCTCATATAACAGGTCATGATTAAGCTATTTTTATCAGATTCTCAATTGGTACAAGCTATTATGCTGATTATGCTGATGTTGCTGTTTTATTTGATTCTCACGAATGGCCGAATGTTTTTACAAATATCATTACAAGTAAAATGAAATGTTTGCAGCTATAAATTGTTTGTGTATGATTCAAATAATTGCTCAGTTACTAGCATAATCAACGGTGACAGTCCAAATCATAACAATGTTCAACAAAATTTACCCATTCGGTAACAGCAAAATTGCCAAACTACAATTTCAGCCATTTTTAAATAAAGAACTGCCCTAAAAACAGCTTGGTGCATGGTTTTATTGTCTTTATTGTCTATATATTGTATATGTACTGAGTAAATAGGTGTTCTACTCACATAAAATAAACTGCATAGATAGTGAAAAAATAAGTTAAAAAACTATATTCAATTTTTTTGAAATATGAGGTTATAAGATGCCCTGATTTTTTATAATCAGGGTCTAACGTTGTTGCTGGGCCACTGTTTGTGTGACCAAATTAACACCACTATTAGCTGGCAGTGCTCACAATCAGAAAGAGAGAGAGGAACTAAAACTGATCTTCTCATCCAGTAACAGAAAATCCTTTTCTTTCACTGACAGCTGGATGCAATCTTCTCAGCCAACTTCGAAGCACCACACAGGAGCTTAATTTTTTATTACATATGATAAATCTCTTTCATCATGTCACTGTAATATTCATGCTGGGCCCCATCATTTACAATCTGTGAAGCTACGCTGCTCACGCAACAAAGCCCAGACATTATCTACCGCCTTCAAAGATGCTGCAGGCTTATGCAACTTTTCATCAATGGCTTTTCCCTCAGGTCTCTAATGCCAAGCCAAAAAATCATTAGAATCTAAACTGGATCGATTAAATGAAAGGAATACAAATTTAAACCATATAGCCAGTATCTGCTTATTCCTTGAGCCTGTCTGTCCTGAATGAGGAACACTGTCTGAGGTCACAAAAAGACACTATGGAAATACATTTCTATAGACCTATCAAACTCCACTGTACTTAAGAAGTCCAAATGTTGTTGCCAGCAGTAATAAAAGCCATGATGTAATTGAAAATAATTTATTCATTATTTCTCAGAGAGATTCTGTCAAAAGTACAGGTTTTAAGATCGCAATTAATATCATATTAATTGCCATAATCATATTAATCACAATCAAATTAATAACATAATCTTATTTTGTTACCAATAGAAATGGAAAACAGCCAAAGTGCCGTGGTTATGGGATGTCAATCGAATTGAAATTTTTTACGCTGCACAACATAACATGTATAACATGTTATAGTCATGTCTAAACACATCGCACAGTAACCACTAGGCCACCAGCTGCCTTAACTCGACTTCTGAGGATACTTTTCCTAAAATGATGCTTATGATCTTTCCAGGACAATTTTGTTGAGCCAAGAGCAATGAGGCATAAACTTTGGTCGACTGTTCTTTGAGGTTGCACTTCTTTTCAGGAAGCAGACATCATCTAACGCCAGAGCTGAGTAAGCACGTTATGTTAATGGTTGCCACTTATGTAAACTAAAATGTTTGGCCAAGCATGTAGAGTCAGGTGGCAACAAACAAATACTGTGCTGAAGCAGCAACAAGTGTATAAGGGTGTGGTGGGACAGAACTGTGGAAAACACCATCTGCCCACAACGAAACAACTGTGGAAGTCCATGTAATTTCGCACAATGACACAAAAAACATGATTCCAAAAGTCACAATGTCGACGCCTGATATACAGGCTGCTCATTTATCAGTATAAAACCGAACAGTCTCAAGAAGACAGATACGTTCGTTCTGCCTCTTTGGTTCTTTTTTGCCTTTAAAAAAAAGAGCATACCACTGGCAGCTAACAATTTAGACATTTAGAGTCAAGTTTCTAAAAGGATTTTGAAAGGCGAAAGAAAAATAAGCTGGACGTGTCAGACGTGAAGAACAAGACACTAAATCTGTCACTCACCGTCATGAATCTCAAACGCCAGGCTGGTGATCTTTTGTGTGATTACCATCATAGGCCTTGGGGATGAGAGAGAAGAAGAACAAACAGAATAAGAATGAGTAAGGACCGAACACAATAAGCCCCTTTTACGGTCTGAACGGAAAGATATAACAATAAATAAATAAGCACAACACGATATTACTGTTGTAATAGATTCTGCAATATTTCCATTACAAAAACATCTACATTTGATCTAGATTAGCTATGCCTAAATAGAATTTTGATCTCAATTAAAAAGGTTTGCTTAGGGGGCCAGTTAAGGCAGATTCTGATCTGAAAGTCAGTATTCTGATCAGCATGATATGGACAAAAACTGCACTGCACATTTCTACATATTGAGACTGCAGTAGAATATATTAAATCTAAGCGAGTGATGTAAAGGCTTGTCTGTTGGATCGTGTCAAAACCTTGAAGCATCCAAACACTCAAAGAACATCTATGATTGAGGCTCATTTGCATATTGGGCACTCATGTAACATCAGTGCAGTCATACCACTCTATAACAACAAAGGAATGAAAAACATGCAAGAGTGGTTCTGATCTTCTCTTGCATTGACGCTCAGCAATGTAGGATATGGCACCAGATCATGTTAACGAGAACAGTCCAGCATTCGGACTATTCAGAACTTCAGTAGAACTTCAGACAGAATAGATTTCAGTAATGCTGGGAGTTGTCAGTAGAAGTGCCTGAAATTCTGAACAGTCAGTCGGTCTGTTTGGTTTAGGTTATATAGGATCTTAACGTGATCTGAGTATTCAGAACTTCAGCAGATCTTCAGGCAGATCTACTGACAACCTAAAGCATTATTATGGAAATGTAATCTCCTCTTTAACATTTTGGCCTAATCTAAACCTGCCTCTTGAAGCTAACAGTCCTCCAACACCTTGAGGCTAAGAATCTCTCTCTCTCCCTCTACCTCTCTTTCTCTCTCCCTCTACCTCTCCTTTTAGCTCTATCACAGTCATCATCCATTATTCATCCTGCTACACCCGTGGTATCTACACGCCCATCACAGTCCTACAGCTTACTGAGCATGAAATCCACTCAGCCCCGAGCTTTGCTCGCCAGCATTTCGCTTTTTAAAAGGTACAGCCTTTTCTGTGTCCTTGGCATAATGCCACCCAGCTGTGGGTGAAGGATGTATGTGCACAGATTGTCTAACACAAGTAGAAGATGAAAGATGAACAGTGAACAAGATGAAAGTGGGCTTTAGTTAAGGCAGAAGTTAGGAGATCAAAGTTGGAGGATCAAAGTCGACAGAGTGAGACATCTTGTGTCATACAGCATGTATGCTTCATATAAAATTAAACCGAGCTGCGTATTGCAGTCAGTGCTATCCATGAGTTTCTTGAAAAGCCAATCTGTGTCAAAACTTTCCACTCTTTCCATTTGCCAGTAAGTCTCAGCAAGTTCGCAACGTACTTACATTTGGTTATAAGCATTAGCTATGATAATATTTCACAATGCATACTGCATGTATCTAATGTAGGAAAATAGTGCAACCACTGTGATCACTATATCTGAAGTCTTTCTATGTCAAATAAGCTAATTGTAGGTAATATTGTAGGCACATATTTTCAGTTACATTTGAAGCTTGTAAGACATGATTGTAACTTATTTACTCTGCATGATACAGTATTCGGTGAATTATATTTATTCTACATATTATTCTAATATGATTGGAGGAGTAGGTTAAGGCTCATTTATGTATGGACATAAAAACGTCCAGTTCAAACAACGTGTGTTAAGCAATGCATCCACTAGAGGGCACAGCCAAACGTTGCTGATTTCAAACCTTTTAATTAATTCCCACCTGATCTCCTGTAATTTCTATTTATCCATGTGCTCGGGTGATGTAACGCAATATAGAAGTACAAAATTGCTTACTAACTCCCACAACCTTGAGTAAAATTTATTTGACACACTTGACCTGTTGGATACACTGTCCCCATGATTTCCACTGGAACAGTTGTTTCATTCGTATCCACACACCCTCAAAAATTGTGCACAAATACAGATGAAACTTCCATGCAAAAATGCAAAGTATGATTGAGTGGTTTATATAAAACCAGTGTTTTGAGACACACTAACATTGGTTTTATGGTTCAAAAAAGGAGGTTTGTGTTCATATATATATATATATATATTATTTTTAACGCCGTTAATCTCATTGGAATCTTGGCGTTAATGGCCCAGCACAAAAAAAAAAAATATATATATATATATATTATTAAACCCCAACAAACAGAGACATGTGTTGTTTTTTATAACTGACTTTAGCTTTAGTGTCTTTTCAGTTTATGAATTTGAGTCTGTTTTGTGTTTTTTGGTCTGCACTTGTGCTCTCTCTCGACCACACTTTTTTTTTTAAACTTGGTCCCTGATATAAAAAGAATAATGCAATTGAAATTTAAGAAGAACAGAATTTTTTTTTAAAAAAACTGAAAAATAAGCCAGAAAACTTGGTAACCTGGCAAAGAGTGCTTTAAATGAGCTATGCCTACACTCAAAGCTCAAGTATCAGATTCTTTGACTCTGACTACTTGGAACCTGTGGTCTAAAACTTTGCTGGCCACACAGTGAAATTCGACTTTGCCCACAGCTGCGTTCACAGGGAGTGTAAGATATTCTGCTGACAACCTGCATGAAAAATGTGTAACACACACATAAACAGCCCAGCTGTATTTGAACTTTTCTACAAAGTAGAAAGTGGAGTAAAATGGAAAATTAGTAATCTTACATTAAAATACACACCCAGTGAAGAATATGGTGCAATTCTGCTAATCCCTTCCACTAGTTTAGTAAGTGTTAAGACTTGCAAATATCAAATAGGTCATTTCATTTCATTGACATCTTGCCAAGGGATCCTGACATATTAACTTAAAGTGGCACATCACTTTTTCCGCCATCAGTCATAAAAATGTATTTTGTATTGTACGCTTTAGACTTGCCAGATTACCCTCCTTCTGTCTTTGTCTTTGGAACGGAGATCATTTTTTAGAGCTGAATTTGGCACCCTGTCTCCTCCTATAGTGAGATAATGGAGCAGTTCCAACGTCTAAACGGCCGTTAATATCCAAGACGTCTTCAAAATGTGTGTCGGAGAGAATGTCGGTGATGACATGGATATGGCGAGAAACAAACACGGAGTAAAACACACAGCAGGCTCGTAAACAGACTTCAAGACACTAAAGCTCTGGTCAGTTTTTTTTTTTAAAGGTGTCACTGTTTGATGTGGATTAATTAAAAAGAATTAGCCCGTGATGATTTGTTCTGCAAAAATGGACTACAAGGTGAACACCCTCAAGCAATAATCATATAACAATCATACAATCAGACAACAACCACACAGGCTGATACTAGTGTACTGCACTACAAAGCCAAAGTGCAGTAACTACACCAAAGCTGAAACTGAAAAACGGCTTTAAAGTTTTAGTATTGGTATGGATTTTGTAGTTACTGCAAAAAGGATAAACCCCATTTGTAGTCTAAAGTCAATTGACCAAATATGTAGTTACTGCACTTTGGCTTTGTTCATTTCATGCTGTTCTTGATATTTCCAAGATATTATTTGATAAAATATAACGCAGTCCACACAAAATATAACACATCCTTATCTAGAACAGGGAGAGACACTACTAAAAGCTTTCCTACATGCTCACCATAAAAGGCAAATATAACTAAATGAAAGTGCTCCTTTAGAGGAGATGGCACCTTCCCAAACAAAGTGTGAAAGGCTTCAGCTGCTAAAAGGACTTACCCTGTGAAGTCTGCAGAATACATGCCATAGTCAAAAACGTAGACCCTGGTGATCTGGCAGAGTGTGAGGTAACCCAGGGCAACCACAAAGCAGTATCTACAGAGGGGACAGAAAACAGAGGGGATATAAGACAAGGCACCAAGCACTACTTTTTAGATATCACAAATATGAAAACAGATTAAGTTTTATACCGTCAGCCCACATTGACAGGCTAGTCTTGAAGTGAAGGCTAGCTTCCCAATAAAGTACATATTAGGATGCAATCAATGAATCACCTTGTTTTGAACCCTTGATCAGCAGAGATCTGTGCTGATACAAATTGGAAATCGTGGTCATACAGCCAAACCACGACTTTAATTGAAGTTCCCTATTTGTGTTGAGGCTCAAGCTGTCAAGACGCCATGCAGAATTATTTTGTGGTTCTATGTCCCGCAGCATCAACGTTATTCTCATTTTTAAATAATGTAATAGTAATGCACCCTGTGGTGGGCTCACAGCCTGTCTAGTACTAGTATCTCCCTTACACCCGTAAGCCCTGGGATAGGCTCCAGGCACCCGTGGCCCTACTAAGTTAAGTTAATGTTAAGTGGTTACAGTATGTATGTAATAACAACCACTATAGATTTTTTGAAATGGTGTCACATGCAAATGCCCATAATGAACAAAAATGGCCAAAAATCTTCTATTTTAGTTCTTTGAAAATAACCAAAAAACACAAGATATTTGAGCCCAGAAGAACTTTCCAAGAGCGGCCAGCTAGCAACATGCGGAGTGACAGAGCAGCAAACAGCTTGTGGATTTCAAGCTATATGTGTCAGAGTCGCGGGCGCGTTAGACTTATCTGTAGAAACGTTAGACTTATCTGTTCAATGTTACGTTTGTCACTTAATATCAGACTGAGTTTTGCCATTAGAACAGTCGACTATTCGATAAAATAATCGCCCGAAAAATCATTTTAAAAATAATCGCTTACCCCCAGCCCTAAGAAACAGGCATAAATACCTAACAAAATTAGGGGAAAACATGAAACAGCTGGAACTAAAGAAGGCATATGACACACAGAGGACATGTGACCGAAGCAAAACTCAGAACATTTCAAAATAAAAGCCCACAAACAAGAACAGAAAAAAAAACAGAACAACAACAAAAAAGCAGTGGCCCTAACCGGCCACTGACCAGACCATGACAATATGGAAAAAAGTATTCTATTATAACATCAAATAGTTCAAGGTTTGAAACATCAGCCAAACCTAAACATCTCTCCAATGATTATAACCTTTTTCAGCAATTATCTTCCATTATCACTGTGCATCCCTACCTATCACAGTAATAGAGGTTACACATAAAATCAAGCAACACTTTGAGGATAACATGTTATGATACAAAGGAACCTTAATAAATAAACTGTTTTATACATTTTCATAATAAGATCTAAATTAATATGAAACAACAAAGAAAAACTTTGGAAAGCTTCATCCACTACAATACAATACAATTCCATTCATTTTCTGCTGTTTAAATTAAGGAAAGAGTGAAAAGTCTGTTGAAGACTGATATTTAATTGCAGCAACTGTGGCCAATATTATCTGAAACGTTTGGCTCCTTAAAATGGTTACCTGTCAGGGCAGGGCATTACTAGGAAATCAAATATACTGTAAAACTACAGTAAAAACCCTGTTGTAAACCTTACATATTACAGTTCCAAAGTCTTTGTACAAAGTACAGTACTGTGAAAAAGTCTTAGGTAAAGCAGTTTTTTTCTAAAAAGTAGTCAATATTTTGTGAGCTGGTTAGAAGAACACAGGTTTGGATCCAGGTTTCTTCTCAGGGCCTCCAGTCATTGGGTGAATTAATAAAATTCCATAATCAAAAACCTAATTTAATCTACTGCAGTAAAAACAGCCAAACCAGGGATTTGATGGAGCTGTGAGTAAAACTGGGCTTCCATGAGGAAAGAGGTCTGGAAATGGTTAAGCGAACACTTTGCTTCACATAAAACCATCATTTACTGTATTAATGTTGTTTGTATTTGCTGTAATGTAAGTGTTTTATCACTAACTTAACACTACTGCCCAGTAGTAAACAGCTTTTAAGCATAATTTTCTCAGGTGCCTAAGACTTTTGCATAATACTGTACATCTAAAAATGAGTTTAAATTGCTATTACAAAACAAAAGGAGGAGTAATGCCACTTGAATAATTTAGATTCAAATAGGCAACATTGATTAATAATTCACACTGAAGTGAAATACATGTATCCAGCAGTCTAAGCAGAAAAGAAGAAAGCCTGCAGGATGTCACTGTCACATCTGCAGAAACAGAAATGTGCTCACTTTGAAATCACAGCTATTTCAGAGCTAATTCATGTATACATTTGCATATTTATTAGCTACAACAATGAATTAGTGAGGAAATAACAACGCTTTCAATATTGCACATATCTCAGCTTGATCTCATGCTTCACCAAAAACCCAAAACAAAGGAACATAATGTTAATAGGGGGCTTGTTTTCAGTGTCATGACAGTACAGCTTAACAGTAAAAATATTTAATAGCTATTCGAGACGCAAAATCGAGAAGCGTTTCTCATTTTTGGGGGAGCAGCTGGTGGTCTAGTGGTTAAGGAGGTGCCCCTGCAATTGGAAGGTTGTGAGTTCGAATCCCAGGACTGCCAGTGGCACCACTGAGGTACCCCCTGAGCAAGGTACCCTCCCCAGACACTGCTCCACTTGTGCTGCATCGCTGGCTATCCACTGCTTCACTTGGTGAATGGGTTCAATCCAGAGACAGAATTTCACACTATAAAGACCATTTTACTTCAGTGACTAATATTCAAACGATGGCGATACAAGAGGGAGGAATTAAAGAGCAAGGCCAGACGCCGGCTCTGTAGGTTTAAGGAGTTAAGAATGTAGAGATGAACAGGGCCGCACTGGAAACACTGTGGCTTCCTCCAGCCAACTACTTCAAACAGCTCCACCACGCTCAGCCTGTCGAAGCCCTGGCCTCCGCCCAAAAACACAAATGTCTCTGTGTTTCAGCTCCAGAGACTGAGCCTCAATCCCCCCATCAGATTCCAAAGCTGGATGCCGAGGGTGGATGTTTAGCATTGACTTCTCAGTGCAAGACTTTCTGACAATGCTAGTTAAAGACATCCCAGACCCACTCGTGTCATTCGGAGGCAGCGGCTGCCCTGACTCAACACAGGCTCCCTTTATCAGGCTTGCTTCTGCTGTGAACGGCCTTGTTCTGCTGATGAGCGCGACACTTTGTTCCCTATGCCTTTCCACCAGCTGGGTGCTGGACAAAACTTTACTATTGTGCAGAACAAAAGGGTCAGCAAGTTCCAATGGTTCATTTATCAAATTATATGAGTATCTATTTAATATTAAATTACATTGTCTATATTATAGGATCTTTACAGTGGCCAGTTTGAAGTGATACAGGTGACAGTCGTGCTGCATCCTGTTGTATTTTCATGTAGAAATAGCATCAGCGGAGTTCAGCGGAACAAGAGGTCCAATTATGATTCTGGTGAATACAGCTTGCTGTCTGATATTTTATCAATATAATAATGCTTAATTATTTATAATTGACTTATCTATTCATTTTTGTCCCATAATAATCATCCGTGTCTGGCTTTCAGCGTTTAATTTCTGTTTTTCTCTGCACTGGTCTTGAATATCCCCCTTGAATATAACGCATTATCTGACAACAAATGTTCAAGTGTGATAATAAATAATCTGCAACTTTGAACATGAATGGAACTGTAAACTGAAAAAGAGAACAGGACAATAAAAAAGAGGAAACTTGGAATCAACTTACCTTATTAGGTTTACTTTGCTGCCCCATCTCTCTTTACAGCATAAAGTTTAGTTAAGCTTTTATATATTATTCCAGCCTTTTCTAACATCTAAACCAGTGATTTTACAGATGATAAGTATCAGACTGGCTTATCATTTATCTGGCTTATCACTGGCTCTTGTCATAACACTTCTGATTTTCATTTCATATTCAGGATGAAGGTTAGATTTGGATGAACTTTACATCATCACTTTAACCATGATGGTGTTACTAATAGTTATTATTATTTTAATGAATAATCAAGTGCTCTGCTGGGATTTCCTTGCTTGTTTTTGTTGTTTTCATGCCAAACAAAAAATGTCTTGACTGAAAAACAGGTAGCACACTTCTCACACAGCATTTAGTGAGACATTTAGAGCAATTAAAATTGAACATATTCTCTCTATGTCCTTATAGCACCCTTGTGGTCAATCTTTAGACTGCCAAACATGGTTTTACAACTACCTACGATTACTCTCTTTATCTGTCAGGCTGCAATCTTATCAGTAAGCCAATTTACTAAGCCAACTGATTTAATCAAATACTCGTTGCGGCCCTACTATAAAGATTAACAATTGGTTAGACTTTGGCCAGACATCTGGACTGGTAGAGACCTAAATCATCAAGAATGGGTATTTCCAATTAATACTGAGCCTAATATCTAATACAATCTATTCATTTGTATTATTCACACTAGTGTGCATGTTGTTCTATCATCAGTGCAGATTTGAATTAGTGGTGCAACGGATCACTGTTGATCCGTGACCCGAACCGATCCCTCTCCACGGTTCGGCACGCATGTGATCCGAAGATCCGAAAGAAAAATAAAAGCTCCGCTGAGTGGTGCGCGTAGAATGGGGTGCACCCAAACACTACGGCGTGTTTTTTTTTCCTTTCTGCGTAAATAAATCGTGCAGCAGAGTTACAGCAAGGGTTTTTCGTTGGAGAAAATGGAGAGCGCGGCTGATGGTTGCTTAGCAACGACAGATGCTTCCGCTTGTGTCCACATTAAAGGAAATAATTATGCCCT
>JBBPDB010000001.1:37823684-37836309 GCA_037974465.1 Brachypetersius altus
GGATTATCATGTGCAGATGTCCCACTAATGAACATCATGGCTCGAAATGCGCCAGTGTGAACACTCTGACACAGAGAGAGAGAGAGAGAGAGAGAGAGAGAGACATAGAGCAAGAGAGAGAGACAGACCGAGAGAGACAGAGAAACACACACACACACATACAGAAAGAAACAGAGAAAAAGAGAGACAGAGGATAAATTTCACCCTTGCACAGTCTAGTGACCTCAATCCTGAAGAACACCAACCAAACAATTGGATTTATTCTTCTTTCACTATGTTTAATCTCTCACAATAAGAACATATAGGCCAAATTAACCGGAGCTAAAGGAGAACATTATTCTAGTATGAAGGGAGCGTTCTAGTACAGTGAGTGATGAACAGAGAGATAGAAAGAATGTTTAAGAACAGTGAGAGCAGTAGGGAGAACATTCCAGAATATACCATATGGACAAAAGTATTGGGACACACTTATTCGTCAGGGTTTGCTTCCAACTTTATGGATACAGTTTGGTGAAAAACCTTTTCAATTCCAGCATGACTGTACCCCAGTGCACACAGCAAGCTCCATAAAGACATGGTTCTTCCAGTGTGGAGGAACCTGACTGGCCTGAATAGAACCTATATAAGTCCGGCGCCCCAATGCTTTTGTCCGTATCGTGTTGCATGAATGGGGAGGACATTATCGAAACAAATAAATAGGGAGAGCATTCCAGAATAGAATGTAGAGTGGAGAACCTTCTAGAACGGTGAGAATGGGAGTAAATGTTGTAGAACAGAGAGAATGAAAACATTCTAGAAAACGTGATCAGGTCAGACAGTTAAAAGAAGCCCAATTCTTCTCCTGCTGTCTGTCTTTTTTTGTTTTTGAATCCCATCTTTTTAAGACGCTATGCCGTTCATTTATTACCTCTGAACACTACAATTAATTTCATGTTTTTGTACATCACACAGTAAGAAACAGGATCCTTCTCTGGGCTGATTTAGTCAGGCCTAGCCTTGTTATTTTAAAGCATTTTGAATGACAGCTTCTCCTCTTCCCGTCCCTCCTTCCTTGTAATGAGAGCCTCTGCCGCTGGTAGGAAATTGCCTTTTTGTTGACAGTGTTTTGCTTACTGTAATAAATCCAGTGTTAAAAAAACAGGTGGGCAGCTCCTTTCAGACTTCAGCAGAAGCGATGTGTCCGCATGTGTGTGGTTCGCCCGGCCTCGTCCTGCCTGTGTGTCTGCTGGAATGAACTACGGTTAATTTGCAGAAATATTCAACTGTGCCGCCACATTCTAACACTTTTCAGTGCCTGATGTATTCTGTCCTCTCTCTCTCTCTCTCTCTCTCTCTCTCTCTCTCTCTCACTTTTTTTTGTTCGGAGAATGGCTTGGGGTTTTGTCAATGTCTTTGACAAATAATGGAACTCCCACCAAGCTTTAGACTCAGGCACAGGACCCAGAGGTGGTCATCTAAAACAAGGTTTATGGTGGGCATAACCGCTAGCTGTTAAAGGGCTTCTACTTCTACTTCTAAGACTGATAAACTCATACAAACTTCATAAATGTAATATAGAGGCCCTTTATGACTCCACACAGAGGATGGAAAAATAAAATACTGATGTGGTTCCAAAAACAGTCATAATTAATTAAACAGACTAAACAGTCTGTTTATAAAACTGTATGTAAATAAGCTCTGATCTGATTGACTGCTTTGTATTGAGCTGTGATGGGTGGAACTAAACTACTATAATAGGTACCCATCATAAGAACCATGAATACAAAATGAGCTATTCTTATATGGACCATATGGACTGGGGAGTAAACAGTGCAACCGTATTCACACACCCCTTTGAACTCATAAAATAGGACAACGTTTTTTTCCATTGTATTTTTTTTTTAAGTCTCTGTCCAGCATAAAGACAGGAAACCAGTGTTGTTTTATGAAGTTGGTTGATGTCCATGAACTTCAAATTCAAAACGCAAAATGCAACAACCTCATATTTTCAGCCGATGTAGCAATTATTGGCATCATTTTACAACAGCTGTGTCTAGAAATGAGGTGACTGCGCAAACACAGTGGTCCTAGCATCACAATCTGGCCCATTTACACAAAACAGCTCATTGCTGGCTTAATGCACACGGTGATGGAAATCAGTGTAGATGAGGGCAGTTTGCCACTTGAATATCAGACACATGTGCGTATCCTGAAGAACACCACTCATAAATGTTTTTCCAGGATGTTCTAGTTTGATATGATGGGTTTGAACAAGTCTATATGGAGAGAGCACACTTTATTAGTGAGTTCAACCCAATGAACTTCATTTCCCTGATACATGATTTCAGGCTATGCGACCACCGCTACTGCCTCTTTAGCTAAACCTGCTGCTGTGGTCTGCGTCTACAATAGACTGAACAGAGCTTCATGCTTGTTTCCTGCTACTCTTTTTAGTTTTGTGGCATACGTGCAGTGCTATAAACCATTTGAGCAAGTCTATTTATCAATAGCTTGGCACGGTCTGAGGCGAGTGTGTGATGATTTAAGCTTGGAGTTTGCACAGTGTTGGATGGGCAACACCAACGTAACTGCTGTCAGATCGAAACCTTGTAACTCTTTTTTTTTGGTATGACACTTCTCAATTAAATAAACAAACAAATAAATAAAAAGTTATAGCAGAGAGAGGGTTAGGGTTAGAACATCCCTAGAACATCCCCAATTTCTATGAATTTGCTGTAAAGTTGTAAAAAAAAAAAAAAGGTTACCAAGTAAAATGACAAACAATCTGCAGCTCTGTTAATACTGATAAACTAGACCACTGTGGTAATTAAATTTTAGCCATTAAACTTATTTCTCAACCTCCCCAAACTTCCCCAAAAGCTAAACTAAAACGTCTTAAGAACTTTTGATGTAGCTAATATTTCAGTCTGCACAGGTCTTTATTGATTGAAATGTTGTTAATATAATGTGATTCCAGATAAACGCGTGCTTTATTTCCTCACTTATTACTGTTGCTATAAACAAATTTCAGTCTCTGGAATGTTTGAAGTAAAAAGTCCTACCTAAAGCTGTGATGCTGACTCTGGAGTCCTGTGACTGTGTCTGGCTTTCCTTCGTTCGGAGGAAACCATGCATCCATTATATAGGGTCCAGTATGCCGCCGGAGCATATGGTGAAAAGAAAGCCCTGCTGCATGAGTGGTGCGCTGCATATGTATTTGTGTGTGCGAGTGTGTAGGATCTGAAGGGCTGTTTTGTCTTCCTGCAGCACTAAGATTGAGAAGGAGAAGAAAGAGCACGCCCGGCAGCACGGGATGATCCGGACGGAGATCAGCGGGGCGGAGATCGCCGAGGAAATGGAAAAGGAGAGGCGGTTCTTTCAGCTTCAGATGTGCGAGGTCAGTGGGGGACAGAAAGCTGACCATTAGAGATATGGGCCAGAGAGAAAAATCATGTTGTTACAATATTACTGTCATGCCATCATGAAAAAAAACAAATGATGTCATGCTTTTATCTTGACTGAGTCATCCATTATATTGTGAAACCATTTCATAGTGAATGGACCAATGGAAAGGCTCCAAAATTGTTATTGAAATGTACCAGCATTTACAAAAGCACAGTGACTGTTACTAATCATTAAATGTTAGAAATGATAGATTATGTTTATTAGGTTTAGTTTAAGCATTCACAATGCAACCCCCCCCAAAAAAAAACCAAACTAAAGCAAAAGGAGCAAAGATGCTTAAGAAATCACACGTCAGAGCACTTTAATTTAAAGGGCAGTGGGCTTCCAAGTTCCGCAGCCATCTAAGCAGTAGCCCCATCATCACTGTGATGGTGAGTTTTGCTACCTGACGATGCAAAGGCCATGTGTTCCTGGCGGCCCAGGAGAGCCTAACTGGTCTTGCTTTTTTGGATTGGCCTTGCTTTTCTCTCTCCCTCCCCCTCACCACTCGGTGAGATGTGTAGCTACAAGCTGTATAATGTTCGCCGATGTTTATTTGTCCAGGGTTGTTGTTAAAAATGTAAAAAAAAAAAAGTCCAATTGCACATGATCTGAGAAAACTCATGCTAGCCTTAAAAAATAACTAAATAAATAAATATATGGGCTGGCTAGAAAACACTAGAATGAATGCTTTGATGAATGAAATCAAATATGTCGTATATCAACTATAGTGGAGCCTGTAAAATTGTATTAACTACTAACATTCATTACAGTGATTGCATTCTCCTATAAACCTGCCATTTCAGGTTAGCAAGGTTTTATGAAAGCGCCATGTGTGCCTCTTTAGTGGTATTATATGTGTAAGTGTTCGCAGGGACTATTATAGTGTATTACAGCATCATAGAATGTATTTGCCCTGTTTGAGCAGCAGCTATATTTCTCCCTGTCAGTGCAGTCAGTCAGTTGCAGTAATGAACGGATGCTGCAAGTTTATGCTTTGATATGCTTGTTCTGCACTGTGCCTCAGTCTGGCTTGTTCTTTATTTCAGTACCTGCTCAAAGTGAACGAGATTAAAATCAAGAAAGGTGTGGACCTGCTGCAGAATCTCATCAAGTACTTTCATGCGCAATGCAAGTAAGACTCCTGTTCTTTGCTTAACTGTGCGCATTCTAAAGCTAAAGAGTAATTCAGACGTATTAACGCACAGATAAAAGATTAAAATGAAATTTAATTGTACACTACCAGTCAAAAGTTTGGACACACCTTCTACATTGTAGATGAATATACATCACCTATTGCTCTGATGACAGCTTTGCACACTCTTTTTTCAGTCAGATTCATGAGGAATCGACCTGGAATAGTGTTTAAATAACAGGTGTTCTTCGTAAGTAGTTAATTAGTGGAATTTCTTGCCTTCTTAATGTGTTTGGGATCATCAATTGTGCGGGTAGGGTTGGTACACAATTGATCCTATACAGTTCTACTCCACATTATGGCAAGAAACACGTAACTAAGTAAAATAAAAACATCATTACTTAATTACAAAACATATTCTAGTTTGTTTAACTTTTTTTGTTTCCTGCAAAATTCCATATGTTTCTTCATCATTTGTTTGTTTTCAGTATTAATCTACACTGTAGAAAACAATAAAAACAATAAAAACTAAGAAAAAACATTGAATGAGAAGTTTTGACTTTTGACTGGTAGTGTACATGCGTGAATCGAAATGCTAATGTGAACAGTAGTAATGAAATGGTTATATTTTGGTCTCGCTGTAAAGAGCGATAGGAGAGATGAGAAATGTATAAATGCTAAATATATTCTGCAGTAGTATAACAGTGGACAGATGCTTTCCACTTTAAAAAGGTTAGAGACAGCGTCATGCTGTAGTTTTGCCCAATTATTTTGGAAGGTCGGCAGGAAAACGCAGCTTGAAGAGGAGATTTTTAGACAGTTGAGGGAGAGTGTGTGCGCCTGTGTGTGCGCCTGTGTGTGCGCCTGTGTGTGCGCCTGTGTGTGCGCCTGTGTGTGCGCCTGTGTGAAGGTCAGCCAGCTCTTGGGGAAAATTCAATGCTAATTTAATGCTGTTTTAAAGCTGATTGGGTGTCTCTTCTCAGTTTCTTTCAGGACGGCCTGAAGGCGGTGGACAACCTCAAACCCTCTATAGAAAAACTGGCTACAGACTTGCATACAGTGAGTGTTTTTACAGGAAAAAAAAAGCTTTGTTCTTGTGTTTCTCCCCACCTGCTGAGTTTGCACTCTGTTGTAGATCAAGCAGGCTCAGGATGAGGAGCGCAGGCAGCTCACACAGTTACGAGACGTGCTGAAGACAGCGCTTCAGGTGGAGCAGAAAGAGGTAAGCCCAGCTTCTCTATGCTCAGTGAGCTTTACATCATCCACGCTTAATCCTGCTCCCAGAGACCCAGCAGGGGCCTGGGCTGCCTTTAATTTAACATGAAAGAGCACTGCCTAGAACTGCTGACTTCTTTAATACTTATACGCACTGAAACACCAAGATTTAAGTAAGATTTTCTACAAGCGTACTGCGGTGTTCTTATACGCAGGGGTTGATATCATTTACTTCGCTCTAGTACTCTGAACTCACTGTGGGTGCTGGAACCATTATATCTCTTTTATTTTATTTCATACAAATTTGCAGCAGCTATGTTCCAAGAGCACATGTGAATTGGGGAACTTTTTTTTTTTTGATGTGGTTAAAAAAAAGAAAAGAAAAAGCCTATTTTTATAGTCTAAATGCCCCCAAAACACTTTAATTTCATTTTAAACACAGCTTAAAGAAAATATATTTTTCTTTTTAAAGTTTTCCTTGAAATGTGCGTGAGTTTTCGGTCTTCACGGCACAAAAGTGTATCTAATTTGAGTAATTTCCTGAATACTGGATACTACCGTGAAGACCGAAAACTGACGTACATTTTACTGTTTATCCCACCCATGCATACTTGAGTACCACTCATCTCAACCCCTGCATACACACTCTTTCAATGAGTTTTCCTTTCACATGCCAGCATAAATACTCAAGGCTTTTAAAAAAATCTTAAAATATACCTTCAAGTAACTCCCATAGGTGGGCGATTGGATTGAGGTCACAGCACTTTTTTCATTCTTGTAAAGACCCCTTGTGGAAAAGGGCCTTATCAGACTGTACAGAAATTCCTATTAGTCAGTTATTGTGACTGAAACTCTTGCCTGCCAAGCCCCTATTGGGGCCTTAGAAGTCTATGAAGCCTAAGTCTAAGAAATATTTTAGTTTTTTTTTTTGTTTTTACCACCTTAATTGAAATTGAGGTCAGCTGAACCTGATAAGCATGATAGGAAGCATTTGAACTACTATGCTTATGCTTCCTTACTCATTCTTTTTTCATTCATTCACCACCTGTATAAGTGCTATACGGTTATTTCTTAAAGGATGTATTCACAGCTAACGTCTTTAAATTTTGTAAACGTTCTCTCCTTTTTGACATTCTTGATCTTTAGCACGACTTCAGGCATTTGTCTTTACATCAAGCAAGCCGCTTTGGCTCTCGTAATCCATGATCATTAAGAGATTACGCGCTCTTAATCCCAATGTAAAGCTGTCAGAGTTTAACGGCCTTCTTAACACCACGTGTGCAGCTAAGTAGCCAAGAGATTGTTTAGCTTAGCGTTTGAAAACTGTACTTACTTTCTTGTCTTGCTTGTCTTGTTTGCATTAAATGGTAAATTGTCTGATACAATGCTTTCCATTCTTCTTTACTGCGCCATCCTTTGCCAACGAAGTCTAGGAGAGTAAGTGCCTTCTTGATGTCCTATTTGTGTTTAATGGTGCAGAGTGACAAACAACTCCTCAGTTAGTGCTTTTGTTTTGAAATAGATACGAAACCAACCCTTACAGTTCCTGCACCTCTGATTGTCTTGTTCTAAAACATGTCCAAAAGTGTCGTGAAGCGTTAACACGAGTTGGTCCGCCAAGACAGATTTGGTATCCAAAGTTTGCTTCTTTGATTTTTGCATGTGTGCTAATGAATTTTCTGACATGGGGACATACTGTTATCCAAACCTGGCAAAACATCAGGCTTGAAAAACCGCCATTCAGTTTGTTTCTCACCATCAGTAAAATCATCATCGGTAAAATCATCGTCGGTAAAATAATCTTCGGTAAAATGCAGAAAACATAATTAACAGAAAAATTAACACAAGCTTGTAAAAAATTAACACAAACTAAATATAATATCAAATATTTCAGTATTTACTGTGGCCCCCTGTTGCTTTTTTTAATGCCTTTCATTATTTTCAAAAGACTTGCTTTCAGTTTTTTGTTAGAAATTTTCAGGGCTTTTTCTTCTGCATCTTTGTTGAAGGCAGTTTTTGTGGAGTTCCAGATCCTGTTCTGTCGGATTTAGGCTCTTTCAATGAATAATAAATAAAAAAATAATAATAATAGCTCAAGTTTTGAAAAATTTGTTACTTATTTTCATTTGATTTCCCTTCCTTGTGCATGTGGATTTTCTTGTAAATTTCTGCTTCAGGCTATTTAGATGGGTAAGTAATGCACAAGGCAGCTGAGGTGTGTGTGGGTACCTAAATAGATATTGTGGCAGTAGGGGGCACAAAAATGGAGTGGACAAAATATTGACTGATAGATATGAGGGTATACTCATGTCTAATTTTAATTTAATGTTTTTTTCAGGCACTTTAAGATAAAAATGTGCACTTAAATGATAGGATAGTAAAAGGGTAGACATTTACAGTGTGGTACGTTTTTATTGATAACATACTGTATCAGCTTTGTAGCCCCAGTACAGAACTAAAGAAGCAAACTTTGGTCACCAGACATGTGTTGGTTAATGGCTTACATTTAGAGGAAGGGGTAAATGATGTAAATCTGATTTTCACAGTTATTTCCTTAGTGATAAGTGGGATGAGTCTGCGAGCGAGTGTTCAATTGTGTGTGTTCAGGAGCAGAAATCATTTCATATGCTGTTTCCATTTGTCTTCGTTCTTGACTTCACTAATTGGATCTCCTTGTGACCTTTTTTTTATAGTGTTCCTCACATCAAAAATAGTACTGACTCAGTTTGAACTGCATTTCTGGTTTCCAGCATTGTAAAAGAGAATCATTATTTACTATTCAATGCTCGTTTGAAGTTTACATTTTGTAGATACAGCAGTTTTAGCTAGGCTTGAAAATCTTTTCATAATGAGGTAATTCCCTTTTTGTTGGAGGGATTCTTGGCAATCTTTTCTGGTCATTTCCTTAAAGGATGTGATCACATCAGAGTGCAAAAACATTTTTTCCTATCCTCAGAATGCAGGTTTAGTCACTTCCTCCGAGGGTTTTTACATAAAGGTACACACGCTATGTGTCCTGTACCTCCACATTACCCTGTTTTTGTTTTATTAGGATTCGCAAGTGCGACAGAGCGCCACCTACAGTCTGCACCAGCCTCAAGGGAACAAAGAACATGGGACAGAGCGCAGCGGAAACCTGTACAAGAAGAGTGACGGGTGAGTTTGTGCAGTCGACTTGAATTGCATTCCAGTGCATGTGTGCGTATTCCTAATGTCACTGAAGCTCAGAGCTGCATTATTCATGGTGCAATTAAGGCCTTGAAACTTCACTTAACTGCAGTTGAGAGGTTAGTTAATGTTGGAATAAGACACTGGGCACTGTAGGACAGTGTGTGTACTTGTGGTGATGGCCTCCTGTTCCTGTCCCCAGTCTACGGAAAGTGTGGCAAAAAAGGAAGTGCACAGTGAAGAATGGCTACCTGACCATCTCTCATGGGACGGTGAGTAACAGCAATATATCTCTTTGTTTACCCATTTTGCAGTACTGTTCTTAGCAACAATCAAGGCTGTCATGTGATCCAACAAACCAAAGTAGATCCTTTTTATTCATATATTTATTTCTTCATTTTCTGCACTAGGCCTCCCTTGCATTGGGTAAATATTTCATGGTGAATACAGCAATAGAAATTCTTCACAATAACTTAAAATAAAATAAAACTTTAATAAATGTTAAAGTTAAATTGACTTCCATATTTAATGTCATTAGTGTTGATGATGTATGTTTTTTTTTTACATTCAGAAAAATGTAATATCCATATTTTTGTTGGTTTTAAAAGTGTATGTTCTGTTTGAACATTGCTATAAGAACAAAGTCTTGCATCTCCACAAAAGTTACTTTACAGGAGAAAGAAAACCAAAAAACTGTGGCTCTGTTTGTCATGAAGTTTTGACACAGTTTAAAAAGCAGCGGCCATTTTGAAATGATGTTAATGAATAAAAAATGGTTAAACTGGAGATACATGGTTCCAGAAACTGTACCTGCTGAGCTCATTATACAAAGTCTGTCTCCTTACTTCTAGAAACAGTTCCCTCTCTTCCCAAAGACAAAAAGCCATCCCAAACTAGGGCCTGCTTTAAAAATTGAGAACAGTTGATCCTCAGTAGGAGGCTGTTTGATGGAGTTCATCTTAAGAAGGAATGTGAGCGTGGAGTGTATATGCATTCAAACACACAAAGATAAAAAGCCTCTGCCTCTGATATTAACATTAATTCATGAGCACACTGTGACTAATGCATCTCACCAACTCTCTCTCATCCCCTCCTTTCTCACCCCCTCCTTTCACCCCCCGCCTCTCTCTCTCTCTCTTCCTCTCTCTCAGGCGAATAGGCCACCAGCCAAGCTCAATCTCCTGACCTGTCAGGTGAAGCATAATCCTGAAGAGAAGAAAAGTTTTGACCTCATCTCACGTACGGTGGTCTCCTCCTGTGCATCTTACACGCCTGAAATATCCACCCGCACGAACAAATACAACCCCCCCCCCCACACACACACACACACATACACACACACACCCTGCCTTCCCCCAAGTGCTGAACCTTTAAAGCAGCTCATCTGTAAATGTGATGAGGGCTCTTTTGTAAATTCGAATGCGGCCGGGCGGAGTGAATGGTATTTCAGACCTGCAGAGCGCTACAGTGCGCTGCACCCTTTTTCATACAGAGCTCACTCTCCTTTCATGCCAGAAAGAAAGACTCTGCTTGTGCTTCCGTACAGCCTATAAAACAGTGAATAAGAGCGTGGACGAGGGTCAGGAAAGGAATGTCATCATGTGGGTAAACACCGTCCAGCCACTCTCTGTGTAGGCAGTGTTTGACTGGAGTATGACCTGCAGCAGTTTCTATTTGGAAAACACATATTTGTGGGCGGGGCATGTCCGTAAGTGCGCTGGAATAAACAGGAGTGTCCACTCTTTAAATAGACTTAATGCTATATGTACCGGTTTGTACACACCTAGTCTTAGACTACATTATATACTTGTTTTGGAATTTTGTTGACCCCGCCCCTGCTCTCCTTTTCGGACCACCACGGGGCCTTTGGACAGTCCCAGTACAGTTTCACAGATGTTAGACATTTTTAGAAATCTGTTTCTTCCACACTGAAAGAAGATGCACTGATGTCACTTGTGGCTATAAAAGCTCTGTTGTTTCTCCAAAACACCCACAATACCTTTAGTGCATGAGAAATAAGTGAGACTTGCCATTATCTGACGCATCATCTTCATTGTTCTGTAAGTGTTGAGTCTGAGATTGAGAGCAGCCGTGGCAGTGAGTTTGGAATAAGGGCGTGTCGTATTGCAGCCATGCAGGGCTACTGTAAACGGACACCTTTCACCACCTCAACTAGTGTGAAACTCAGACCCGCTGAGTCACTAGAGAAGCGTGGCACACTGCCCTGGCTAGTGGTGATGAATGGCAATACATTTTTGGACGGTGTACTATTCTCAGCCCAATAGTGACACTGACGTGTGTAAAACAGTGGAAGTATGTTTATGTGAGAAGTATGCATCTGTACAACACACACACACACACACACACACGTATGCTCTACTACAGTGTCTCTTATGTGCCGAGTAAAATAAAACCTGCTCACTGGTGGTCCTGTGGGGTTCCTAACTGTTGATGAACAGGGTAATCAGCCAAATGATGCATCAAAACTGATGAACTACGAACTGTAATTGTAAACCACAAGTGCACCAGTATGGTAAGCTTAGCTGATACTGTGAAAAATGAGCGTAGATACAAGATAGTTGCACCTAATAAGTGGCTTCTCACTGTATCTACAAATGATGTGTGTTCTCCATAGAGGTGGTTTATTTTATTTTATTTCATTTCATTATATCTTTTTAATTATTTAGAAAAGCAACACAACAGTGCAAATTTGCATATATGTGTAGTTTAGTTTCTTTACTAGTATTTATAATATTGTTTTTTACTTTGTCCTGAATTAACTAGATTGAAATAAGCAAAGGAACATGCCAATTTGTATTAAAACCTTTAGAAAAGTGTCCTCTGTTGTTGAGGTGCATTGTAATACCTTCTTGCTGAACTCTGCTGTTTTACAGCAGTACCTTATATAATACGAAAAGGATCTGCAGTCTTTTATAGTTGTGCCTGAGGGTGATTAAATAGTAAAGTGACAGTCAAAAGACAGACGAGGCCTCACATAACTCACATAGTACAGTTCTCTTTTAACTGTAAGAACCCTCTTCTAGGGCATGCCCTCTCATCTTTCCCCTCTCTCTTCTTTTCCCTCTCACAGACGATAGAACGTATCACTTCCAGGCAGAGGATGAGCCAGAATGCCAAATGTGAGTTTATGTGTGTGACTGTGTGTGTTTTCTACTCTAAAAGGAAACAGTTCATTGTACAGTTCCTTTTCCTGACGCCCCTAATTGCCTCCTTTTTAAAATCCACTACTCTCTCTGGTTCCTCTCGACTCTCTCTTCCTGCGGCTCTCAGCTGGATCTCGGTGCTCCAGAACAGTAAAGAGGAAGCGCTCAACAACGCTTTTAAGGGCGACCAGCACGTGGGCGAGAACAACATCGTCCAGGAACTGACCAAAGCCATCCTGGGCGAGGTCAAGCGCATGACGGGCAACGACGTCTGCTGTGACTGCGGCGCGCCCGGTGAGTGACCCACAAAAGGGCAGGAAGGAAAAGCGAGAGAGGATGGGAAAGCATTACTGGATCAGCAGGAGAGGGAAAGGAAGCTTTGTAATAGAACATTATCTGGAATAGCTTCAGCTTGTTTGAGGATGTGATACAGAGATGTAGGGGTGGAGTGGAGGTGGCTCAGTGGGTAGGATACTTGCCTCCGGACCAAGAGGTCACAGGTTCGAATCCTACCTTCAGC
>JBBPDB010000001.1:37846481-37863972 GCA_037974465.1 Brachypetersius altus
AGCTGCCCCCTGCTTCACTTGGTGAATGGGTTAAATGCAGAGGTTGAATTTCATGCTGTTCACACTGTGTGCAGTGGCGTGTTCACATATGACCGAATGATCACTTTCACGTCACTTTCACGATACAGGACCACTCTAATCCAAGTCCCAAATGTTGGAGGGAAGCAGTCCTTACATTTAGAAAGAATCTCTTCTTCTTCCTGGCCAATATCTTCACCATATCGAAGTGTGATTGCTGATCTAAGATCTGTTCATATTCTAGTCAAGAGTATCTATTGGAGAGTAAAACCATACTATGAATCCCTTTTTCAGGCTCATTTAGAGAACAGCTAGAGTCACAAGGCCATCACAGCTGGTGGGCTGAGCTGCTGCTGTGTTCTGAACCACTTTTTAGGACATTATCCAGAATTCTGAGCACACCAGCCACTGCATGTTATTTAGTGGCTTTGGTAGGTTCTTTGGCCCAGTTCCATTGCAAATTTAATTACAATTTTTAAAAAAAATGCAAGTTTCCATAAGAAATTAAATTATAAAGTTATAAAAATCTATAATACCACCTATGGTTGAGAAATTAAAATGTGTTTTCATTGGGTTTCATTTTTGGAATGAAACCCAATTTTAATACACACTGAACTCACTGAACTCCAATGATCCTCTCGGTCTGACATTATGATTATGCAACAAACTAGACATGGTCATTGTTTTACTCCAGTCACATTCACTTTAGAATAAGAGAATATGGAAGCTCACAATCTCCAGCAGTGTCAGAAACTACATAGACCAGGCTGTTTGAGAGTACGTAACAAGTGTGTAATAAAGCAGGTTTGTCTCCTGATAATGCAGTTATTATGAAGCTAGTTACTGAGAATTGAGCTCTAGCCTAGTGGGTAAAACACTTGCCTCTAAACCTGATGACCACAAGGTTGCAGGATCAAACCCCTCCCACTTTCTACCACTGTGTCCTTGAGCAAGACACTTGCTCTAGGGTGACTGTCCCTGTAACTAATGATTGTAAGTCGCTTTGAAAAAGAGCATCAGCCAAATGCACCCTTTACTTTTTACTTGTTTGCTACATCAGCCTTGTAGCTCCAGTGCAAAACTATTAAGGCTGCATTTGGCATAAGAAAGAAGTTGTCTAGATTTTTGTCGCTCCCATAACCGTTACATTAATGGTAATGTTGCAATCAATCTAAAAAGAGGCATTGTTTAGAGGAGCAGGAACACCATCATTCGTCCCAGAGAAGCTTGTGTCTTGTTATTGGCTGCGTGGGTATTGGCTTTGCTTTCTTGACAACAGGCCTCAGTTGCAGGGTTCATATTGGACTGTGTCCTCACTGACTCTAATGTAATTAAGGCTGAATAGAGCTCTACTGGCCTGGAGCTGAGCCAAAGCCCAGAAAAAGAACTAAGGCACATTCCCGTACTCTCTCTTCCTGTAGAGAAACAAAAAGCAGCCTCTTCTGAGCCACTGTGAAGCCTGGAGAGCTTTCGTTCTAGCTCTGACTAATGTTTCTCTCTCTCTCTCTCTCTCTCTCTCTCTCTCTCTTTGTCTCTGTCTCTCTCTTTTTCTTTCCATTCACCCCTCACAGCACAGTTGGCTGGCCTCAGTGGAGTGGTCCAGGGCTCTTCAGGATGGAAGCCAGGCTCTATAGATCTTGCAGGCAGACAGAGGTCATCCTCAGACCCCCCTAACATGCACCCCCCTGTTCCACCCATGCGGGTCACCTCGACCTCCCGTGAGTCTGCACAGCACGGCGCAACAAGACGGATCAGTCATATCTTTAGTCATGTATGACAGAATCACAGCAAATATGCAAAGGATGAATTTCCGTTCCTCAAAACATCACTGTATGCCGCTGTAGCTTTTAATCGACTTCAAATCATAGAATATCTTCACTTCCACTCACTTTTGGTGAGCTAAAATTATAACAGCCCTTTGTTTATTCTCAACTTGCAACTTCTAAGGACTGGAAGATCAAACCCCAGAATATTTTTGGATATTTCAAAAAATACCCTTTGCACTATTCCTGTGTTATAATGACTAATCACTCATGATGTAATCTTTGCAGTCTTGGTGCCAGGTGCTGCCCCTCCTCCTGTAGCAAAGACAGCCAGTGTGATGGAGGCCATGAGCATGCAGTCCAAGACAGGACAGGTGCCTACAGGCCAGGGCATCAACAGAAGTACCACCAGGTCAGAATTTTAGACACACACACACACACACACACACACACACACACACACAAACACAAACACATTTGACATTGTGTCAATCTGATATTGAAAGCTGGCACCCTATTCTCTATGTGTCCCAATCATCTGTATAATTTTAAAGAAAAGTGTAAAAAGTCGTATCTGCAGAACAGTATCTTTAAAGCAAGAAAATCTTATCTGTTCTCTATGAAGCTCAACTGTACGTACTGTATATATGCACATATGTTACATTAGATACAAAACCACAACCACATACATACACTTTACATGCAAGCCGACAGTCCGCCGTCACAATATGTGTGTATATAACGTATATTATATACATTATTTACATTATCCATTATGTAATGTATAGTATATAATTGGTATATACAAGATATTCAAGGACAATCAGTGCACATTAACGCTTAACAAATTGAATGTTGACCACAGAATCAAATCTGAAAATATTGATTCATGCCTAGTAATGTGCAGCTGTTGTCTTGTTTTGATGGCTTACTTATGGCGATAAAAGAATCCCCCACCCCTCTGAATGACAGAACAGGACAGAGTAACAGAGCTGTACATTGCCATCAGCACAGAGGGCTCTTTATAGGCAGCGTCCCTTTGTGGTCCGCAGTGAGCGTCTCTCCCGAGAGTACAAAGGTGACTTTGCCCGTATAGAATGCCAGGAAGGTGGAAAAACCCCACAGGGGACTGCTGCTCTGCCAGGGTCATTAATTCCTATTCAAGGCTCTCTTACAAGCACGTAGAGCTGGAGGAGTGTAGAAGTAGGGCACATGGTGTGATAATGGTCCCTGGTCCTGAGCGTGGATGCTTTAACTGTGTATTGTACTGGGGAAGGCTGGGTGACCTCTGTGTCTATGGAGTAAAGCACTGAAGAGGATTTTTTTCCCCCTTTTGTTTGTTGCAGCTCAGACAAAAGCTACAATAAAGGCCCTCTGGTGCATTCGGACTCCATAGAGAGACCAGGTAGATGTCAAAGAAACAACTTGAACTGTAAGTTGATGCTTAAAATGGACAAAATCTGAACCACATCTTGGATGAAAAAACAGGTTCAAGAAGTGAGTTGTATGCACTGTTGTGATGCTGGAAGTGCTTCTGTTTTTCTTTTTTGACCGAGACATTTTTTCTGTGTTTTAATGAGAAGCAAAGGAAGCTCCCGGATGCCATCCGAACACGATCGGTCAGTCTCTGCCACCCGGGCACATACCCAGGAAAGGGTACCCGGTAAGTTCCATTGCATGGGGAGGGAAAATAATGTGAAGGCACAGGTTAAGCAAGGACAGCAGTCGGTGTGGCCAGAGACATTTCAGTATTAGAATATGACTCTCAGTTAAATTATATTATAACTTCTATTTTCTATACAACTACTATTTTATATATTTTATATACAAATTGTACTTGGTTTCAATTTATATTTAGTTACAATTTACAGTTCGTGTTCACGGAACAGTCTCCTCGTTAGACTGATTATCTGTGTAGCCGTTCTGATATAGTAGTCTGATGCAGTGAGATGCAGTCTGATGATTCATGGTGGTTGCTTGCAAAAGTTTTGGTGCTCCTGGTCAAGTGACTTATTTTGTTGATTTTCTGAGTGAAGGTAAGTCTACATCCTTTATAGAGTGCACACTCCTGCACAGTATAACACAGTCACTGTGTATTTGCAGAATTAAACTGAGCTGTAAAAAAGGCTTGCTCATTTTACATATAATGTTTATAATCGAAAAAAGCCTTTGAGTATTCATTCGCAGCCCTTCACTTCCCTGGGATTCAAATACGTTGTCACACCTGTAACACTGTTTCCTGCTATTAGTGTACTTATATCCTAGTTGGTCAACAAAATTCAGTAGATTACAAAAAAAATAGTGGTGGTGGGCAATATGACTATATTGCCAAAATAGAAATTTGATATGTACTAGATTGGGTGTGTATATAAATAACCTTTTGCTGTGGTATAGAGTCAGTGATCCACATTTTTCTTTTTGGTTGCACCATCTTTATGTACAGCATGGATATCATCTTTGTTCTTTATTCTTCAAAATTCTTTTTACATTTTGCCATCTCTTCTAACCTTGCGTTTCAGTATGAAAGCAGATGCCAAGCTTGCACTGTGAAACTCGGTCTGACATGTCCTGTGTAAATATGTGTGTGTGTGGCAGAAGCAGAGGCCGAAGCGGGTGAAGGCCGTTTATAACTGCGTGGCTGATAACCCAGACGAGCTGACGTTCACCGAGGGCGAGGTGATAGTGGTGGACGGAGAGGAAGACCAGGAGTGGTGGGTGAGTATGTTCATGGGTCTCCTTTGCGTGAGATTAAAAAAGGGCAGCTTTGTAAGCAGGAAGGATGGCCGAGGTCACGATTCTGAACGGGGAGAGGTAGAGACGCAGATGAGTTTTATCAAGTTCGGGTTACCATGGCTGCCTGGACACATGTGATGACCTCATTCTCCCCCCCCAGACCCTCTTGTTGTGAATGCAGACCAGCTGCCGCTTGTTTTCCCCTCAAATCCACCTCTTTTTCCACAGTGTATTTAGTCATTAGCCCTTCATGGAGCCAAATCTCCATCCACGAAACTTGCAGATGCGCTTCAGTGACTCCGACCAACATCCCACCCCCACCCCCCCCGTGCTTGTTTTGTTTATCAGCAGTGGTGGCGGTGCACATCTTTAGTACAGGAAGTGAACAAGGGGTCATTTATTTCCAGTGCACATGCCACAAAGCTCTAGTTGTTTGTGCACTGACTTTCTGTTTTGTTGTTAAATAACTACACTGAAGTATTTGATATGTATGTGTAGGCGAATTTAAACATTTAATTGCTGTAGGGCTGGCCTGAGTCGTGTGAAAAATCAAGTGTTCTTTTGTTGTGTTGGTATTTGATTCTAGTATTTGGATGCTTTGTGGGTTTTTTCTTTTGAAGCCAGAAAAAAATTATACAAAAGTAGGCAACAAAATTTACTATGAGGTTGATATGAAGGTATGGCAAGTATTTCAAATATAGTTATGGCCAACATTTCAAATATTTTTAAATTAAATTGCAATATAAGAATACTCATGGTGATACTTTCTAGTCTAAGGTAAGGTAGGAGCTCAGGGCCTTACATGTTGTGGTCAGTTCTAGTAGTTCTGACGCCTCAATGGTGGTCCTCATATTCAGAGGGGCTCCTAAAGCTTCCCAGTTCTTCAGTCAACTCTGTACAGCTATGACTCCCCTCAACTGCGCCTGCATCTAAGTAGACAAAGTATAAACTAGAACTGAACTTCTGAACTTCATTTATAAATAAAAAATTCTAATACGTAATGTGCTTACCATCTCATAAAAGCTTAATGAGAGGAAACAACTGCAGCTTCTACAGCAACATACGGCGCTGAAGCTGTTGTCCCCTACAATGACCAGTTATCAACAAATATTTAAAAAAATCACAAATTAAGCTGATCAGCAATGATGTGTTTGCTGTCTACTATGTTTTGCTGTCTACAACATTACTGAAGTAATCTTACTAACAGAAGCTACTTATTTTCTGTTGATTTTCTTCTAGCTGGGCCATATAGAGGGCGAACCCATGAGGAGAGGCGCCTTCCCCGTCACGTTTGTACAATACCTGGTGGATTGACGATCGAAGGTCAGCATCGCTGACCCCGGCTGACTTACTGGGCTCACTAATTGTCCTTTGTCATAAAGCTTGTACCTACACAACTCTCCCCTAGACATGTAGCTTTCTGGCCCCTGGGATATGGAATTGGATCGACATGCGCTATGGCAGTTGATGCTTCTCATTCCTGAATGTCTTTACACCTAATCATATTTGTCCTTGAAGATTGAGGAAGCCCTTTTGGTTCCTTAGTTTTGTTTTAACCTGAAAAAAAAAAGATTGTAGTCAGTGGCTTTGACACAGTAAATGCACTTTTGACTTTATTTTTCCTGGACAATAAGAAAATGTTGGCGGAGATGAAGGCTCTGTTCGAAAAAAAGTGCACCATTCATATCTTTGGAGGTTCTACATGCAGTGGACCGGAGGACCGCCGGTTTATTTATGTGGTACCGTTTGTACCCAAGCATATCTGTGAATCCAGTCCTGATCATTCACATTCCACATGTTGCATGGACGAAGGAGGTGGGTGGAAGGAGAGTGAGAAACTGAGCTGTTTTGAACGGCTGTTTAGTGCTGACCCAGGAGGAAAGAGCTGGTGCTGCCTCCCCTATGGGGCGCTCCACTGTCCCCATTTCTACACTCAACAGCCCATTTCGGAACGTATAAATAGACCTTCCCTCTGTTCACACCTGGGAGAGCCCTGGCCCTGCATTACAGGAGTGTGTGTGTGTGTGTGTGTGTGTGTGAGAAAATATAATTGTGATGGACAGAATAGTCTTTGTGTATCATCACTGTCGTATCAGATCCTGTTTTTTTTTTAAACTTATTTTTACATAGAAAAAACCCACTGCCCTTCACATTGTTGGAAAACATTCCAAATTGTGTTTTTTTTTAATTGCTTACAATATCTTGTTTCACGAACATAATTTAAAGTTTGGAACAGTTTGCATCTTCTAATATAGTCATTTTAGAGTTGGAGGGTTTGTTAAGACAGTGACTGTATTTATGGGACAGAGTGAGTGTGACCTTACACAACATGAAATAAGAGATTCTGCTGCTTAATCCAAAGTGAAGTGACGACTGTGGCAGTTCGTGGAATAATTCCAAAAACCCTTGTGCAAAATGAAGGAGCCCTTGGCGAGGGCCTCGGCTTTGAGTTCACCGTTAGTACATTCGGACACAGCGATGCCCCTGACCTGCTGTTTTCCTGTTTATGCTCTGTCTGGATTTGCAAGGCATCCTGCTCCTTCCTCCAGGTTTTCTCCGTGTAGAGAGTAAACAGAGAGTAGCTAGTGTTTTCTCCCTGTGGAGTCTCTGTGTATCAGAAATAGCTAATAGCATGAAGTAGAACACTCAAATGCACTCCTTTCTTGTCACAAAGCTGATGTAGTAGCTTCATTAGAACCACATAAAGAGAGTGCTAGCTCTAAGTTATGTCCAGTATCCATACTATATCCAGCAGTTAATGCTTCTCATTCCCATTTCGGTGCAAAGCCAAAACCATTCCTCACAGCCGGTTAACAGCGCCGCACATCCTAAGTGGAGGCCGCAGATGTAATATTATACAGGAAAATGTTTTATGTGAATGACTTTTGATTTGGTTGCAGAGCAACTCTATAGAATGTGTTACATAACGTTTAATTAAAAAAAAAACAAAATCTTCGTAGTCTCTGTTGAGCTTGAAACACAGTGACCTATAACTTTAGCGGCAAGGAGAGACCTGTAATTACCTTCTAGGCTCTTCCTCGGCTTTTTAACTCACTGGAAATGAATAGGAACTGTCTGCCTGGACCTGTAAATAACTAAAGACTTTATATGTGTATATTTAATTGTAAACAGAATCGGTAACATCTGCTTCAAAGTCACGTCTGGCTCCAGAAGACACTTCTAAGCAAGGAAAAAGAATCCACCTCGATTCACCATTTACCATGTCATTCTGTTGACTCTAATACTGTATAAATAAATGGATAAACTGGAAGGAAACCAAACTTACATGCAGTCGTCTTTTGTTTCTCCTGACTTGTAAGTACTGCGTACATGATTTGTTTCTTGGCTGATCGATTATAGTGGAATACATTTTATCTACAACTATGCCTGGGTGTAACTGAGTGTAACAAGATGGCCATCTAGTGGCGGACTGGGAGCTTTACTACTAATAACCTGGTGACCTTTTATCATGCATTGCTGGAAGCTTGGTGCATCATTGCATTACATCTGAATTCAAACCTTCCAGCCATGCTAGTAGACCCTTCACGATTCATGTTACACCAGCTATTAGAGACCTGATTGCCTAGATGAAGTCACCTTCACTTGTACTGAAGTGTAGTCTTTCCTACTCACAACGTCAATTCTTCACTGTTTACTTTCCTAAAAATGTTCCAAGTATGGGTGTATACCATTTGTTTATGACTGTGGTTGCTGCTTGTGGTCACAGTTCAAGCGTATAATTTAGCAAGCAAACTGCCTTGGAAAAAAAAACCAAATTATGTTAATTGCTTATTCTGTCTTTTTATGTGTTGATTTGTAGCAAGTTGAAGATTTTGACACTATTAATCCAGTATTCCAAAGGAGACTAATCACAAATAACCTTCATTAAGAACAATGTAGACAAAAAGGTTAACGAAAACAAGTTCCAGTGAATTCAAATCTATTTAAAGTTTTTTTTTTATTGTACCGCATTAACTGGCCCAATCCCATCTGGACCAGGAGAGTGGGAGAGGTCAGGAGGCTATTCCAAACAGCACTGAATGTCAGACACAAATATTGAGGGACCTGGAATTTACAGCATCTCTGATGAACGTAATCTTGTGCTCCTCTGTACCAGCTGTAATTACCGTACCGCTGATCACATTAATCCCATGAGCTGCTCAGGAACCGCAGTGTTACTGCTGGGCTAACGGCAGGGACCACACACGGAGCTTAATGTATATTTACATTAAATAAGATTAAATTAGGTTACAAAAATAGAGTCAGAACAAACTTGGTTGGCTGAGCTTTGGATGATGGAGACAGCAAGGAGCAGAGAAAGCTGAGGAAGGTAAAATAATGAGTGATGTAAACACTGCTCGCTGTAAAGGTTGCCCTTATCCACTCATCTTGGAGCAGCTGTACCTCATCTTGACCTAAAGTCAGTGTGAAAAGGGCAACTTCTACCAATACTGTAAACATTAGCCAGGGTTTTGGAGCCTAAGGGACATCATATTGCTCCTTAGTCATGCTCTGAGAGAGAGGCGTGGCCCTCAGAAGAAAGCGAGAGAGAGAGACAGAGCGTGAGAAACGGTGAAGGTCCTCAGGATTTCTCTAAAGCCAGGGCACAGTCGAAGGAAGCTGACAGCACTTTACAGATTGTCTGAGCTTGTTCCTGTAGTAGAAACAAAAAAAAAATACACACGCCTTGAGTAATACGGTCATCACCAATGCAATGCAGCTTGATTTAAAAAGTGACTATTTTATTAGCTTGAGTAACAAAAAATGAAATCCTACAGAGACTCAAAGGGTTATGTTTAATATTTCCATTTTTCTTACGAGTAAAAACATATTAACTAATGAATGACATTCTGTAATTGTGTATTTCTCATCACATTGTGAGCCATCCGTCTAAGTGATTTTCAAATGAGATGTTCTAGATGTTCCTTATTCAAATCATAGCCAAAATGTGCCATTTCCTACTAATTGTTCAAGCTAGTTGTATACATGAATATATAAAAATATCTCCATGTTTCTCTGTATTATGTTGCTGAACTGACAAATCAACTACATGAATTGGTGATAAGACACATCCTTCTTCAAATATTCATAGTAATAATGATAATAATGGAAATGACACATTTTTAATAACATGGTCCAAACTGGTTGTCTTAGCACTGAGGACCAATCTTCTTAACAACCTTGACTCCGCTAATGAATGGATGAATAAAGGGATGGGTTAAATAGAACACATACAAAAATGTTCAGTGTTTGGGCCTTTGGAGAGCAAAGTTCCTTTGAATAAATTATAAAGTCTCACCGCATTGCCGCACTGGTAGATCCAAATGCTGCACTCCTGCTGCTTGGAGTCAGTGGTGTTAAGTGCCAGAAGGTTCTTCCCAGCACCCAGACCATCATCATAGCACAGCATGCGCACAATCAGGTAGAGCGGGTGGCGGTGCAACACATCCTTATGGGGGAAAGCAGCAGCACAGGTGTTTTACAGAAAGTCCAGAAAACCTGCCTGCTATGTCAGTGTCCTGAGATGCTGGTGATTCAACCACATTCATTTTAAAATCTCAGGGTGAAATTGCAGTCGGGTATGATGATATTGTATTACTTAAATTAGTAATTAAATTATTATTTAACTGTGTTTCTTTGAAAATGTGAAAGTTCAGTTTGGTGTACTGCGTAAATAGCTTCACTGCACATGGAAACATTCATATACCTCTAACATGTTATGGGTGTCTGCCATATGTATATAGATAAAATAACAAGCGAAACATATGTAATAGAAACTAAATGCGTCCTGCGTTAGAGTAGCCACAATAAGACCTGAATGTTTTGTGATGGGATTGTAATCCCACCACAAAACTTGTAGGTCCAACTGTGATTGCTCAAACATAGGGCACATTTAGTATATATTCTATTAAGAGTAATTGTTGGTTGCCTTAGAATGTTTGTGTTCTTTTAATGAGACTCACACTTTGGTCCAAAGATGCCACTTTGACTCCGTACTTGGACACTCCCAGGATCATTTCCTCTTCTCCTGGCACGAACGGCAGCTTTCCGTTTTGCTTTGGAGATGAAGCAACAGATGAATTAAACATAGGCAGTGATTACGATGGTACTGCAGCTGTAAGAACCACATTAGAAGTGAAATGAAGACTGACAACAATCAGAAAAATGAGCAGTCTTGGTAAGCATTCATTTTTCATACCATTCAATGATCAGCCATAACACTAAAACAAACAACAGGTTAAGTGAATGACAGGAGCCACTGTCACGAGATACTCAGTGTTAAAGGTGTATATAGGCAAGTGAACAGTCAGTTCTTGAAGTTGATGTGCAAGATTAAGCAACTGAGTGACTTGTGGGGTGTCCCTGGTATGCAGTTGCTCCTCAGTGTTGAGAAGCAAAGGCTAGCATGTCTGGTCCCACCCCATAGAAGAGTTACTGTTGACTGTGACGGTGGGACGGTCCTGGCATTCATATGGAAATAACTACCTAAACACTGCTGCAGACAAAGAATACCCCTTCATGGACTCTTTCAGCAGGATAATGTTCCCTGCCACAGTACAAAAGTTGTTCAGGAATGGCTTGGCCTCCAATTCCCCAATCAAGCACCTAATGTCTTACTGCCAGATACTACAACACACCTTTTAAAGGTTATATAGAGCCCATGCCTCGATAGGTCAGTGCTGATCCTGTGGTACAAGGGGGGCCTACACAATAGTATGCAGGTGATTTTAATATAATGGTTGAATTGATTCCATTTAAGGCTGACATGCTGAACTGCCAAGGTAACTCCAAAACCATCCAACCATTACCTGAGCTGCATCAATATAGCTGATCAGGTCCAGAGGCTCCTGGAGGGTCTTGCTCATCTCAAAGTGCAGCTTCTCAATAGCTCCCACATATTTCACCCTGAACTCGGCACACGTCTCTGTACTGTTACCTGTGGATTCAGAGTAAAGAAGACGGTATTTAAATGTTATGGATTTTAATCAGCGGAAAGATATCAGCGATTCATAAGTAATGCTAACCTGAGCTCTTGGTGGAGTCTGTATCAAGACTGGCGACTGTGCTGGACCTGGACAGACCACCCAGACTGGAATCTACAGACTTGACATGGAGTGGGTAAAGTTAGGCCATTTGTGCAAAAGGGAAAGGGTCACTTTTGCCTTTTAATTCATGATCTCTAATAACTGTCTTCATGCCTACAGCAGCTGGACCTGTTTGAACAGACTACCCAGGACGGCTGGTCAAGAGGAATCGCACCCAAGGGCTCACCTTACTCTTGGTACTGATCTCACTGCTTTGGGAGCTGCTGCTGCTGTGGCGCTTCTTGACCTTGCGGAACATTCTTCACCATGACGCCGGCACTCCAGGCCTCCGGCGTTCCAGCAGATGCAGAATCTGACGGCGGCTGAACGAATCCTTGTGAAAGGAGACACCACAACATGGCCCAGTCGTCAGGTAAACAGCTCATTTTTCAGTCTGACTTCGTAAATGAAGCGTAAGCAGCACTGCTTCCTGTCAGATGGCCAGACGACACAATTAGCAGTGGGGTTAGAGCCTTAGCAATGTATTGTAACTGACTCGTACTGAACATCCACAATAAAGGAATTCATTACCTAAATGTTTTGTAATAACTTTACTAGGGGTGTAGCAACTCATTATTTGATTAAATGCTAATTTACTGCACTAACAACCTAATCAATAAACCCCAATTTAATACATTAGTACAAAACTGAAAAATACAACAGAGGCTACGTCCCAAACAACATACTCCCACAAGTTATATGTAGTACACTGCCATTAGAACTGTACTCAGTAATAGAGTATGTAAAGTATAGAAGTGTGCGATTTGGAACACAGCTCAAATTGAAACTGGAAAACTATTATAAATGGGTTATAAATGTTAGAATTACTAGATTTCTCCAGAAGGGGATACAGCCACCTGTTCACAATTTAAAGAGCAAGAGGCTTGTTATTTATTCCTGAAAACACACTCTGTCTGTCTGAAATCTTAAAGTGCTTCAGACTGATCTGATATGAAATGGTGCACTGTAGTGAAACTTACCAACTTGGGTTGCCTTACAGTAGTGATAACACACATCATGTTACTCACTATCCATGAACAGATAACCTACGTGTGCCTTCTGGGTTTATTAATGTATGTGTAAATACATGTAGGGCAGCTGATGGCCTAGGGCGTTGCCCCTGTGATCAGAAGGCAGTGGGTTTGATTCTCAGGACTGCTTGTGGCACCACTGAGGTACCCTTGAGCAAGGTACCATCCCCACACACTGCTCCCGGACGCTGCATTGGTGGCTGCCCGCTTCCCTTGGTTAAATGCAGAGAAAGAATTTCACATTGTTCACACTGTGTGTTGAGTTGTGGTGTGTTCATGCATGACCACAAGGGGCCACTTTACTTTATTTAAATGTATTATGTGGTAAAATAGAAGTAAAATTCTCAGGTTATGCTTTCTTTGAAAATAAACAAACCTTACAATGCCATGCCTGCACCTCTCCACCAAAACATGCATTAAGAACTATCTCAGAAATATTCTGTGCAACCGGCATTTAACTCTTTGGACGTCTGGTTCCCATCACTGCCACTGTTAATCATTTCTAACTCTATAGGTTTCTCACAATACCACTTTTCACACCAAACCATCCTGAATTACTTTGTTAACCTTTTCATTATGCATGTTTTTCCCATTTTTTAAAAGCTAGAGGAATTTATCTATTTGGTTCCTATTACTAACACTATGAACAAGTTTTACCCTTTCAGTTTCTCAAGAATAGCGCTTTTCACACCAAACCACACTGAATCAGTTTGTTCATTTAATCCTTTTCACTATGCATTATCCCAAACTGTCAGTGTTTAAGTCTTAATCCTGCGAGAAAAAGGTACGAATAGAAAATAAAACGTGCCCTCTGCAAAGTTGAACTTGGGCTGCGTCCCAAACTGCAGGCTCCCACACTATAAACTGTGTAAAATGTACACACACACACACACACACACATTATGAATGGGTTCAGTGGAGTAGTGAGGGGTCAGACTTGGGAGCAGATTTAAAGAGAGTTTTCCCTGTCACTGCAGCAGTGAGGACACGAGAGGTTCAGGGTGGAAGTAACGGAGAGTCGTTGCTAGGATAAACACACGGTCCCACCCACGGACTCACTCGGGCACTCCTCAGAACAGACACGGTCCCGGTCTGGGTAAAACTCGGTAAAGCTGGGTAAAGCTCGGTAAAGCTCCATACCTCCAAACTCAGCCCGAACCGAGCCCCTTCAGAACCGGACCGAGGGTCCCAACGACCACCACAGCGGAGACTCCGAACCACTGTATTCTGGCGAGACTTGTGGTGACACTTCACTTCCTCTACAGCTCCACCCAGCAGAGCTTAAAGAGACAGGACTGAATTCTTCCATTCAGAATTTAAAAAAAAGTAAATAATGCCACTTATTAAAAGAAACAATACAATCTACTAGTAGAAGTAGTATAACAATTATAATTATTAGGTGTACGAAAAATGTACGTCATATAGTATACATACATTATATGGACAAAAGTATAGGGACTATTACTATTACACCAACATTAAATTGAATGGTATTGTATACAAATAGACAGACTTTGAGGTGGAGTTAGTCCCTCCATTACGGCTATAACAGGTTCCACTCTTTTTGGAAGACTTTCCAGAGTGTTCCTGTGAGGGGCCTGGCACGACCCGTGTGTCCCAATACATTTGTCCATATACTGTGTTATTCAAAAAAGTAAATTGCGTAAATGATCCAAGTAAACAATGGCAAGCTGATATATTATTCGTAGCAATAGTAGTAGTATTATGATTATTTTGTATCAACTAATATTTTAATACACATACACTATATGGACACAAGCATGTTCTAATGGTCACATATTTCCCGAGAAACACGTCCAAGAAAAATGGACCAACTTAATATCTATGTCATTAAAGTCTCAGGTGTAATTGTCAGGCGTCCCAATACTTTTGTCCACATAGTGTGGCTACACACAACAAGCATATTGCTGTAACAAGTTCAAAGGAAGTGGTATTAAATTATGATTGTAAACTGCATGCTGTTGTCATTAGCAATGAATACAAACAACAACAACAATACTGATAGAAACAACAGCTTTGTGCTGCAAAAAAAAAATTTCAAACAGCTAGGTTTCCTTTAAACAGATTTACCTGCAAATGTAAACAGCCGTTCGTATAAAACAAAAGTGAAAAATAATGTAATTAAACCTGAGTCTGTTGTTGTGAATAAGGTCTCGGACCTCCTTACAGTCAGAGGCGCGAGAGAGCCAGACTGCTCTGGAAACAGTGAAGAAGACCGTTTAAACACACTAGTTTTCTCAAAATGTCTAAAATTAAGAGCATTATCTGGCCTCAGGTTGTCCTCTTCGGAGACTCAATTACACAGGTAATTTAGTCTGTGGTTTTCAGATACAAATTTTAGCCTTTTTTGGCTGTTAAAGCGGGTTTTGTGTGTTTCAGTTTTCTTTTCAAGCGAATGGATGGGGCTCCGAGATAGCAAACAAGCTAGCGAGGTGAAGAACACCTGCAGCTTTTATTAAAAAAAACATCTTTGTTATACTTGTTTGACTGTACGTATTGTGTTATTTATCTCTCCCAACAATGTTTTTTGTCAGAAAATGCGACGTGGTGAACAGGGGTCTTTCAGGATACAACACACGGTGGGCTAAAGTGGTCCTTCCTCGTATTCTGCCCCCCTCTCCCTCCAGTCCCCCTGTAGCAGCAGTTACTGTCTTCTTTGGGGCCAATGACTGCTCCCTTGAAGGCAAGAGAATTTTCACTTCTTTCAAGATTTTCTCAGACTGCTGGAAATGGATTAGGCTACTCTGTGAAGTCTTTCAACTGTACATAACACTACTACTTGTTCCTTGTTTTCCTTTTCCTACATCAATGCCATCAAGTATCGGTTGATCTTGGTGTTATATTTGTTTTTTAAACACTACATAATTTGAACAAAACTATTGGGATCCTAGTAAGGGGTGCTTTCAGTGAAGGACAATCTCAGTGCTTCAGCATACCAAGACATTTTGGGCAACGCCATGCTTCCAACTTTGTGGACACAGTTTGGGGAAGAACAATTTCTATTCCAGCAGGACTGTGCACCAGTTCACAAAGCCAGGGTCCATGAAGACATGGTTGGAGGAGTATGGTTTAGAAGAAATTGACTGGCCTGCAAAGAGCCCTGAACTCAACCCTATCCAACACCTCTGGGATGAACAAGAATGGAGATTCATCAAACACCAGTGGGCACAGATTTATACAGAAATTCCACAATTTTGTGGAAAACATTTCAAGAAGAGTCCAACTCAATATTAAATTCTATGTATTTGAATGCAGTGTCATAAAAGTCCCTGTTGGTGTAATTGTAAGGTGTCTTAATACTTCCATATTGAATCGTAAGCTTCAAAACCTAGCTGTCATTACATGAAGCACTTTGCTTAAGTGGAGCATCTTAAAAAACAGGTATCATGCTCACTCTGCTACACCACAGGATGAGGAATATACATCTAGCCTGTTATACTTGTGTTGCAGGGCTGGATTATTTTTTCCCATCAATTTTGTTCACAAGTACTTTAATTGATATTTAATTTTGCATTTGGCCCCATGCTGACATCTGGTAATGAGGATTGTTCCATATCTACTTTTAACCCAATTGTCTTTTCTTCTTCAGATAAGAACCCACAACAGCACATTCCCTGTGAGGAATACACAGAGAATTTGAAAGACATGGTTAAATACCTCGCCTCAGCTGGGATACCTAATGACAAGGTGATTTTCATCACACCTCCACCTCTTCATGAGCCGTCGTGGGAGAAAGAGTGCACTGTAAAAGGTCTGGTTCTCCCTCTCTTTCTCTCTTTCATATTATGTTTGTGTGTATGTCTGCCTTGGGAATTTACCTTGTTTTTGACTTCACCTTTGTCAGGCTGCTCTCTGAACCGTTTGAACTCTGTGGCCGGCCAGTACGCTCAGGCGTGTGTCGAAACTGCCAACCAATGTGGGGTGGATGTGCTGGACCTGTGGTCTCTGATGCAGAAGGGCGAACAGGTGCCACAATCTTACTGATGAATTTCACCAGATTACCTTGGTGGTCCTGGAGATTCACAGCTGTGCATATTTTAGTGTGTTCTCTGCCCTCAGCACACCTGATCCAGGTATTTATTCAGTTATTTATTATGGACAGCTAGTGGCCTGGTGGTTTGGGTGTTGTCTCTGCCATGAGGAAGTCGTGGGTTCAGATCACAGGGGTCCCATTGAGCAAGATAACGTCCCCACACACTGCTTCTGGGCACTATGTCGCTGACTTCCCACTGCTTCACTCAGTTAAATGCAGAGATGAGTTTCACACTGTGTGCTGTGCCACTTTAAAAATAGCCACTTTTCACTTATTTTATTAAAAACCTGTTAGTGTGTGTGGGGGAAAGCACTAAAATATGCAAAGCCAGGTTAATAAACACAGCATTAGACTGCACAGACTAAATAAACCAAGTGGGGATGGATAAGGGATTTATTGGCTGATTCCAGTATGCTATGTTTTGTCTGTATCTGCTGGTAGAGGGTTATAAATGCAGTAAAATGAATAAAACACAGACATGAAAGAGTAACTAAGTCACCTTGGTGGCGGCCCACTTGGTGAATGGATTAAATACAGAGAAATAATCTGCACATTGTTAAATCTGACAGTTCTGAACGCCATAAACATAGAACTCCCGTTTTGGTGCGTTTATGCTTGCTTGAGGGTGTGGGCCACTTTACTTTAACCCTATAAAGCGTGGCGTGGCGTGGCGTGGCGTGGCGTAGCGTAGCGGGTAGGATACTTGTCTCTAGACCAAGAGATCATGGGCTCGAATCCTACCTTCAGCACCACCACTGGGTCCCTGAGCAAGACCCTTAACCCTAAGTTGCTCCAGGGAGAGACTGC
>JBBPDB010000001.1:37864072-37881828 GCA_037974465.1 Brachypetersius altus
TGCATGTTCAGTGTGAATCCTTCACTGAATGTACTGTGGGGTATACGTTCAGTGAACGGATCACTCACTGAGCCCCATTTGCAGAGTAGACCAGTAAAACAGTATACCATCGGACAGGACACTTAAAACATCATTATTTATAAACAAGTTTATTTTTACAAACGTGTTTGTCAAAGCAACACAGCCACAACACTCTTGTCTCACGGGTCCCAAAAAGAATCAAATCGTGGGTAAAAAAATTTGTGATACGAACCGAATCGTGGGTTTGGTGTATCGTTATAGCACTAGTACAAAGCTACCGAAGGGAAAAATGCAGATACTCACATGACCGTCACAGAAGCCCACAGTGCAGGGTTTCCCCTTGCGCAGGTACAGAAATTCTCCGTTCGAAGAATAAGGCTTGCACACTCCATTCTGGTCTTTACAGCACACTTTACACGAGTTGTCTGTTTCTAGAAGTACAGAAGTAAAATTGACTATAAAACTTTCAAGCAAGAAACAGGGACTTTTAAGCCTTTCCAAAACCTGCTTAGAGTGATTATAGTAGTGCTACAGGTTGGCAAAGTCAGTAAAATTATGAAAAAGAGAGTCATACCAAGTCATTCCAATAGACAGCTATACAGCTAGGAAGAGCTAGGTTTGACTCCGCATGTTCAGAAATGATCAGAACGGCTGTATCGAATGGCCTGTATCCTCACCATTGCAAGCACAAGGGCGACCTTTTTTATTGGCCTCGCAGAAAGGCACACACTCGCCCTGGCGACACACTCCTTTGTCCACACACTCTGTGCCATCAATAAGGTTGCCAGGGGCTGGGCACTCACTGGATCTGCCTACAGAAACAAGATTAGGTTTGGGTGCAACAGCAGTTAGCAATCAACCAGCACAAGGGGGCATGGCGAACGAGGCCTGGACTTCACACCTTTTTCGTGGCAATATATAATTTTTCATGCATTTTAGTGCTAAATTATAAAGAAAAATATCATTTACTAATTTTGTAGCATTAATATGAATGGAAATTCAGCTATATTTACATATAATATTTATAAATTTTTTGATACCGTACAGAGAACACTGAGAAAGCGTGTCTTGGGACAGTGAAATACTGCTGTACTCAGAGGCAGGAGGTCTGAAAGTAGCCAACCCAAGAATGTTATTTATTTCTCCTTGTTGCTAATGTGACGCGTCTCTGGCAGCTGCAGTCCTGCAGTCCCCCATGGAGTGTCTAGAGTGTCTCGTGTTTTTCATTTTGTTCTTCTATTACTGTATATGAAATGAATTTTACTGTATACCCTGTTTATACCAAAGAAAACATGACTGCATGAATTACAGTACAGTCTATGTAGGGGCAACATCTGTATTTTACATTCTAGCACTGCGGGAGACAGCAGTTCAGCGTAAACTGTACAGTACAAATACACGTTTACCTTTACATTTTCTTTACGGGTAATATATTGAGCTGAATTTAACATAAAGTTCAAGTGTTTTGGGAGCACATTTGGGGGCATAATTAAGGTTTACAGTATAAAAATAGGCATTTTTGCCACATCCCAAATGTGCGTTTTTTTTTTTTATTATACTTGGGTGCTCCTGGAATGTAACCCCCGTGAATGTCAGGGGTTTACTGTACACCTGTTTTATATAAATATTACTTTCTGGTCAAAACTATGGTGTCATGTCATCTTAAAACAAAGTGTACTACACTATTATACCAATTTTTCTATAATTTCTGTGCATTACTGTATACATGTCCAATGGTCACACCCATGCACCCCATGGACCTGGGGCTTGTAACCCACACACACATTCATGTTAATCAGGCCAAAGATTTTCCAGAAGGGGTATAAGCAGTCAGGTTTGCCCTTAAGTAAGAGCAGCGCTTCTTTCATAGTGACTTCCTTCTATAGTGTCAGCTAAGAAGGATCCAGTCTTGCCAGTTACAAACTGTAAAATATGCATGGGTCTGAATTAGACATGCCCCTATCCATATTTTTGCCTTTTAAACGGGTTGTGACATAACGTAGCCTACGTTCACATATATAAAAATGCCACTGGAGTTAATGTTCCATTATGGAACTCATAGTATCCTGTTTCCTATTACAATATCATCACCAATGGATCAGCACCTGATTCAACTCTTAGCTAAAATGGGTTTTAGCCAAATGCTCATAATAAGTACACTGTTCACTGAAACGGACTGAATAGCCTTTCACTGAAAGAGTGAAAAATATCTAGACTGGATAAATATCTACATTTCTTTCCCAGCATCAGAGTATCTTGTACTTGCAATAGTCCTGTCGAATCAAGAGCTCACATTTCACAGTGAAAACATCACAGCTCACCTGTGCACTTCGACATGGCTTTACAGGTGGCATTAATGGATTCCTGACAGACCTTCCCAGCTTCCTGGAACTTGCACTTGTTACAGCAAGGACTGTTCCGGTCACTGAAGTATGGACAAAAATGTATTGCATTTATGTTACATTGGTCAAAAATCTCTAGAGCATGCCTGCACATGCATAAGTATTCCAAGTTAACTATAAAAGCAAGCAGAATTTAACATTCATTTAGCAGACACTTTAATCCAAAGGGACTTCCTGTGTCCTGGGCTTTCATTTAATAAACTGATTCTTTGGTTTCTTTAAAATGTCACATTCAATGTACCTGCACTGTGCACTCTTTTGGAACTTGCAGGTGGCCATGCAGCAGGGGTCATCATTAAGATGGAGGAGCCCAGGGTCACACTGTTCTCCCTCTTCCACTCGAGAGTTGCCACACAATTTGCTCGTTCTCACCGTGAAGCACACTGGTGCCTTGACCCTCAGGGTCTTACTAACTGAGGCCCTACTGCAGTTGGAAAAACGCTGGAAACAGAGAGGAAAAGAATAGAAGAGAAGAATACAGCATTTTAAACTTCACATAAAAGGCTCATTCTTTGATACAGAGTATTCATTTACTTCCAAACAAATACAGGTGCTGGTCATATAATTAGAATATCTTCACCTGCACACCTGAAAGGGATGTTCTATGTAATGAGGTATTATTACTCCTCCCGTGTGTTCTATGCTTGTGACATTAGCTAGATCTCTTTTGCATGTTGTTTGGTTTCCTGAATAGACAAATTTTCCTAATGCAAAAACTCAGCAGGGCCTACAGTGGTTTATTTCTTTCAGTGCTGCAAATGTAATAGAACTAAAAGAGGTAGATTACTGGTTCAGTTAAAAAGCAACTAAAGAACACATTACATACATTAACACAGCACAGAAAGACCAGACTCCTACCTTGTTGTTGGTGTGGTCTCCACTAACAGCAATGGGGTACATAACATACTTTCCCCCATGGTCATCACTTGGGGCGCAGTAATCGATGTTATCTGGGTCATGCTCTGCTCCGAAGTTGTGTCCAAGCTCATGAGTGGTCACCAGGTCTGCTTCCTGCACATTAAGATCAATGTTTAAGTCAGTGATGAGCTCATTTTCTCAATGAATACAAACATACAAGCTGCCAATTCAAATTATTATGGTACCATGGATAATACACAGCCATGTGTGAAAAGCTGTTGCAAACCTTGGTGAGAATGGTCTTTCCATAATTCCTGGTGCTGGTTAACCCAGTGTTTAGGTAGCTGGGTTTCTTGATAGACCGGGAAGGATAATACGCTGTAGGAGAAAAACAACATACAAAAACCAAACAAAAACGGTTTTCACACTGTTTGCCCATGAGGAAGTCAAACTCTGGCATGTGGGATTCAAACAGCCTTACGTTTCGAGCAGAGACCTCCTAACGCCTGGTCTTTGTGAGAGGCTACATATGCCAGACCCAGTGTGCCCTCATCGAAGTCCTGATACGTAAAGAGATGGGCCAGGCACACAGAGGACGCATTGTCCGCAACATCCAAGCTGAATTGCTGAGGAGAGTGGAAAGGCAATAACATCAGCATCTGTGGAGCTCTTTTCCAGTTTCCAGCTACTACTGACTAAATGGGCAAAATTCACTTCTAACAAGTGTTTTAGTGAGGTAGGAACACTCACTTCTAGAAGCTTCTTCACATCCCACACATCAGAATTGGGCCGAGGGCTGTCTGCCATATTGTAGTGCAGCTGTCCTGCGGATACTTTGGTTGGTTGCTTGTTTATTATAATCTGTTGAAGAAGGATCGAGACATGAGCGTCTCCAATTAAATACACATACGTAACAGAGCTTAGCAGAATCACCAACCACTCAACATTCAACCTCCTCCTTACAAAAAGATGATTGTATTCACTTGAGTCATGTGGTGATGACACAGCAAGAATGGTGTATAACTACTTGTGATAAACAGAGATACAGAGCTATGATAGAGCAATGAAAAGAAATCTACGTCACGGCCAAAATGCATTGAGAGTACAAAACATAAATGGTATGCCAAATAAAAAAAATTTATGGGATAGGGTTTATCTTGTACTTTATGGCTCCATACTAAACAACCATATGACACTATCACTATGCCAGACAGACGGCACCTGGTGAATCTGTACACCGTAGCCTTTAAACTCGTCGTCCCACGACGTGTTCCTGTAGATGTCATCCACGCGGTCAATTAGCTCGATCTGGAACATAAATAGATTATAGATTGAATTACAGAACTAATACATGAAAAATGATTGCACAAAAAAAAAAACATACATGAGACACTTTCTGTAATTTTATTGTTTTTTTAATTTAATTTAAAAACAAACTAAACACGTTTCTTGCTTTTACTAAACATTATATCTAACTTTTTTGCTGTTGTATTTTTTTATAAACTGTAATCACTTGTTTTAGGAAGAAGTTACATTTTATTTCAGGAATAAATAAGAGAAAAGCGAAAAAGGAAAAAATAATTTGGTTTGCATTTTGAATATGCATTGCGTTTTGAGTGATATTTTTTCTTCTGTGGCAAAATAACAGGAGCCATACAGTCCCCAGCGCTTCTTGTAATATATTGTATGAGGCAGAATGAAAACGGTCTGACTACGGAATACATTATCAGGAAAAAGACCACACTAGCTTTTTGCCAAAGTAATCACTGTTTACTTTACGGTGTAATCTCACACTTTTGCTCAATAGCTTTGGCCTTCAGAACTTACCAAATAATTTAGTGTGGTGCTTTCCTGCCCGCGGCCCATGTTCTGGAAGAAGCGGTAATCTGCCACCAACAGCAGTGTACAGGTATTCTTCTTGTGGTTATAATCTTGCCTCCTTACTCTGTGGCTGTGTTCTAAACAGAGTCATCAAAAAAACACAGAAAATCTATCAATACTAAAAATTATCACTGATAGGATACAATCCCCCCCCGTTTTTATTTTAAACTAGCAGCTCCTCCTTTCATGTTTCCACAGACTTTACATGATGCACGGATGTGCGAAGGTAATGCATGATGACTGTTCTTTTGAGCGCCCTTTCATTGTCAGAACAGATCATCTCTAAACGCCCTTCTACAGCACAAAGCATTGAGCAGGGAATGAGAGAAATGCTGCCTTTATTCCTTTCTCAGCATCATGTGATATCTTGAGCCATCACTGGGTAACTCAGGTGTGGCCACAGGAGAATCTTAACTTCCAAATCTGTTACATCAGCGAACGGCCCTTTTACAACAGATTTATGAGGCACTTATGTACCAGAACTGTCAACATCGTCACATATTTGAAATGTGTAGTAAGAGCAGTGTTCTAATATCACCTTCATATTAACTGCCAATTGCCAGAGGTTAACATACTGTTGCTGCTCTCACAGTTATATTGGATACTCTTATTTTAAGAGGTTCACAACTTTCTGATGAGTGGGTAAAATACACACTTTGACACTCTTTACTAACAGTAACAAAAAAATATTCTTGCCTGCGTGTTCACTCCTGTTTTCCAGAGTTCTCATGGCTGTCGTGATCTCTGGAAGAAGGTACTGAGTTTCAGCACTCGTGTACCCGCACACTTTAGGGGAGGCCAGTCGGCTGATGTTCCTGATGTCCTCTGAACGGTACACCAGCAAGCGCCCATCTGGTAGCGTCTCTGTGATCCTCCATAATGGCTAAACAGAGAGAGAGAGAGAGAGTAGAAGGGAGGGCCGCTTTACAGGTTGAAGAAGAATAGGTGCTACGTTTCCACTAGAGCAAGAGATGGAGGGGGTGGGGGATTTTTGCCACTGTGAGGGATAGATGGTGGTGGTTTTTTTTTTTTTTGTCGAATGACATTTATTTCATTGTTGTGGCAGCAATATTACTGATGGAGCCCATGAACTGCATTGACTTTTTTTAGGTAAAGTTTCCCCTGTATACTTGAATAGTGCTTGTTATGTACATACGTACATATTTGAAAAGCAAAAAGATTTCAGAAGCTCATATCTAACTTACGTAGAAGATGAAGTCTACTGAACTTTAATAGCCGACTATTTTAAATCCGTAAGTATGGCTATGTGCAAACATTCACAACAGATCTGACTTCAACAAAGCCAAGAAAACCAAATCAGCCATTGCTTTCATACAGTTTTTGGACCAACTACAGCCGAAAAACATCTGAGCAAATTTCACCAACTTGAAATTTGTAATGAATGTAAATAGTGAGGCGGGTTTCATAAACTTCAGAATTACCTCCACATTGTACTCGGCCTCATCGGTGAGAATGTGGGCTGAAAATTCGTCCCCATCCATGTGCGCCTGCACCCTTGAATGCTCCTCACCTGACAATGCCAAGAGCAGATTTTACTCCAGAGTTAAACTATGCAGACACATTCAGGATGGACTTCATTTCAAACAGCAGCTCACCTACTACATGTCCTTTGAAGTAATTCTGCAGTGGGACCTCATAACTCGCCTCTGTCCCGTGCTCGTCCACAAAGACTGCTTTGAAATCATCAGTGAAAAGCTCTGTGTTGGTAGTCAGGTAGAGCTTGAAATGCCTTTAGCATAAGAAGAAAAAAAGCACACAAGTTCCTGGTACATCAAAACATATTTAGGGCTAGAACATTCTACCTGTGAATTCAGGCCAATAATAATGAGAAGAAAAACAGCAAACAAAGGCTTCTTTAAGCTCCTACTTTGTAGGACTATTTCCAGTCTAAACTATACATTTTTTACTAGGCAGTGGCTTAATGGAGTCTGATGCCAATTCTTAATTTTGTTGCAAAAACGCAAACAGATTAAATTTATTTATGATTGAGAAACATTTCAGGCAGGGACTGCAGGGCTCCAGACAAAAAAAAATCTTGGCCAAGCCAAATTATTTTTAGGAGCCATAATCTGTCAAATGTGTTAAGTTAAAACAAAAATTATTTGAAAAAATAAATAAAAAACACATTTCGTCTCCAGTCTTACCTCTTGTAAAGAGCATTAAAACAAAATAAGAAATCATGACATTGACAAAATAGTTGCCAAAGTAAAATAGTGTTTCTCATGTAGTTACTGATACTTTTCTTATATTTTAGAATGTGCTTTGCAACAAGTTTCCAGGCCGTGCAAATCTTTAAAAAAAAAAAAAAAAAAACGTACTCTGTCAACACTGCTCTCAGTAGGCCATTATGAATGAACCCATTCTTTGGTAAATTTGGTCAAACAAAGAGCCATTTAGGAGCCAAAAGTGTCGAATTTCCCTTCATTAGTTCTCAATCGAGCCTCACTATAATTACATGCTAGAGTAGTAGGAACGGCAGACTCGTGTTCAGCGTATCTGCATAAAATGATAAGATGTCATCTTTCTTGTATTTTAGTTATTTTCATTTCTCGTGGTTGTGAAACAACTAGTCTCAAAATATATAAACTAGGTGAATTGGCGACCATTTTAGTCTACCTCTGAGGCGCTGGGTTGGATTGCTGCTTTACCTCTTCAGAGCCGTGAAGCTGAGCAGGCGTTCTACATGAGACTGGGAGTCGGTGTCCCTCTTCCTTATGGAATGCTGCTGGAGGCTGGAAGCGGGCAGCACGTCAAAGTCGGCCAACATTGAGCTGAGGATTCCTGTGTGGGATAAAATACATAAGCTTAAGATGAATCACGTTCTGCGAAACCTTACTGCACTCACATTTATTCCATTTAGCAGACACTTTTATCCAAAGTGACTTCCATTTCCTAACTACAGGGGGCAGTCTCCCTGAAGCAACTTCTCTGAAGTGTTAAGGGTCTTGTTCAAGGACTCAGTGGTGGTGTGCTGAAGGTAGGATTTAAACCTCTTGGTCCAAAGACAATTCTCACCTACCCACTACTAGACCACCACCAGCCTAAAATAACATGTGAAAACCTCACAGCAGCAAACCGAGCACCATATGGTCCATTCATGTTTCATTCTACATAGGGTCGCAAGGGTGCTGAAGCCTATCTCAGCACCCATAGGGCAAAAAGCAAAGGCAAAAAGCATAGGGTTGGTTACAAACAGCAAGGAGAAATTAAAAATGCAGTAAATAACAAGGTTTGGGTCTTAAATTGAATTCTGACATTAGGACTTACTGACCATACTGAATCTGAATCAGCCAACTTCATTCAGTGTCTGAATGAAAAGAGCACCAACAACCATTCTGCTTGCAGTTTCATCAATTCATATGAACAGGCCAAGACCACTTGGAAAACAGATTTAGCAGTGATGTTCTGCATGATCCACAGGGCTTAACTGATCAATATCCCAGGTAGGAGGTCTGTAATGAGGAGTCTGATAAAAGAGATAAACTCAGAGATAAACTATGAAGTGTGTCAGTGGAAAATATTTCTGGACACAGAACCATTGAGCATGAGCACCTAGCAACAACATCTGGGAATTTCTTTAATTCACTTTGTCTCAGTGCGATAAACAAAGAGATACACTATATGGACAAAGGTATTGGGACACACCTCTTAATCATTGAATTCATGTGCCCCCTTCATTCAGACTTAATCTTAAGGCTTCAGCACACCAAGTCATTCTGGACAACACCATGTTTCGAACTTTTTGGGCATAGTTTGGGGAAGGACATTTTTTATTCCAACATGACTGTGCCTGAACTCATAAATGCTCTACAGAATGAATGGACAATTTCCACAGAGACACACAAAATCGTGTGGAAACCCTTCCAAGAACAGCGGAAGCTGTTAAAGCGCCAAAGGACTAACTCCATATTCAAGTCTATGTAAAGTCCCTGTTGGTGTAACGTACTTCTGTCTATCTGGGGTTTTGGTCAGTCAATTGTTGTTGTTGTTGCTGTTGTTGTTGTTCACAGTAACTGTAACAACATTTCGCCATGTTTGCCCGTAACAAAAATAGCAATGAAGTCAGGAGATGCTATCTCTACAGGAAACAACAGCTCGTCCTTTCAAATAAACTCGAACTAAAATTAAAGCCAGTTTCCAAATTAAATCAACTCTGTAAATACAAAAACGCCACTGTCACTTTTAGCTAGCAAATAGCTAACAGTTAACTGTTTATCCTAAAACTATTTAACATTTACCCAGCCACGATATACAGCTAAAGTTAAATATCTAAAACCAAAACATTTAATTGTTGCCATGTTCTGAGTCAAAATAGTTGCTAAGTATTAAGCTAGCTGAGCTACTCACCAAATTCTCCTTTTTCTTCCTGTTTTCTCAAGTCATCCTCGACTGGTCTTATGGCACAGTTGGCCCAAAAAGGGGCTAAGAAGATTATAAAAACGACCGAGAATCTCATCCTAGCGGTGTCAGAAAGAGAACTGTCCGAGGATGATGGTTTACATGACAATACGGTGTACCAGGCTCCAGTGTTTTTAGAATTTAACCGACCGATAGTAGAGATAGTAACGCTCCGACTCCACAGACCCGCCCTTCAGACACACAGCGCGTAGACACGCTCAGTCAGACACAGCACAGGAGAGAGGCATTAAAATCCCCCAAACATCCAGAGAGAGTGTGCTCTCTTCTCACAGCCTCCATCCGTGTTTCCGGATGAGGAAAAACTGGCGAGGAAACAGGTCTTTCACTACATTAAAGGAGAAGCAGCAGAACGCGCACTGCCCTCTGTGGGCAGCTCTGTCTGATGTAGGTCCTTGTTGAAGCAGAGGCTCCAACGGCTCAATTAATGTTTTTATTAGATTTAGCAGTACGCATTTTGTTGATAAGTGATAAGAAATTAACAGTTTCAGTATCTTAAATTCAGCAATAAGTCTAATATAATAATGTTAATTTTTTCCCCTAAACATCAACAAAACCTACCTGAACTCTGTCATTAGAAAATCATTTTTATTGTTATTAGTCCAACACTGTGGTCTGTCCATGAACTCAGTTGACTTACTGTCAGTCCGTTCAGAGCCAGCTACACTATATGGACAAAAGTATTTGGATCTCTCACTGTTACATTAACAGGGACATTGCATTCAAATACATAGCTGGCACTCTTCTTGGAAGGCTTTCCACATGATTTTGATATTTCTGTGAGAATTTGTGCCCGTGGTGGAAAGTTTTCCAAGAAGATCGAAAGCTTTATTAGCTGCAAAAGGGACCTACCCCATATTAAAGTCTCTGTATTGGAATGCAATGTGATTAAAACTCACTGTTGGTGCAATGCGTCCCAATACTTGTGTCAATATAATGTATTCCTAGCTTTTAATGGTTTCTAATCATTTAGCTATACAGTTTTAATGTAATTTTACAATAATGTGCAACAGGCCTGGTGGTTGTATGAATTGTATGAAATTTCTAATCAAATGACTATGCAAAAACAAGTATGGGCTATACAAAGTGTGGGCTTTATGCACCAATACGAGTCCATGGGCAAGACTCCTTATACTGCATTTGCCTGCCTCTGTAACATAATTCAAATGCAATTTCCCCTCAAGATGAGAATGTCTGTAAAAATGCAAAAAAAAAAAAAAAAAAGCAATTTATTAAAAAACAAAAAAGCACATATATGATTTTATATATATATATATATATATATATATAAATATAAAATATTAACCATATATATCACTGTCATAGTGGCACAGAGACTACAGAGAATGTTTGGGGCAGAATGTATAATTTTGTATTTATGCAGCACTTTACACACATGCAAATGTATTAGATTACAGCTGTACAAGTGTGATCCAACTCCTCCAATATACAGAAAATACAGTTAAATATTTATTTATTTTTTTTTAATCTATGAAGTTTTAAAAACCAAACAAATTACACATTAAAGGCCATCTAAAGAAGAAACAAAGGCAAAACCAGTTTGAGGAGCAAAGGGTACAACACTGCCGAAGTCTCCAAAGTTACATGGCAATGGACATACATTCTGTCATTTTAAAGCAAGTATTAGAAATAATATTTGGAATAGCCAAAGCTGGGGGAGCGACACAGACATCGCCCTCACAAATAAACTACTGCGGTATACAAGAAAAAAAGGTCTATAGGCATGCATTAAAAAGACTAACTGTAAGTGTAAACTAATATAAATAAAGAGGTGTAATTCTTGTACAAAGGAAAATTACTTCTGCACTGTCAGTGTTTTTTTTTTTTCTTGTCTTAACTCTTTTTCTTTTTGCAAAATAAAGAATGACAGTTGACTCCATAGATAAGCCAAATACAGACTTGCAAATCAGACTACTCCCTGAAGTGTTTAAGAAAAACAAACAAGCGCAAAAAACAAAAACATGAACGCACAATAAAACCACAAACCATTTACATGAGCTGTACAGAAGACAAATCCCTTAGAAAATAGTACACACGACATCAAGGGGCCCAAAGTACACTACAAACCTATAGAAGTACGTTTTTCTTCACTGCGTCAAAAAGCGATCCCCCCATCAGCATCTTAGAAACCTGCTTGGCACGATTGTCATCCATAGATGAACAAAAATTGCATCTACATACAACAAAATATCAATAGTGACAAACTGCTTAATCCGCGAGGACCTGAGATTAAATGAAGGGAAAAGAAAAACAGGGCTACGAGTGAGGAAACGTGAGGTACTGAAGAACTTAAGGCAAAAACTGTCTATGCAGAGAGCTACTAAAGAATGGAGCTAACCGATCAATATTTACAAGGTTTACAAGGACCTTTATGAACAATGAGAGACTGCGTTGAGTTGAAAAGGGACATACAAAAGAAAAGCAATGTTAAAGAGAGACTGATGCTCATCCCAGTCATATCAGTCCCACAATATGGCACATTTGCTGCATGTATGAAAACAAGAAAAGGTTGTAAAGGACTCTAGCGAGCTACATATTGTCCGGCTACATCGACACAACCTTTGCTTGTGATGCTAATGCTAATTGGGAGGGGGGTTTCTCTTTTTTTGGTATTAAACGATATGATGGCACACGAGCTTCTGAAAACACATGCATCATGTAAGTGCTGTAGGCAAGACTGAATGAGAAAATGAGCTGCTAAGAAAGCGGCCCTGATCGCTTAATGTTCATTTTCTTTTCAAATGTTACGATCTGGCTGGCATGATGTTCATCGGGTAGAAAGCTGGACGGATTTAAATATAGTACTTATGGCTGCAATACACCTTCACGCCACGTTGAGGTGCCGTTTTGCCTACAACACTCCTGAACGCACAAAAGAACAGCACAAAACCACGTTCTGAAATCTTCAAGTTGTACAAACTTGCATAGATATAGTGCTAGACCTAAATGAGCACAAGCCGAACAGTCTTGAAATCAGCCAGAGTTTATAATCCCTGCCAGAATTACAGTGACTGAATTTTTTTTTACATTTACTTTTCTTTCCTTTTTTTTAAGGGCGATCTGTTTCGAGCTATAAAAGCTGACAGGAACGAAACAGACATGCATGTTTCCACTTATCTGACGTAGAATATACAAAATAACTGTACAGTACATTGTCACGATATATGTAGGCATTGCCTCCAGATATGCTTGCGTACTTAATTTTGACATTTAGACACAAATAACTATCAAAAACATTTGCAGAGTTTGTTGGCTGTGCTTTTGAGGGGATTTTCTTAATGGCAGCCATATTGGGGTGAACGACATCATTTTGGTTTAAAAATATTAACTTACATGTTTTTTTTTTTATAAGAGTCTTATATTAATCCAGTAAAGAGTCTATAAAGCGAAAAGAAAGGTTAACACAAGTGTGTTTGAAGCTTAAGCAATAACTAAGTGCCATTTGGTAATAAGCTAGAATCTGCATCAGGACTAACATGGAGAGAAACTTAATGGGCAGCATTATATGCCTAAAACATGACATTTGTAAGATGTTTTTGTACAAATAATAAGTAGTAACACACTGAAAACAAGATATAAAAACCAAGTGTTGGAATAAAAACCACGCTGTACATTTAAACAAAGTCCTTGCTTACACTGCAGACCTTAAAGTGACAAAAGAGCCCCTTGTATGTGCAAGACAGAGTGCGAACCAGTGAAAGTGTTGAGTGACCCAAGTGCTACTATGCACACAGAGCTACATGGATTGCAGTATTTTGTTGAGAAGCTCTTCAGAAGCATCTCCGCTATGTTAGAATCCCCCGCCCACAAACAAGCACCCAAACAGACAACTTGACAGGGCCTCCAAGAGTCACTCCCACATTGCTGAGGGCATTGCCAGTCCACTTCTCCAGCCTTCAGCGTGTGTAAGGTTTCATTCAGCCTCTTTAAACCAGCCTGACCACAAACCACCGCCCGAATCGGGCCAAATCATGGCATGAAATGGGTCGTGATGCGGCTCCACAAGCACAGGCCCCGTCAATGAAGAGCTCCAACCTGGAGGGGAATAAAGAAAAAAGAAAAAGAATGGAGATGGCAGGAGAAGTCCCCGCAGCGTCTCCTGCGCGCAGGTGGTTAGGTGGGTAAGGGGTCGTCGTCGCCTTTGCTGCACTTACACTTGCAGCACAGGACAAACGGCGTAGCCAGCAGCAGGAATGGAGATGCTACCAACAAGAGCAGACCAAAACCAGCAAAGATACCAACGACCTGAAGATAGACACAAACACATGGATTATGAGACAACGAGGAATGTCTTCTGTCAAATATAATACAAAGTGCCATTCCAGATCTCTAATATGTACATGCAGAGTCGTTAAAAGCAGATGTTACACTGAAAATATTGAAACATTTCTTTGCAGAAGGCTATATCTTGATGTAGATTGTGTATTAAACAGAAAGAAAATCAGCAGTTGTGCATTTCCAGAATACAAAATTAAATCCGCCACATTTCATATAGCTGTTACTTGATTAAAAAATGTATTCATATTGATATAAATCAATTTATATGTAGCAATTATTGGCTGAATTGATGAATTGGCTTAGTGCTTGCACCACAAAGCCTGCACTACAAAGCCATTTCAGCAGTCTGAACCTTGAACAGTCTAAACTTCCACGAGGGAAAGCTATTAATGTTCAAAATCCCTTTTACTTGTCATTCTACTTTTTAGTTTAAACTATTCAGATCGCACCGGTGGATCAAAATCAGGACATACACCATATTGACAAAAGTATTGGGACTAGGGTTTCAGGGTTTGGACAAGTCCCCTCATTAAAGTTGCTGTGGGTGTAATGGTCCCAATACTTTTGTCCATACAGTGTACCTTTAAACCATTTAGACATGAGGCCCAAAAATGTGTTTGCACAAGTCACTCTAAACTGACCACAACATGATCTGTCTCAAAAAACAGGACACAACACAACTGGTCTTTTATTTCACATAGAACTCCCTTATAATCATGAGACCAAGAATCATGAACACAGCATGACAACAAATACAACACTGGGACTCCCTGTGCCTCTTCACATTCTTTTCTCTAGCTCTACCCCTTAGAGCTGGGTATTGCTGTTGCTCGGAAGGTATATATTGTTCTGATCGTGGCTCTAACGATTTATGCTGCCTTGTCAAAAGATGCTACTGTAGCGCAAATCGACAGCAGAGTCTATCAATTCATGCTCCTACTAAGTGTATACAGTTTATGGCACTGATAATGATGAGAAATAGGCAAATAACAGCCTATAAATAATGTAATTGGTATAGACTGAAGCTGCGACTGTTGAAGTGCATAATGTGTGTGTATAAATATATATACCCTCTGTAAAAATCCTTACTGCCCAGACTTCTCACAGCTCTGCAAGACTTAGCTTGAAGCAGCCCAGCTTTATTAATTCATGAGGAAGTGACATGGGGCTGCTGAAGAAAGAATGTATGGCATCAGAGCTGCGCTTCAGCGCTGCCAGAATGACTCAGCCCTCCCAACCGAGCAACAGATGGCTCTGAGCAAACTGACTACAACCCCTCCCTGTAGGATAAGACTCGCACTAGAAAGCGAGACAGGGTTTAGGGCAATATTCAAACATGTACTAAGTTCATGCTTAATTGTACCACTGAGCAGTGTTTCCACCGTATGGGGCGACATTCCATCTTGTTACTGGGGTGTTCGCTGTGTCTGGCAATGTGCAGCTACCCAAAGTACGTGAACTGAAAAGGGGATGTGAGGCTGTGTGCTGAGGCGGTATCAACATTTCCAAATCCTGGGGTTAGCTGAGGTGAAATTCTGGTTATAATGGATTATAGATTAGTTAATACAATGGAGACCATAAGGAAATACGTAATGAATTTAAAATAAAAACGGGATTAAGTTTAAATACATTTTTTCATTTAGAAGTGTTAAATAATAAGCCTATAATCTTGTTTTATAATAATCTGTTATTTTTCAATATCGGTCATATATTTCAGGCTCAAGCTAGCTTTGCTGCCATTAAAATGCACATCACAGGAACACGTAGAACGGTTTATGTTGTCTGTACCAAGAATCTGTGGTATGCGTTGGGTTGTAAGCAGTATAAAAAAGAAACATGCCTGAAAAAATACGTTGTAACCATTAGGACAGAATAGAAGCTTTTGCTCGCCTGTGATTATGGTGGACTACAAGCCACTAGCTCGCAAACAGTGAATGAAAGGTTTTTACATCAGTCACCCTTGAGTGCACGTGTCTGTCCACAGTTAGTCTGCTACACTCAACAGGGACCAGGAGCTATTATGGTGTGTTGGGAATGAGGGTTGCCCACCTGTGTTCTGTGCCAGATCACGGAGGCTCTGGAGTGGCCCAGCTTGTTACGGCAGGGTCCTTTGTCGTAATGGATGAGGAGAAAGTCGTCCTGTCAAACACAGAATGCAAGGAGAGTATGCTTATTATCTTGGGGGGGGGGGGACCATCATGTACACAAGCACATGGCCTGTACAGCAGTATTTCAACCATCAAAGCAACATAAAACATATATACATTCTAATGACAGACTGTCTAATCTGTTCTTTTCTGTGTTTACACCAACCACTGAAAATGATTTTTGTTTGTGCTGAAAAATTGTATAACAAGTGGAGATTCTTTTTCATAGCAGTGGATATAAACCCCTCTTTCCTTAAGGTTCTGAACATAAACCCAGTTATGGATATATTTTGCCTATTGGAAATGATACACAGGAAAGCTAAAAGAAAGACAGGCTGAGTCCAAGTCCAGCTATTATAAGTACACAAAGTTATACTGCTTAGCTGACACTTAATCAGGGTCATATGTTAAGATCTATAAAAATAACCAGAGCATTGGCTGTGAATGAAGCCACACTGGTAATGCCAACTGATGCAGTGCCAGGATCAAGGTAAAGCACACAGAAGGTTCTGGAGGGACCAGGGCCTCTAAGTAACGCTCAGGTCCCCATAAAAGACCCACCTTACCTAACTGCTTCACTTGATCAAACACGTTAAGTCTTTTTCCCATTAGCACTGTTATGCAGAGAAGTATGATGTGTCTTTAAATACAGCTTTAACTGCTTGTCAACAAAAAAATACATCTAAATGACTAAAAACCCATAACTGACATAGCAACTCTAGCTTATTAAACTTGGAAACAGTAGTAGTCAAGTACTGTTGCATGGTGAGAAGAAATTTAAATCTTTTGGTTTTTTGAAAGAAAAAAAAATAAATAAAAAAATGCCAACTAAACACTCTTCTAGGACATTCTAAATTTTCATTTTTAAAAAATCCAACAGAACTATGTTTCAAATGAAGAATAATGAACTACATCCTCTTTTTGAAAATACAGTTATCCAAGCTGACAACCAGCCAACACGGAAGGTTAAGGAGCCCCAGTTACTTCCATGAGTTTTGAACGTTGGCTGCTAGGGTCAACCCTGCAACCGACCGGGGTCCTGTGAACTGACAAGCGGATGGGTGCAAGTGGGACGAGTCAAATATTAACAAATCGGCGATCCAACAAGTTGTAAATAACTTGCATAAAAATGCAGGTCAGGTCCGGGGTTTCTTATTAACGAATGTTTTGGCTTAGCTCTCATAATGAAGTGGGTGGGTATGGATCATAAAAAACCACAAACGGTGCATCATTATTGGCTAGGGAAGATTTTTTCATATCTACATTCTAAGGAACGACTGTCTAAAAATACTGGATCTGTATTCTTAGGCAGTGCATTCTCTTTTTGTGTATCTGCACTGGTTGCTAGATTAATGATGAACACACAGCCTAGCAGGACATCAACAGTCTCACAATATAAATAGGATTTTAAACAAAAGTGACTCGGTAAGAAAGCATGGTTTCTTAGCCGCTTCTAAGCAAAAAAGAAAAATTAATTTCAATCCTTTAATCCTCAAGTCTTTCATGCAGTCACAGGAGAAAGAGGTTTTCAGTTCCAGCACTTACATCCAGAGACTCGAGGCAGTACCAGCAGAAGGCATGCTTGCAGTTCTTACACATCATCTGGGCACATCCTTCATCTCTCTCGATGTAAACTTTACATTTAGGACAACGCTTGATCGGAGCATCGTCCTCTTCACTCTTAAAGAAAGAACTGAGAGAGAGAGAGACA
>JBBPDB010000001.1:37881928-37897989 GCA_037974465.1 Brachypetersius altus
CTTTACATTTAGGACAACGCTTGATCGGAGCATCGTCCTCTTCACTCTTAAAGAAAGAACTGAGAGAGAGAGAGACAGAGAGAGAGAGAGAGAGAGAGAGAGAGAGACAGAGACAGAGAGAGAGGGACAGGAGAGACAGAAAGAGAGAAATTTGTTTAATTCTGAAGTGCTCAAAAGTGATGGCAATCATAGTACAGTATTGATATTTCTTGTATTTCGTCTATGATGCATTTTGGAAAAAGGTCATATGTTGGTTTTGATGCAGAAAACGTTTAAGCATTAAACTAGTCTGGTCCATCAGTATTACTGAACAGATCTCAGTCAGCAGCTTTAAGTCCATCTGTTTTTAATAGGGGTTGTTTCATGACTGGGAGGCAGTGTTGGCAGACCAACAAATCGTCCACAGCCGACCGATATGAGCTAATACTTTTCCAGATCTATTCTCGCCGTGCTGATCTCAACCAGTGATTCTCTTGTTTCTTGCTGTCTGCATGCAGCCCCTTCTAATTATTTTGTTGATTCTTTTGATTCATTTAGTATTTTTGTTAAAGTGGGCAATATCTCTCACTCTTTTACTCACTTTCTGTAACCATTTACTCCAGACTGAATTATTGCATGTCATGAAAAAGTCTTGTACTACATTTGTGCTAGATTGGTTAACCCAAATTCAGCTGTTATCAGTGATGTGTGTTAGTTATTTGGTTATTCAGTCAGGTCAGTTTCGTTCAGACTCTCAAATAAGGGTGATCTTTATTTTGGATGTAATGTGGCAGAGGCCCGTTTAAAAATTAAATTCAATCGGGAGCCTCTGGCTAAAGGTTACTTTGAGAACCAGGGACCTTCACTGTTCATATTCACTGCAGTGTCTGTTAACCAGCTCTGCTCGTGTTTAAATGATTTTTCAAAGGTAAGGTAGGAAGGAACAGATATTGAACTGCACTAATCCCCTAATAAGACATTTGTGTGTGCACCCACGGTGCTAAAAATCAAACGCTTTGCAGAGAAAGCTTACGCAGACAAGCCAACATTTGACTGTGCTTGGTGAGCTACAGGCAGCACCCTGAGGTCAGGGCCTGAGTATTACTTGCCCTTGGCAGAAACAGATCTAAGCACGTCTTCATTAAAATATATGCCAGTACCTCAACAAACACTGCCAGCTTGAGACTCACATGGGGAAGAGGAAAAGTAAACAAGAAAAAAAACCCTTTTTTGATATTCAGTATTAGTGGATGGACTTATGAAGTTAATTTGAGATTAATAGTAAGGCTCCATAACTGGTTAGCTACAGTAGTCTTGTAGAGTATTCCACTTATCCAGCTTTGGAGCTACATCTTTATCAACCTGTTCCATTGAGCGGTGAGGTAGGGAGTGTACCTGGTCTCCCCTGGCAGGAAGGCGGTGATTGGGGGATTTTCCTGGCAATCCTGGCCAGGGTGCCAGCTGGCCTTGCAGGCTGAGCAGAACTCCAGGGTGCAGTTGCCACAGCGTACCAGCTGCGGTCGGGCGGCATCCGTCTCCTTCAGCTGGCACACAGCCTGGCATGATGATGATGGGCACCATGTCCGGCAAGGGTCCAGCAGCACCTCTGTGTTGGGACAGGAGGAGGAAACTGTGTGGTCAGATGTGTGTGTGTGTCTGTGTGTGTGTGTGTGTGTACATTCTACCAAGTTCCATAGCAATCAAAAGTTTGTACATATACTGTAGGAGTGGCATGTGGATTTTTCATCTTCTGAAATGCACTTTAATCTAAATGTTAATAGATTGATTGCTTTTTTCTAAATCAAATATAGCGTGAACCAGATACTCATGAATCAGTTTAATTGCAGAAAATGTTAAGTGCTCAGCTTATGTGCAGCTTCTTAAAGCTTGAGGAAGAAGCATCCCAGGTGAATCCTTGTAAAGCTATCTGGGAGAAAGGTGATGTCTGAGGGTTTTCTCTGTTTTTAATGCTTACCATGTACTGCTTCTTATTACAGTCTAAACTGACACACCCAAAACAAAACCTTTATGTCTTCCATGTTCAGCAATCAGATTTACTGGCCAAAGCATTGGGTCATAAAAAGGACTGGCAGTTTTTAATACCTGTAGCAACTCATGCATAGCTGCAGCTTCTTTGGCAACCTAGAAACTGTCCAGCAACTGTCATTAAATGTTTCTTTTATTTTTTTTTGGGGTGCCACTGGCTTTTGGCTCCCTAACCTCTGTGGCCTCATGCATTTGTGTGCTTTACATGGTGCTAGATATTGCCACTCTGAGGTTTTATGTTTTTTCTTACTTTCTTATTACTATTGGTGAATTTTGGAGTCGCTCCTTTTGAAATGCCTAATGCACTTGTATACAGCTTCTCAACTGAATGACCAAGGGCTGATTTAAAGATTGAGATTTTGACTCGCCTTTGCAGTGAATACGACTGTTATTGTGCCATCAGCAGGAAGTTACCATCAGCAGGAACACTTGTTTTTAACCCTATTGTATTTGAGTTATATGATAAATTATGAGCATCTGTACACAAAGATGAGCATTTGGACATTCAAAAAAATACATTTTCAACACTGAAGCTCAAAAGAAAATTTTAAAATGTTAAAAGAACATGCGCATCCAAGTTGACAAAAGCTAAGCTCCCAAAAGGCACCGCGGCCTTATTATTTCATCAGCCTGGCTAACATTACAAAAAGGGTTCAGCCATTTAATGTAATGTCACTGTTGGTAGGAACTTTGCTTTAACAATGGCTGTAGACCGGCGGTTATCTCCAGACGTGCGGCTCAGGCATGGGTGACATGTTTGCATTCCTGCACCTCCTATACACGCACATGTGCACACGTGCATACCAGACCAATGCAACAGGCAACGGACAGTTCTGCACGCCGTCTTGGCTCTGTTTTCTAGAAGTGCAAAATTGTTACATTCTGCTCCAGCGCTCAGGAACATCGGTGAACTGGATGAGTGCCTTTAAATCGGCCTCTCTCTCTTTCTCTCTCTCTCTCTCTCCCTTTCTCACTTTCTCTCTCCCTCTCTTTCTCACTTTCTCGCTCCCTCTCTCTCTCGGGTCTGACTCATTTATTTGAAGAACAGTCACGGTGGCTCTCGCAGTGGGTGCAAGGACCTTCGAGGCAGAGGCTTAGCACTGAGAGGGAGACTGGCTTTCACCACACCACTCTCACTGTGTGGGAACAAGGGCCACACAAACACACCATTCTCACTCTCTAACTCTCATAAATGGGAGGAAAAGCAATTATCTTACAGATTTATGTGTGCTCTGACTGAACTCTCTAAAGATCTGACTCAAAGTCCAGGCATCTACAGCTGCTCTATGAGACACAGCTCTTTTCCTTCAAAAGTTTGGCAAAAAAACAACAACAAAATTTTACCCCAAACGTAGTCAGTCAGGCAAGACACAATCTGGCAATCTCAAATAGGTTTGTTTATGCCATTTCTGGCTACGTATATGACACACTATCATTTATATATATATAAAAAAAAACAGACAAATGTGTTGCATTGCTAAAACAGTAGTACTTAAGGGCCTAATTCTAACATGTACTGGCTAACTGATGACATTTGGGCTGATGAGAAAACTGCACACGGTGGATTCATCACTGAACTATTCCTTCCGAAGGCTTCCTAAGCACTTATCAAGCTTTCCTTTTACTTGAGGCCAATTTATTCCTATAAATTCCATCTTAAAACAAAAAAAACATAAAACACTACTAAACTGGCAACAAATTAGTCCAACTAACTGTTGTTGAACTCAATGAATTAAATAATCTCACAGCAATTACCCATTTACGTTTCTGAAGTTTACAGGATCAAAATCCAAAAACAAAAACCACAGTATTGATCTAGATCTAGAGCGTCTGTGATTCAGCAATATGTGTATGACTGAAAGGCCAGCAAGTGATTCTGAATGACATTGATACAAGGAGGCAGATGGCAGGCCGTGTGTGTGTGTGCCACAGAACGCTCCAGTGAAAATGACAGCATAAGCCAACGTGACCTCCGCCAGTCACACGTGCGCCGACACTGGCCCACCGCATCTCACTCCCACTCACACACGCGCGCGCGCTGACCTGCTCACGAGACTCAGACAGACAAGAGGTGGAGAGTGAAGTGTAATGCACTCACACTGAGGTAACAGACTGTACCACATTCACATGGAGCAGTTCATGCCATTTGCATTTCCATTATCCTGCGATTAAAAGCACAGACTGTCTTTAATATTCATACCAACTGTTTCAAACAAATGTTAAAAATGTGAGCATGCCAGTTATTTCCAAGCAAAATAGATTTCAACTTCTTAAAGCTGTAATGCAATTTTCAGCACATTTAATACATATTTAAATATATTCCACCAGTGACTTACTTCTGCATTCATGCTTGGTTCGATAATGTATTGTTTCCCGTGAGTGATTGAGTGAGTGAGTGAGTGAGTGAGTGAGTGAGTGAGTGAGTGTGTGTGTGTGTGTTTGTATTTCTTTTTATAGATCACGGACAAATAACCTAAAGGTAAATGTTAACAGATTTATTTTTTCAGGGTTGATTCCAATTTTTAATAAGAAAAAAAGAATGATGTCAAAAAGATTAACACAAACCTATGTTGATGTACCTTAAAGCATACTGCATATGAGAACTGGGGTTTTGATCAATTCAATAGGGCTGGCGCAAATAGCATTTCTAAGGTCTCAAATACACGTCTGTGTTTTCAAATGAGCATCAGAATTATTGTTTTCAAAATCCATTTGTGTTTCATTTCTAACTACAATTTTAGTGCTTGCTTATTTATTCCATATTAGAATAAAAACATTTCCGTTTTTAATACTAACCTTCAAAGCCAAGGTGTAGTAACTACGCCAAAGCGGAAACTGAGAAAAATGGCTTGAAAGTTTTAGTATTAGTATGGATTTTGTACAATTTTGAACCAGGATATTTTCATACAAGACAAAGGAGATGTCCTAAACCCCATTTGAAGTCAATTTTGATGAAATATGTAGTTACTGCACTTTGGCTTTGTAGGGCAGAACAGTTCTACACATGTATACATCTTTTCTGCTAAGATGCTGAGAGAAATATGATGTAATTCTGTGAGATAACGTTCATATAGCGAGTCACATAGGATCATAGTCTGATAGGATCTTTGCTGACCTAGATAGGGGCAATACACTTATTTCTTTAAGACAGAATTCTCCTAAAATCTTTGTTTACTGACATTTTTAATGTCAGTTTTGTTTCTTCACCAAATAAAGAATATCAGCCTGGTGTCAGCCCTGAAAAAAAAAACAGTAAAAATGCTGAATACTGACTCTGAGCTGAAGTCTGTGAGCCCTGAATCGAAAAGTTCATACTTAGAATTGAAGTGAATTCTGAGTGAAGTGTGCATTTCTGTGAAGCTTTTCCAGGATATATTACTAGGTATTTGAAGATAGATCAACTTTCATTTTTATACTAATATAATAGTTTGTATTATATATATTTTTCTATTCTCCTGGTTTGATGCTTCTACTTTCTTTTTTTTTTTGTTCTGTCCACTTTGTCGTTGTAACAATGCAAATTTCCCACCTGTGGAACTATAAACATGATCGTCTTATCTTATGAAATGGAGTTTCCATAACGGCTCACAAAGTGTACAAACACAGATCACATAACCAGTTCCATAACAATAAACGATATGTGGTTGTGGTAGCAAACGAAAACAACTTTGAATGGAGTATCTCATCAGTTCCTAGACTGATGAATGCTGCCATGACAGAAGTTTGCACTGGCAGACCGAACACAAGAACCTGCAGTAAAGAAGCCGGTTATGCAAATCCAAACTCAACAGTGTCTAATCTAAATGTTGGAACAGCCAAGAATCCACTGTCAGTCTACCTGAAACTGCAGGTGGAATTTGTTTTTGTCAGTCAGTGTTGCAAATGGGACTAGATGAACCTTTTGGAAGGTAATAACAATCGCATATGAGGAAAAACCTGCTTTTTTTTGGAGCTTTCAGCCAGTTGTCTAGACACAATTAGATCCTTGTCGTGTACATATTAATGCTTGACCATTATTTCTGCTTCAAACATACCAACTTCAAAAACCAACTGTCTCCTTTCTCCCAAATACTGTATATGGAAATACCTGTTTCAGGGTTTGGGCTAGACTTGTTACTTCCAGTGAAGGTCAATCTTAATGCTTCAGCATTCCAGGACATTCTGGTTAACGACATGCTTACATCTTTGTGGACACAGTTTGGGGAAGAACCTTTTCTATTCCAGCACGACTGTGCCCCAGTGCACAAATCAAGGTCCATAAAGACATAGTTGGATGAGTTTGGTGTAGCACTTGACTGGCAAACACAGAGCTCTGACACTCAACCCCATCCAACACCTTTGGGATGAACTGAAACGGTGCTTGAGCTTATAAATGCTCTACAAAATGAATGACCACAAATTCCCACAAAAACACCCAAGATCTTGAACAGTGGAAACTGTTGTAGCAGCATCAACTCCATATTAACGTCTATGTATTGGAAGGCAAGATCATTAAAGTCCATAATGGTGTAACGGCCATGCGTCCCAATACTTCTGTCCATATAGTGTATATCCCCTCAATTGCATTGAGATGAAAAATTGATATTCACTTCACCTGTCACTGGCTTTTTTGTGGCTAATTGGTTGCAACAAACATAATGAACAAAGAGGCTCTTCCTCCTCACCTTTTTCAAACTGCAGCTTCCTGTATCTCTGCATAATCTCTGACGCCACCATGCACTCAATCTGGGGAACAGAGAGAACGTGAGACAGAGTGAGAAGCACAAAAAGGTCAATAACAAACACAGGGTTGCTGTGGAAGCAAAGATACAACACAGAAACATTAACAGGCCCTACGAACACAAACACAGAAGGGCATATGGCGAGGTTAGGAAACAACCTGTACACAAAGCCTCTTGTGGACCTTGCCTTCATAACACACTGTTTGGTTTGAACGCACAACTGGACAAGACAGTGGTTCATTGTGAGCAAATCAGGCATTACACACATACTCGCTTAGCCCACAGCACGGAGGGTTCTGCCCTCAGACTGACCTCAAACTGAGAGCATGCAGGCTCTCCACGGTGCAACAGTCAACACTGAGTCTGATTCTGTACATCTCGAGCTCAGTAGTACTGATGCTGGCTATTGGTCAGTTTCTGCCTTTCAGATTCTATTATGGTCAGAAAGATCTGATTTTGAATCAACATGTGCACTTCAGGCTCATGGTTGCACAGTTTATTTGTTGCAGCTGCAATATTGGCTTTGATGATACTAACCACAGCAGGTTGCAATAAGTGCCAAAAGCAAAGAGTCCATTAACAAATCACAATGTTTTGTGTTGTATTGTGAGCCTTCTGAACAATCTCAATATATCAGATGAGTGTTCTATTGACATTTCTGATTCATCAAGGCATTGAAATTATTGAAAAATTATTGCAGGCTAGACTCTGAAGCCTGCGACCATATGGGCTTCTCAATGCATTTTAATGAATGAGACTGTACTAAAGCAATATTTAGCAAAATATATATAATACAATGTCGGTGTCCCGTCAGGATCATGCAGCACTAGAACTCACCACATCTTCAATTAATCAATCACTTGTGGTTTGTGGCTTGTAGAGTGAAAGCTAAGCTGTAGGGAGAAATAACTTTGAACAGCTCTTGCTTAGACAGCTGAACCCTCCGCTCACTGAAGACTGGATGATTTCACGAAAAGACAGCAGTGGGGCCAATGAGCCATGAGAGGCCATGTGTTACAACGATTTCAAAGGGTTTAAAGAGATAAATAGTTTCAAGAGGGCAGGTTGCACTGCACATGGTAAAATCAGCAAGGCTTGGTCTTCGGCGAGCAATTCTTTAAAAAGATACAGTACAAATGTACACTATAATTAAACAAGAAATGATTTAGAATAAAAATGATTCCATGGGGAACATCTAACCATTGGCCCCATGACTGGGAGATTTTAAGTTCAGTTCTCGGCCATGCCTTAGCCATCCACGGCTCGGAAGTCCATGAGAGCAGAATTGGTCTTGCGCTCTCGGAGAGGTAGGATGGTCCTCCTTCTCCTCCAATCACTCAACTGGCTAATGTTTGTGTCTTTTAGTGGAATTGGCAGTTAGTCTTCTCCAAAAGCATTGAGCAGTCAAAAAATTAGCAACAGCTGACTTTAGCCTTTACCCTCTCAATGTGATTTGGGGAGTCCTAACAAGCAAGTGGTATCAGTCATGACTAAACAGAGTAGAAATTGCAACAATAAATAAATAAAACAATAAAACAATGTTAATTTTTTTTAAACAATTCATGCTATGGAAGTACTTCATCAACTTGAACAAGACTACTTATAATTTGATATTACCCAGGTGGGGTTTGAGTTCATAAGATAGCATAAATAACGAGTAGTCTGAGATTTTATCAATGCTGAAGAAAAACGGAACAAGAACTCCGTCCCCTTTTATAGTTCGCTTACATTGTAAACACAAAAATCATTTGCAGCTGGTCTCATCACAGAGAACAAACATCTTTCTTCCAAACTTTGGTTATTGCTATTTTTACTCCCAGGAGAAACAGGGGAAGCGAGGCATGAGTGAAGAGAGGCCAGCAGTAGACAAAACCAACATCACCAGAAAGCCAAACATTCTGGGCAATAAATCTTTTGCTTTCACTCCAAGGTGAAAAATATTTTTGGGAAGACTGGTGGGAGTAGTGTTTTCCGCTTCCATATGGCCAAGACTGAGGCTGGTCGACTGCCATCCAGGATTTCTAAGCTCTAAAGTGATTTTTTTTTTTTTTTTTATCTTGAACTGGCAAACAAACACTCGTACTGATGCTAGTGTTTGATTAAAGAAAAAAGGTTTCACTACTGTGACTGTTTTCAAAATGAAAGACATTCATTGCTGCTTTCCTGTCATTCAAAATGAAGGATTTACTTTGTTGTTACCTCATTTTCTTGTAAATGGCCTCGCTTTGGACAGGCAGAATCTGGGCAGCTAATAGCGGTTTCAAGGCCTTCTTTGATGAGAAGTTCCACGTACTGCTTCAGGCACTGCAAATACAGACAAATTGGACCTCAGATGCAAACTCGTGATGGTCTGACATACAAAGGATCTGCACTAGCTTCTCTTATATTTATTTATATATAGTGCAATTATAAACAAAAAAAAGCATAACCTTCTGTAACACATTTTGTTAATACATTTGAATTAACAACACATTAGACAGGTTTTTACAATGTTTATAAACACTTTCAGAATATGGCGATCGTAACGCATTATGTGGTGTGCATTGATTTTTAGTGAAATGGAGGTGTGGTGAATTGATTCTACAACAAATGCTAGGTCAACACAATACCACAGCTATCACATCTCCCAGACGAACTTAACTCCATTAACAGTGTTTAAATGGTTTAACAAATGGGATCTTTGGCATCAAAATACACAAACAGGTTCTTTTACAGGTAGTGCCTGATTATCTTTAGCGCAGCCATATTGCTGCTGCTTCTCTCGCTCAGTTTATTAGCTGAACTATGCTTGTAAACAAAACAAAACTCAACATTTCAGGAATACAAGAAATCTGGTCTGAGAGAGACTCTTTCACAAACACTTTGCTGCTACAAGGGACAAAGACAGCCTGTTTCTGGTTAGCCCACACTAGCGAACAAGACTCCACAGTGTGTGAGTGGGGCAATACCACACCCAGGGTAGAATTTTCCCCTTGTCCGAGAATCCACAGTCTCTCAACTGCCTTTACGACTACAGCATAACCGGAGCTATGAAACTGGTCTCAGATCAGTATAAACCACCACAGTGCTTCTCAGGGGGGCTAAATAGAACAGAAGCTGCTTCCAGTGTTTATTCCTGGACACTGAATCACACTCAGCCATGTTGGCATAACAAACAGTCCATTTGGCCCCTAAATGTTGTTTCTAGCATAGCGAACGGTGTTGTTATGTCTGTGCACATTTCTGGAGAAATTGCCTGAACAAGAAGTGTAGACTGCAGTGTAGCGATTTTGTAGGTTTATTTTGAGAACTAGCCTGTGGCTCAGAAAGTAAAACCAAAGGGAAGACAATCTGGTGCACAAACAGAAGTAAAGAACTCTAGCAATGAAAAAAAAGGGGGAAAAAAAAGCTTGGTCATCATACTAAAAAAAAAAAGCCATATATTCATTTTTTCTTATTTTCTTTTATAGGTGCAAGTATTGAACCAAACAGCTTTTAAGAACTGCAGACAATATTTCTCCTTATTTCCAAACAAAAATATTGTTCTTTATAGCATAATTTGAAAGGAAACGGCAATACATCAAAATAAGAGAAATGATGCGGTGTTTACAGAAACAATTCAAAGAAAACAAACCTCTTGTTCACAAACAAAATGGCAATAATTAACACTAGTATGGCATGGTTGTCATATTCATAGAGGCACTGATTTAAAAATATGTTGTATATGCTTAGTTAGCACAATACCACAGCCATCACATCTCCCGAAAACCTACTGAGCCTAGCAGTAGCAAATTATTACACAGATGAGCCAATGAACCAGTGCAGAAGCTCCTACTGTGGTCCCTATTCGCAGAGCAGCCCCACTGCTTTGTATGCCTCCATTCACCCTTGCCTGAAAACTGAAAGATTGGTGAAATGGATGGATATGTTCATACTCACCAGCGTGCAGAAGACACATTGGCACTGTGTGATGGTGGTCATCTGCTCCAGGGGGAACTCTCCTAGGCACAGCTTGCAGGAGACCAGCGGGTCCAGAGCCAGGTCCCAGGTGGGTCGGTACCGAGCTGTGGTCATGGCTGCTTACTGCAGGGCTGGAAGAGAACGACTGCCTTTAGAAAGTGCCTCGCTTTTTAGAAAAGGACGTTTCCACACCTCAAATGATGACTATCCAAAGAGGCAAAGGCTGCTGCCTTGAAGATAAGTGCATTTGAAATGCACTGGTGCTAACAGCACAAACAAAAGAGGCCGACACTCCAAATGTATATTAGATTGGAAATGGGTTCCACTATTCGTATGAGAGAAGACTAATGGACGCGATCGGGAAAGGGTCAAAGACACTCAGGCGCAGGTGAATTATGCAAGCGACGGTACATGTTTCATGAAGTGCTTCCTAAATTGATTTCAAGAGTTCAACTGTAATGGAATGACACGAGAGTCGGCCTAAAACACTCAGTCAATCAGGCCCATGCCACAGACTGAGAGGCGGACAGGAAATGCTATTTAGCCGACTTCTGGTCTGACTGCTCCACGGCTAAAAATGGAGCAGAAATCACACGTTGCTGCCTCCTTCTAAATCTCTGCTGCACATCGAGGGAGGAGTAGGATTATTTTTGGCAGGCGTCTCTCTCTCTGTGCTTTCCTGTTTCTTATTCTGAGCGGGGCTCCGGCACATAGGAGCACTTGTGTCTAAAGTGTTTACAGGAAATGCTCCTGTGAAAGTCAACGTCACCCAGCGCTGTCAAAAACTCTCCCCTGGCTGCTAGGCAACTGGAGGACAGCTGAGAAGAAAAAAAAAAGATGACGTGTTCCACGGTTGGTGAGACAGCACCTGTACTAGGTTCTCTGCAGTATGGCTGGAGACTGCAAAAGTGAATATCCTAGGCACCCTAAGCTGAACACCTCAACTGTGGAGGAAGGGAACCACAGACAAATCAGTGTGAATGACCTAGGGGAAGCTTTTTTCAGTTTCACTCACAGAGACTTGCTCAGGAAGGCTGTGGGAGGCCTGCCAAAAGCGCTAAGAGCCACTACAAACCAATCAGAGCGAAGAGCAGCAACAGCAGCGGAAAGGCAGCCAGGCTGGATCAGATAAACAGAGGCAAAAGGAGTATCTTTAACTATCTATATTCAAATATGTAAGCATGTCAAGACCAAACAGATTTGCAATAGAAAGCAGATCAGTCACATTTTGTAAATCCGACACTGTAGAAGGTGTCTGGCTGCCATCTTTACCACCTCAACATTTTTAAGTACAAAAAAAAAAAATCAACATATCAATTTGATATTCAGTGCTAATATGATGCACATTATTTAGCCATGTCTGTTCAGAGCTTAAGAAGAAATCTCATTATTACAGGCTTGGAAACAACAAAAAAACCTAACAAACTTTCCCCAAAACAGCACAGATTCACTGTTGCTGTATCATATTATTCTTTTGGGCAGTAAAGTGTTTGAGTAGCATAGCCTATGTTTTACTGCTCATATTAAGAGAAATGCTTCAAAAATAGCAGTGTCAAAGTTTTAAAGAAAAACAATGGGTTCGTTTTTGTTTGGGAGAAAGCAGGACTTTTTTCTTTCAAATCTAGTCATTTCTCCTCCTAATTACATCACACTATCAACTCTAGAGGGGTCTTTTTCAATCCGCTGCTAACTTTGTGCTGTCCATCGTGGCCAGCTGAATATAACTAGGCTTGCATCGTATACTGCTTGCTGATACTGAAAATTGATCTTTGCTTTAAAAGGCACGTATGCAAAAGAGTCCACAAACCAATGACAGCATTCCATTTATTTATTTATTTATTTATTAATAGCTGCGCCGGACCATTAAATTGCTGTGGGTGTTTTGATGGCATGCATTAGACAACCCAATAAAAGATACTTCTATTCCACACGATATTTCTCTCAAGTGCAATATTTCAGGAACAATATTACTGTGTGCAACCTAAAAAATTCTCTGGTGCATTCTTACTGTTTCTTTCAATGCCTGCTGCCATCAAGCAACTGAGAATTTTCCAATGTGTACGTATATATGTATGTGCTGTGTATGTTTATACATATTTTACATTATACCATTATATAGCTTTTATTCTATTGGTTACGCTGCTTCTACTGTCTTCTTTTGTACTGTCCACTACATGGCTGTAAAAATCTAATTTCCCACTTGTGGGATTAATAAAGGCTTATTTTAACTTCTATGTTAATAAAAGCAAGGCAGGTTGACCCTAAAACCACTGCAGGCACAGCATGTAGCAATTTAATTGCAAAACCACCATTCTGTCCATGACATGCAACCCTACCTAGCGCTGAAGAGGCGGAGAGGCCGGGGCTAATTACACATGCAGTGCTTGCAGTCTTACGTCATCCCTCAGACTCTCCTCACTCTGTCAGATCCTGCCACTCTCCTCCATTTCCACCCATCCCCGCCGTGTTCTCTCGCAACCCCTGTTAGCAGCCCTATCAGTCTCTTCTACCTCAGCTTTGCATATCTACAGCCACATAAGTTATGCCGTGAAAGTGTGGGCAGACTGGACTGTATTACTCTCCGTATTTAGGGCTGTGTTTTACTACCATCAAAACTTGACCATCCGCACACAATTAGCCTAAATGGTCCTGATAAATAGTTAACCCTTATCGAATCTTGCATTTTTTAATTAAGTCCATATTTCGTAACTTACGAAAGACTTACAAAAATCAATTTTGCTTCATAATCATGTAATCAATATTTATTACAATACCGATATAGCAATCAGAAAATGACATGGTGTCTAAACTCATCAATCCTGTTAGATAAAGAAGAAAAGCTACTTCCATATGCACCCCTAACGTTTCACCATATAGTAACCCAAAATCAGACAGTAATAACTTGATTGTTAAGAAAAGAAATCCATTTTCTGATCAAGCTTTGCCCTGCAACTCATTTGCAGAAATGTACTATTCCTAACACGGGGAAAATGTGCCAGTAAAGAGAGGTTTTCATTTCAGAGCTAGAGAAGAGAACTCAGGACTGGGGTGGTGCAATGCGAAAGTGAGAGTTCAGAGTGTTGCATTATTTAATAGCAGATCTATTATCGCTCTGCAAGACATCGGCAACAACAAAAGTTCCAAAATGTCGAACGCCACAGGCAGTGTTTGGCCTCCATTTAAATTCCAGTCCTAAATCAAATCAAACAGGAGAAAACAATCATTTGTGTCGTCGGGTTTTGAAACCGCACAGATAATTAAAGTAATCAGAAAAGCAATGTACACTGTACATCTCAGTGGCACACCATATAGTGGTGTTACTTCTGGGTTATCAATGTGGCAGTTCAATATTTACAATGGGATTAATCGCAGACAAGCATGCGAAGAATCACAATTAAAACTGTAATCATTGCCCACTGAATATATATGTGTTTTTTTGAATAAATGTTGTTGACTGTATTGACTATTAATGAACATAAATCTGCACAAAGCAAACATATTTGTCTAATCCTATGTTGATGAGTATTAAAAACAGTATGTTCACGACAGACTTAAAGGTGCGATTAATCATGAGATTAATTGCGATTAAATATTTTAATCTACGTTCACTATTTTTTATATACAACATGATGCACAGAGTTATATTACATTGATGGTCAAATTGGACTATATGGACAAAAGTATTCCTCCACATCTCTTAATTATTGAATTCAGGTGGTACCGTACGTCCAGTGAAGAGAAATTTGGGACAACGCCATGCTCCCAACTCTGTGGACACAGTTAGGGGAAGAACCTTTCCTATTCCAGCAGGACTGTTGGTGTAAAGGTCAGGCGTCCCAATAGTTTTGTAGTATACCGTATATGTGAAAGTAAGTATAATGTACAGCTTATATTTATTTGTTACATTTAACATGTTGAAAAAAAATGGACCATAACTTCGACACAGTATATTTTGCTGTCCTGTCTGCACTTGTGGTCTTGTGGTGTTCTATTTCTGTTCTTGTGTTGCACCATCATTCTGGAGGCACGCTGTTTCCTTTCACTGTGTATTGTGTGCATATGGCTAAAATGACAGTAAAGCTACTTGACCGCATTTTATTTTGTTAAAGTCAAAAAGCAAACACTTATTTTTACCTCAAAAATGTGACCTGCATATGACTGTACCTAGAGCAGACTGTAGACATCTTTCTGTTAAAGCATGAAAGCAGATTGGTTAAGGCCACGGGGTCAATTTGCGGAACGTTCACAGCATCTTAGCTAATAAGCATCTCTCTCTGTGATCAATTCCGCAAAAAAAAAAAAAAAAAAAAAGACTGACTGTGAAAGTCTGGCCTACTTCACAATAAAGATGTCAGAGAAGGTTGCCACCATCACTCCACCAGAGGGGAACCACACTTATTAAATAAGCCATTGTGTTATGGGGATATGTGAGAGTGAAGGACTGGTAAAAGGTACAGGGAACCTTCATTTAATGCAATAGTTCCTTATCAGTTTCTCTCGGGAAACGTCGAGCTTTGTTTGGGTTCTTTAAACTCGCGTATCTCTTTTTAAGGACCTTACATTAGTCAGAATGGTCAGGGGGAATCAGAAATAGTTCCTCTACAGCATAAAAGATGTCCTCTCTCTCACTCAATATTTATCCAAAATGTCATACTTTATCTGAGATACAGCAGATTTTCCTTGTGAACGATCTTGGCAACAAACTACTTCAATAACAGGAAATGATTCAGGCAGTATACACCAAAAATTCAGCTCACAGAGAAGACATCCTCTTGTATAATCTGATGACAGCCCTGATCGCGCTCCAAGAGACCCCCTGCCCTGTCTGCTGCCACTGGCTGTTCAGAACAACAAACAACAAAGTAGCTCCCGGACATTTTCATTAGGATGTACTAACACTGGGCTCAGATAGCTAAACGAAACTGTGGTCTTATTCATAAAACCTTCATACTCACAGATTTGACTAACATTACTGAATGTAAAAACTCGCATTTAAATTGCGATTTAGAAAATAGGAATTTCGCTTGACTACAGAGCAGTGCCGCACATTTGTGTTACAGGCCACACATTTGTGAACACAGCATTTTTATCAAGGTGTTGTACGCAAATGCTGAGAACATACCCTAAGAACATTATTTAGGATTAGAAAATTAGGATTGAAATATTTTATTTTTTATAAATGAGGTCCCTGGTCCTAAAGGATCAAAGTCCCATTTTCTCATTCTCCAACTCTAACACAGCTGGTTACAATAGCTGAAGGGTTAATTCAGATGTTTTGGAATAGACAGTTCTTCTTTAAGACTAACATATGCAGAGCAGGGGTGCTTCATAACAATAAAGGAACACTTACTAGCTGTTTAAAGCCAAATATACACA
>JBBPDB010000001.1:37913168-37937462 GCA_037974465.1 Brachypetersius altus
GTTGTGGGGGGGGGGGGGGGGGGGGGTGGGGGGGGGGGGGGTGAGTTTGCTCACAGCGAGTGGAGGAATTACAATGCAGTGTTTGACAAAGCGCTCCCAGACAACCTACTGGCCCCGTTATGCATTATTAACTGCAGCAAATGTGCATTCAACCTGTGCTAGGTCACATAACATCGCTGTCACCACCAAAGCTCATATCTCTGAAAGTGTAGAAGAAAGAACAAGCCTTTAACAGGAACGTAAGTGAAAGTTTCAAGGTTTTATTCCAAGTGCTCTGTAGAAAATGAAGTATTTGTCAAGTGAGATCATCTTAAATCTTGTCAATATGTTTAATGTTTCTCATTATGAGTTGAAAGAATATTATAAGATTTAGGATTTAATATTATAAGATTTACTTTTAGCTAGGTTCAGAAATTGAATAAAAAAATGAATCAGTTCGCTTGGAGCTGAAGCAAATATTTTCCAGCACTGAAATAATGTTCTTAAATCAGAAAAAAATCCCCAGTTAATTCCATTCATTTTACATCAATGAACCTGCACATCATGATCATTCACATATGAAGCTAATAATGTTGATAATCTTGTACAACTGGACATGTCAAGGTCTGGGAAATACACTATATGGACAAAAGTATATGGACAAAAGTATTGGTACACATCTGTTTTTCAGGGTTTGGGTTTGGGTCCTTACTTCCAGTGAAAGGCAATACCTGACCTCAACCCCATCCAACACCTTGATGAACAGGTATGAAGATTGTGAGTCCGGCCTTCTCATCCAACATCAGTGTCTGACCTCATAAATGTGCACACATTCCCACAGAAACCCTAGATTCTTGTGGAAAACCTTCTAAAAAGAATACAAGCTGTTGGAGCTGTGAAGAGGGGGACCAGACCACCTCCATATTAAAGTCTTTGTATTTGAATGCAAGTCCCTGTTAGTGTAATGGTCAGGCATCCCAATACTTTTGTCCATATTATGTATTATTATGTCGGGTGGAGGTAGCTCAGTGGGTAGGATACTTGCCTCCAGACCAAGAGGTCATGGGTTCGAATCCTACCTTCAGCACCACCACTGGGTCCCTGAGCAAGACCCTTAACCCCAAGTTGCTCCAGGGAGACTGTCCCCTGTAGGTAGAGAATGGAAGTCGCTTTGGATAAAAGCGTCTGATAAACGCCGTAAATGTAAATGTATTAGGAGGTAAGCTAAGAAACAGTTGCAGAAATGGAAAGGTGTGAAGATTGTTATGGGGAAGTGACTAGTTTGGATCATCTAGGAATGGCAAGACTTGTAGGGTGCCCTTGGTCAGCATTGGAGAGTATCTACTGATGGTAGTCCAAGAAGGGACAAACCACAAACTGGTGACAGGGTGTAGGGTGCCAAAGGCTCATCAAGTCGCAAGAGCAGTAAAGCTATGTCAACATTTCTGTTCTTGAACAGGAAACATAATCCCAGTTATGTTTTGTTTTTGCTCTTAATAAAAGTCTGTTTGTTTTTAAACCAGTTTGTAGTCTGGTTCTAAGTGCATTTTGCATCTAACTGCATGGGGAAACATTAAAAAAGTACTTTGAATCTGCATGAGTCAAATGTGTCAGTTACACATGATTAAAATGTGTTAGATCAACACACTTTTTTGCCAATGGAAATAAACTAAGGACAGCAACTGTGGTGAGGCAACATATTTTATTAATGTGCATCTGACTGTCATCCACAATATACAAATGACTCCCATTAGAAACATAGATGCTCATTAAAAGCACCAAAGCACTTTTCTAAGTGTCCTTCATGCTAGGATCCACATACAGTAAAGTAAAACCATATTTCACCAAGCATAGCCTCTGGTGAATATTTCATGAGCACTTTTTCTCCATCAGAGTGGCCAGAGAACGTTACAGGCCGGACATTGCCCGGATACATTTCCATTTGAGCACCTCTCGTCTTTGTCACAGGCTGGTGGAAAGCGCACTACTGAAAGCCCTAGGGGTGCAGGGAGAGCCTTGCTAGATGCTAGTTTCTTATCCCGGCTAAGCCCCACCAATCCCTCTACACCCATTTAGCCTCCTTGCTGTGCGCTTAAGACCCTGACATCTTCCCTGCTTTATAGTCCCCTCACTCAACCTCTTAAAATATCGAGTTTATAGCTGTTCATCTCAATAATCAACCGTGTGTGAGCTTGGCAGCTCCCGCCAGACGGCCTAACAACGGAGCAGGCTTTCTGCCAGCTCCCAAGCGCTTCGTCCATTTTTTTTTCGATTTCTCTCAAAGGTAACTGGCCTGGATGTCCCTCTGAGACTTGAAAAGCCTCCAGACTCTGCACAGTTTGATATGCTATCAATCTAAAATATGTCTCCATCCGAGATCTTTGTAAGGAGGCAGCATAAAAAATGTCATCAATACAGCATGTGTAAATATGAAGCAGAAAGGCTGCGCAGCGGCTGGTCTCAGAAATAATATAATGTTTTATCAACAAATCATGCACACTGAAAAGCCTGAAAGCCTTAAAAGCCTGACATGAACTTCATAACACTCCGCATGCCTGTACTCTGTGTGTATTGAGGGTCTATTTCTATGGAAACATCATTGACTAACTCAGTTAGCATTTGTCAAAAACTCCCTATCTATGTACCATCTCCCCAGGAGCTGATGTTGGGTCAGTTTTTCACATGATGCCAACATAAACAGGGAAGGAATTTGATCCCCGATCAGCAATTCTTGTCGGTTTGTTGCTAGAAAACTTCTATTTGGGATTGAATGTAGTGGCATATGTTGTGGGAATCTGATTGCATTGGATTCAAATACATAGACTTTAAAATGGAGTTTGGTTCACCTTCACAGCTATAACAGCTCCCACTCTTTTTGGAAGGCTTTCCACAAGATTTTGTTTCTGTTAGGAATTTGTGCCCATTCTTTCTGTAGACCATTTATAAGGTTAAACACTAAAGCTGGACGAGAAGGTCCGACTCACAATCTTTATTCCAGTTCATCCCAAAGGTGTCGGGTGAGGTTGAGGTCAGGGCTCTGTGCGAGCAAATCAAGTTATTCCACACTGAATAGAAAAGGGCCTTCGCAAAACTGTGTCCACGAAACAATCTCAATGAAGCATTAAGACTGCCTTTCTTTGGAAGTAAGGGCCACCTGAATTCAATAATTTAGAAGTGTCCCAATACTTTTTTCCGTATAGATGTCATACGATTTTGTCCTTTAATATAACAGCGTCATATAGATATGTTTGTATTTAATGTCAGATCATCTGGAATTACAATTTTTCAGTTATTATCTGATTTTGAAGCCTATGTACAGTACTCATAAACACACATACACACATTTACACACATCAGCTGAACTCTGTATAAATGTGGCTTTGGCTTAGCAACCATAATCTTTTGTTAGAGTTAAGACATTACTTGTTAAACATTTTTATTGAGATTATTACAAATAAAAAGTATCTATTGACAATTCATTTGCTGTATTATATTCTATAACCTCCCCATGGTGACTGCCTGTCCTCTTATGGCTAAAAGCTTTATTTTCATTCCGACAAAATGTCCATTGGCTGGTACCTTTTACTTTATCAGCTTAGAAGTATCAGATTCATCATAAAGTCAATAAAAGACATTCAGTGCCTGTGAGTCTTAGGGATAGATACTGTATTTACTAACAGGATATGTTAAAAGCTTGATCTATAAGGTGCACCATACCTCCGTGTTACTCACTGGTTATGCACTGGGGAGCCTTTACTCAAACCCACAGAAACCCCAGTATGAAAGCCCAGGGTTTTGAGTATCTATGCCAGATTATATCGCCTGGGATTCGGGGGCCTTTTTACATTTAGGTTCGAGACCACTGGAGAGGAGAACATGATCTCTGTGGTCATTTGACTCACTGCATAACCAGCTGTTACTCAAGCAGAACTTGCAACAAGTACTCACACAAATCATGTGACACCACTAACCCTCACAAACACTTTATGTGAGCCTGTCTGTTCATTTTTAGTGATCTTTAAAAATGAATAGCATCTTCAAGCTGGCCTAATTCAAGTAGGATGTCTGAAAAGGTGTCATTCGGAGTTAGAGTTATTGCTAGATTTCGAATTTTGACATTCAAACAAATGGAAGAAAGAAGTCTGTTAATAAATTATGAAAGTATATAGTTGATCATATAAATATACATTTAAATTTAAATAGGCCATATTCCATATATCCTCTTATATTTTTTCTGCCCACAATTTTTTGTGCCAATAATAGTCAGAATTTCGTTAAACAGACGTTACTGTGCCTTAAATCCCTTCACAAATGTGTTCAGATCTGCAAAGTCTGCCTTTCTATGGATTTCTATGAAATTGGTCTATGGTTTAAATATGTAATCATAGCAGAATTACTTTTGGATTCTAGATGTCATGTCTGGTCCGCCTTGACCACACCCCCAGCGCAGACCCCAGCGTCGCCTGCTTACGAAGAGGTACTCAGCTCTGGGCACAGGTGTGGGAGTGTGTGTTGTGGTATGTGTGGTCGGTGAGTGCCTAGGCAAGCCAAATGGCAGTTAGAGGCAGTACTGCTAGACGTACAATTATGATCGTATTTGTACGATAAATTTATCCTCTGTAGGATGTCCGATCAGTCATTTAAAAAATCCCATAATGTACTAATTTTACCCCTTCATTTTAGCACGACAATGTACAGATCTCTGTTTTCATCCGGGTGCACAGACATACTTGGCTTGTTTATGCACAGTTGTCTCACGTGCCTTTACAGCCAATCAACGCACGATGTAACACATAGTGACGCACAAAGTTTACAATGATGGGTGGTTTAAGCGCGGATTTGCATGCCAGAGTTGCAGTTATGGAGGAAGCAAAGAAAAAACATACGCAGCATCGCATTCAGACTTACAGAAATGAATAGGAGAATGACCCCAACCCAATTTTACTGGTTAAAGCCTGTAGCTAGCGCTAACAGTAAAGATTTCTGTCGCTGTTTCAACGTGCGAATGGTAGCAGAGATCACAGTTCTAAAATACGGAGAAAAAGAAGTGTCTGGTCCCAGCACAGAAGTCAATAACACAATGTCTGCAAAAAGTTGCATTATACAGTATATGCACTATATGCACACTCTATGATAATTTGTGTTATTGATTTTCTGAGCAACGTCAGAATGGAAATTGCTTTTGTACGATATTTTTCTCATAAAACTATAATTTTAAGCTGCTGGTATGATACTTCAACATTTAAGATCTGGCAACACTGATTAGAGCGCCACACTAGCACTCTCTTAGGGTTGCAAGGCACTTAACGACATGTTTTCACTTTAGGCTTTTCCTTTCAGGGGTCGCCACAGCGACTTATCTGTCTCCATTTCGTCTTGTCATGTCCACCTGTCTTTAATTAAGTAAAATGTAGAAATGATTGTTCCTGTCGTGTGATTGGTCAGTAGAGCTGCTCTCCAGAATCATTGTAGGATCACCAAACTCCTGGCTACGGCTCAGACACAGGCTCCGGGTCTGAAAGTGATGTGGTCCTTGGTTTGTGTACTTCCAGGAAAGGCGTGAAAACAAGAGCTCTCACGGAAAGAGAAAGTACTCCACCCTGCGTGGAGAAAAACTGTATGTGGCCCCATAAGGCAGTGGGCCTACTGTGACTGAGGAAGAGTGGACTCTGTAGCAAGGTCCGTGCCCAGGGAAAGAAAAAGTATTGTTAGGAGTGAAGGTCCTCCTGAACGGGAAAAGTGTTCCACCACTGGCTCCAGTCGTATGTTATTTGTGTTTGAGCTGAGAAAGCTGAGATACTTTTAAGTTCTGACATTAAAAATCATATCTCCTCCCTTTGTGTCTGCTAGTGCGTCCTACCCTGGTTTCCGCCATGACACTCGACTTCTATCTCTGAAAGTAAGAGTTAATGCACCATTCACTCCCAAAACACATGCCTTAATTTTACCCCTTACAATTGCCTGCACTCTTGTACTGTCCTGTTAGAGAAACGTTCTTATTTCTCCAAGAGACGCTTACAGAGTGCAGGTGTGTGATTTAGTCAGTGTGCTCTCTCATATAGTGGATCTCTGTCAGAGCGCAGCACGGCTGCTCAGGGACAGAGACACACTCCACACTCACAGACAGCAATGGGCAAGAGCCAGCAGGGTCGATCTGGCAAAAAGAGAGAGGATTTACGACTGGAAAGAAAGAGAGAGGGAAAAAGTGAGAAAGAGAGAGAACGTAAGATAAAGGGTGAGAATGAGACAAAAGAAAAGGAGAAGGAAGGAAATATATGGTAAGAAAGAGACAAAAGACTAGGAGAGATAGGGAAAGAGAGAAGAAAATTAGATAGATGGAGAAAACAAAAAAGACAGAAGGAATGTTTGGTAAGAAAGAGACTAGAGTGAGTGAGAGAGAGAGAAGAAGAAAGACAGAGAGAAGGAAGGAAATACATTGTAAGAAAGCAAGAGAGAGCGAGAGAAAGAAAGAGAGATAAGAGAATGAGAATGGGATGAGGGAAGGGATATAACTACAAAAGAAACTGAAGAGTAAGAGAGTGAGGAGAGAGAGAGACCGGGTGAAATGTCTGACTCATTTCACTGCACAAAACTTAACAAGTAAAACTCATGAAAGAAACACGACACCCAGAAACAGCAGGATTATTATTCAGTTATCAGCCTCTTCTCCAGCACTTAGTTATGCATCTCATTGCCCTAATAACAGCCACACTCCTGTCAGGTAAGAATTACTCTTCAGAGAGTTCCTGTCATGTCTAGCCCAGTCTTCCATGAACTGTGTGAACATTTCAGCTTCAGTTCCCATGAGACGTTTCACCTGCTGTTCCACATTAAGAACTGGGATTGAGGTTTTGTGACTCTGCTGGTGAGTCAGTGTGTCCCAGTGTTCCATCATGTCTATTGAAACAGTCACACACAGAGACCCTACGGTCATGCTGGAATGTGGGAATGTCACTGTTGTGTTCTGCTTAGACATGAAGCACAAACTTGGAGGATGAGAGGGCCACAGTGGACAGGACCTCTCTCTAGAGACTGGTGTAATCTTTACCTAACAGAACTGACATTGTCCCTCGACTGGTTCGGCTTGTGCTCCTCCCCCATTCAAGGGCAACTGCTGTTCAAAAGCTATGGCAGAGATTGTTGTTCCTGTTACAGTTGACTAGAGTCTCTCAAACTACTCAGAATCCAACAAAGACTACTTCTACTGACTCTTAACTGTACATACTCTATTATCCATAGCCTGCCAACTGTTCAGCAGTGATTGTACACAAAGACTGTTATATACATGGAGATTTCTTTCTGTCTCTCTGGGTCGACCAGAGGAGAAAGCGTCCTGATTCCTCATGAAGTTTCTTTTTCCAGCTTTAGGGAGTTTTTCTTCAGTTTTTCTTGGCTTTGGCTCACTAGGGGCTCGGCCCTGGATTCTGTAAAGCTGCTTTGTGACAACATTGGTTGTATAAATAAAATAGAAATTTATTGAATTGAACTCTTTTTAGAGTAAAGACATGTTTCAGATGAAGTTAGGAAGTTTTAGGACGGGCCTACTGATTACTCCACTCTTAAAAATGAAGGTTCCTGATCTTTTCTTTGATGTGCAGTTCTAGACACTCCAGAAAATGATGCAGAACATTTAAATTATGTGAAAGTTCTATAACTTCAAATCTCATTTACCAAAGCTGGGGGGAAAAAACCTGTTCCGTTGAAAATGAGGAAAGCTTTTTGCTTAACTGACATTACCATTTTGGGATACAAGGATAGTCCCAACATTAGTGCCTCGTTTCTCCATTTTCTCTTTGTTTCAAAATGCAAGCTGCACTTTATTCTGTTAAACTTTCATTATCATACAGTGAAAGTGTAGGACATTCCTTGTTTGCAAAGTTACTTCTTTTGCAATACTTGACCATGACAAGAAACGGATGGACATGATAAAGTATGAGACTTTTTGACACTCTGTTGAGCTTCTCTCTAGGACTCAAATTACACACGTGGTCAGTCCTCCATGCATGTGTCTGAGAGCACATACAATACAGTCTGCCTGATCCTCGGGATTGCATGGCTTAGGACAGCAGAGCGGAACAGCAGGACAGCCACTGGAGCAGAGTGATACGCCCTAACGGAGCCACTCATCACACACACACACAAACACACACACACACACACACTGCCATGACACCATGATACTGTACAGCCCTTCCAGTCTCCACTCAGTCTGCATTTCCCTGCATACAGAAACTAGATAACATAATGAATCAGGGTCAGTGTGTGTGTGAGGGCACTCTCATGTGTTCCCATAATGAGTTCAATACCAGTCAAAATGAGGACCCAATAGGGTGCTAAACAAAAATATCCTAGATTTGATATTAATTTACAGCATTCTCTCATCAGGTGCTTCCTTGGGTTTTATAAGAACTTAATTTATCAATTGGCTGATGAAAACTGCAGGCTCCAACATAAGCTATTCATGACAGATGACATAAACATACATAGACTTACATAATAACTAAGAATGAATGACATTAGAATGAACATTTCTGGAACACATCCAGTCTTCATTCAAATGTATTTACAAATTACACTGTAAAATATGTACGCTTTATGTAAATGTATTGGAACACACCTGTTTCTCAGGGTTTGGGCTAGGCCCCTTACTTCCAGGGAAGGGTAATCTTAATGCTTCAGAATAGAGAGGCATTTTGGAGAATGTCATGCTTGCAACTTTTGTGGACACAGTTTGGGGATGAACCTTTTCTATTCCAGCATGACTGTGCCCCAGTGCACAAAACAATGTCCATGAAGACATGGTGGGATGAGTTCAGGGTGAAAGAACTTGACTGCTTCCCACAGAGCCCTGACCTCAACCTCATCTAGTGCTTTGGGATGAACTGGACCTGAGATTGTGAGCCAGGCCTTCTCATCGGGGTCTGACCTCATAAATGCTCTACAGAATGATTGGGCACAAATTGCCACAGAAACCCCAAAATCTTGTTGAAATCAGCTGTTATAGTTGCAAAGTGGGGAAAAGTCCCTGTTGGATTGATGGTCAGCTGTCCCAATACTTTTGTTCTTTATAACTTGTTCTTGTAGAGATGGGACTTGGTTTCCGGAGGGAGGAACTATTGGCAGTATATTCCCAGTGTAGTGGTATGGGAGAGTTTTTATAGACTTGTTTTTATATGTGGATACCAGAAAACCTCAGGGAAATAGAAAGTAAGCGGAACTCCGTTGCTGCAGTGTTGGAAAGTTTGATAAAACATCAACAGCTAGCAGAAAGGTCATGTTTATTTCATTGTGTATTGTTACAGGGTTATGATTGTAGTTTTGAATTCGCATTATTTTTTTGTATGTCAATCATTTATTTGCAGAATTTGGTTGCGCAGTGGTTTCTGTTTATATGTGATTTTTTTTTCTGGATCAAAATACCAGATGAAAGTACATTCATCCAATGTTCTCTCTGTTGGTGGAAGTGTATCTGTTTGTGGACACTCATAAAGGACTTTTACAGTCAAGCATCAAGCCAGTAATTGGCCATAGGCACTGGCCATCCCAGTGGGTTTGCAGAGTTTGCCAGGCTTCAGTGGATTTTAGCGTCTTCTGTTTCAGCCTGTGGACTGTCTGACTTCCCAGCCAAGTGTCAACTGACACCGACTGACTCCACTCGCTCTCCGACTCTGCTGCACGCTCTCAATAACCAGCTTCTGACAGTTATAGGCCAGCATGTGCCAAACCCAGCTGATGTTTTGCCTTGTACCTGGAACAGTGTTTCCAACATGTGTTTCCCCAGTAAGGCTTTTTTTGTACAAAACACACCTCTCTGTCAGTAACAATCTTCCAAACTTCAAAGGTAGAAACCAGAAACCCTGCCGAGACCTATCGTACGCTGCAGTACTGCCTTGAAAGCTGTGCAATCACCATTCAAAAGTTTAGAATCACTGCTCAAGCATTTGGAATCGCTGCTCAAATATTTGGAATAATTGATTTCAATACGTTAAAATGCATTTTGTTGCAGATAATGATATAAAGCCATGTTTACAGGTAAAAAAAATCAGCAGGAAACCATAAAGAATTACACCATTTTAGATTTAGAAGTTGAGCAAAAGTATAGATGATTGTAATTGAGAAAATGAGTTCCCTTTAAACTGCTGAAGTGATGCAAAAAACAAAATGTAGTGTGGCAAAACAGAAAATAGAAATGTCAATAGTTGTCTGTGTCTGTGTGTTTGCACACATACACGTACGTATGTATGTATGTGCTTTGTCACTTGTTATTAAAAATCTTTTGGCCTGTAGATTAGACTATTTCATTCTTTTTAAAATGTCTTTCATGAGTTATTTACATTAAAAATAAAGACATCATAAACATTACCAACACATGCACGTCCTACTTACTCTACACTCTTTCTCATTCTGGGTGAACTTTTATGGAAATTTGCTGAACTAACTTGCAAAAGAATAAAAATGGTTACATCACCGCTTTGAGTCTGCGGTAGAGGGGGTAAAGGATGACTGCGCACCCGCACCAGGCTGCACTCCGCTGCAGCTCTAGAATTAAGAGCTCAGAACTGACTTCAAGACACACAATGACACTTGTCTAGCTTGATCAAACTGTTTCATCATGCAAAACACAGAGTGAATGAATTAATTAATTAACTGGAGCAGAAAAAGATTTGATCAAGCGCCAAGATATTTGCTGTTACCTTTTTCTCCACTAACACAAATGATTTATTCAAGCGTAAGTGATCCAGATAAAGACAAACATGTAACTGTAACTCATTCTCTTGAAAATGTACCTTTTTTTGGGGGATGATTTAAGCCTCTTGAGATGACAACCATATTTTAGTATTATACAAACCATTACTACGCCTTGTATTGTTTAGTATAAATATTCATATTGATTAGTACAAATATGAAATATTTAAGAACATACTAAGTAAATACTTAAGTAGGATATGCAATTCTAGCGTTCTGTGATGACTGAGAAGCAGTATAAGAAGCATGATGCCTGCGCTTGTCAGGTTTAATATCCATTTAAACAAGGAGGAAATGGTGGTAAACACTAAGAATCCATGAAAATGTAAATCCATATAGAAAAGTGAAACCAAAGAGTTAAACCAAGGAGACAATCCAGGTACTAAACAAGGAACTAAGAGGGCTAACAAACACAAAGTGCTCATGAAGTTAATGCTGCCTATTCTAGAAATGTGTCAGAACATAGTGTATTGCAGCTTGCTGTGTATAGGGCTGGATAGCCGCAGACCAGTCAGAGTGCCCACGCTTACCCTCTTCACCACCAAAAGCACGTACGATGGGCCAGAAATGGAACAAGGTGACCTCCATCCATTATCTGAACAGTTTATCCTTGACAAGGAGCTTCTGTAGTCATAGAGTGAAAGGTTGCCAGTTACAAACAGATTGACCCACATTTACACCTAGGAGCTTTGCAACTCCAATTTACCTGCTGTACATGTCTTTGGAGGAGACTGGGGCACCCAGACGAAATCCCTTAGGCACACGGGAGGAACCCACAAGCTCTACGCAGAAAGGACCCTCTGCTATCCCGGAGGAAGGAGATCTGTTTTGATGAATCAATGTTTTTTTTTACGTTATGTGGATGGCTGTGTGTTTGTGTGTGTTTTTGTTTGTGTATGTGACTTTGGAAAAGAAACCAGGAAACACTATGAGAAAAAGGCAAGCTGGCAGTCTGATGCTCTGGACAGTGTTCTGCTAGGAAACCTTTGGTCCTGGCATTCATGTGGATGTTACCTTGATGTGTACCTACTTACCACCTACTTAAACACTGCAGCAATTGCTCAGAAATGATTTGAGGAACAAGGGTTCCAGGTGTTGACTTGGACTCCAAATTCCACGCAATTGAGCATCTGTGGGATGTGATGAAAAAAATTCTCCAATCCATGATTGCCTCCTCTCACATCTTGGCGCTAGAAATCAAAGCACCTGCAGTCAGAAGGTTGTGGCTTCCCTTGAGCATAGTACTATCCCCACACACGGCTCCCTGGGTGCCCCTTGTTGGTGGCAGCCCACCGCTTCACTTGGTGTATGGGTTAAATAGAGAGAAAGTAACGTGTGCTGTGGTGTATTTACACGTACAAGAGACCAGTTTACCTGATATCAGTTCTGGCTGCTTGTTGTATTGTATTGTTGCTGATTTTAGTCATGAGCTCAGGCCTGTTTTGCAAATTCATGCAGCAGTGTAAGTAAGTTTTGTGCACCATTCATCTGTACACACACACACACACACACACACATACACAGAGAACAGGGAGTGAACGGTGGATACATTTTACATCAGTCACATCAGTTCTATCATTCCTGCATTTCTTTTCGACTATAGTTTTCTGGAGAACATTTAAATCCTCTTAATCAGCACTTAAGTGTTCTCCTTTTAACATCCCACCATCATGTAATACTTCACATATTCAGTATAATTTTTTGCATAGTTGATGCAGTGGCCATATATATGCAAATTATATATAATATTTATATAAGAGAGATCAACTTTCAGTTCATTAAATTCAGTTAATTTTTACTTTGTCTGAATGGTCCTTGATGAACCAGTCAAGTTGATCCTAAGTGCTCCCAAATGGGAAACAAAAACTTTTTAGAAAAAAAAGAACATTTAGCCCTCTCCTGTTATTGTAAAGGCAATTATCTCTTTATGTTTATCCTTTCACTTTGTCTGCCAGCTCTTTTAACAACCAGAATTAGTTCACTTACCTTTCAGAAATACATTTCACTAATAGTACACCACAGTCCAATCAAGTCACAATAAGCTGGCGGATGTGCAGAAGACATAAGCTCTCTCCCTCACTCTCGCACTCTCTCTCTCTCTCTTGCTCTCTCTCTCTCGCTCTCTCTTGTTCTGACTTTCTCTCTCTCTCGCTCTATCTCTCTCGCGCTACCTGATCTGGCTGTGTTGTCTGTGGTGCTGCAGGGGGAGACTGTGTGATTAAGCAAACGTACTGGTGAACAGAAGTGCAGGGGGAGCAGCTCTTCTCATTAAAAATGCAGGAAAACCAGGCCCACTCTGAGCCAGCAGCCTCCCTGGGCTTTAATGTTGGGCTTCATTTCTGTGCTGGAGAAAATCGCCCCACAGCCAGTTTGCAAAGGATGAAGGCGAAGAAATGGTTTCATTAAACTCACACACAGTGTTAATCCTGTACTTCTAGCTCACAGCTATGCACAGATGTGCTGAAGGAAGGCTTAACATTTACAACCACTGATAACAAGATTATCACTGATAAGAGCATGTTATAAAAGTCTGTCGTTTAATATTCACTTCTTTTTGATTCTGCCAATTTGAAAGTTAAGATATTTAGTTAAGATTATTGGCAGAAGTTAATTTTATTATTGCCAAAAACCTTTTTTTGTTGATGCTCCACCCACACACTCTGGTTCAGGCTAGTGCTTGCATGGGCGCCCACTTTTCAAATTTGTTCATTGATCCCCCTCCCTCCACTGCTCATGGTGTTTGTCATATCTGATATTTTTTTTTTTTCTTGTTACCACTGGTTGCTAAGTGCTCAAACTTTTTTTTTCTTGACTCTGAAACAAATGAAACAAAAGTGCAGATTCAAGCTTGGCAGTAAATCAACAGTAAATGATCCCAATCGCATTGTACAGTGTCTAGCTGCTAACTGAATATAAGAATGCAAACAAACTTCATGACTAAGGAAAAAAAGATTCTGCTTCATGTCTAACTTCAGAAAGCATGCAGGACAGCTGCTGATGTCTTCATTTTCTGCTGACACATCAAAAACAAGGTGAAAGAGGGTACACTCCTCAAAGCACGAAACCAACCATCTGTGTGGAAAAAAGCTATGCTTCAGCCTGCATATCCATCAGCATCTACAGCAAAGCCCCCTGCACAGACATCACAGGGAGAAAACTCGCCGCTAAAACCGAAACTCTGCCCTGAGATAAGCCCTCGTATTACATATTGTCAACACAGGATGCAGTTTCTCTGTGATTGCCCCCAGACAGGAGAGTTAAAGAGGGGATTTCCATGCAGGACAGGCAACCTCTGCTTTTCTTCAAACAGCCCTTGGACCCGGGGTTGTTGTGAGGGGACTTGGTGGGGAGAACTGATGGATTGCGATTTTCACCTTTGAAACTGACCCCATTAGCGCACCTCCTACACATGTGCGCACACACATGGCAAAGGAGGACATGGAGCTGCCCTGACCTGTATCACAGTGCTTGATTTCTCACTCTAGTCTACATGCAGAGAGAGTTAGCCACATGTGAGGGGTGATTTAATGCTGCAGCCATTACCCGTCCCTCTTCACCGGTGGCCGAGTGCTCTGGAGCCTCAAAGTGATGTTAAAACATCTCATGATGTCTCCCTTTAAGGTAGAAAGCACTGTTAAACTTGGAGTAGGAGGCTCCTGCACAACTGTCTAATGGTTGGCTCTGTCTTTGGGAAATGACAGTCCCCAGCAATGCCTTGGCCTTGCTCTCTCTGGATGAATAAGATTGTCCTTTCTCTGTCCCCATCACTCAGCAAAGTGCTAGCTGTCCAATGACGTGGCATCAGTAGCAGCTCAAAAATATGTGGTGACTGGCTTCATGTGACTCAGAGGAAGCATGTGATAAGTACCAAGCAATATGGTGTAATCCGGGGAGTCAGAGCTTGGGAGTGCATTTGAACACGACTAAAACTGTGGGGGAAAATGGGTTATATAGTGTTATAGGATTGTTTTACATTTGTCAAGAGAGTCAAGAAATAACAAATACTAGGCAATGTCAGATAAAAATGAACTGACAAGTACAGACTTTTTTTTTTGGTTCTCTGAAATGAACAAGGCTCGAGTGTTTCCCTCTGGTAAATTTGTATTAAACACTTTGTAGTATTAGTAGTGTGGTGTAGTATTTATTTTTTTTTTACACCACATGTATCTCGAAGGTATTTATTTATAATATAAACACTTGTTACAGAAATGTGAAATCTCATGGTAATCTTTTTAACCTGATTCCATTTATTTATTTATTTATTTATTAGAGTCATGCAGTACTGCAAATATGCAAGATTGTTGACAAATGTTTTGCACTTTTCACCCAAGCAGTAAGTAAAAGGTATACATTGGCAATGAATTATGTTTTCAGAGTTTTAAAATATGAAAAAAGAAAATGGCTGCTATCATGATACCCTTATTTGAAAATAAAACGAGCATAAAGCAAGAGTTTTCTGAAGTGGACAGTATTATAAGTTATAAGATGCAGCTATAGCTGAAGCCCAATTGCTTTCCATGCTTGTGAAACTGATCCTCTTTCGAAGTTGCCTTAGTGAAAACACGCCCTTGATTCAAGCAAGGCAGTGTGCTCGCCTGCATATTTCACAATTGTATTACCTCAGCAAACAAACACATTATAGGCAATAGATAAAGCAGGACTGTATTTACACTTGAGCACTCTCCTTCAGAGGACTGATAAAGCAGATTACTGTGTTTTATAGAGCAGGGCTGCAGGCCGACCCTAATGATCGCAAATGCCGGCTCGTGTAGTCGCAGCCTTCCGAAAATTGATTTGCGCAAGCCTCCTGCCTCTTCATAAGGCCGCGCTGTGATTTACGGCAGCAATATCAGGTGAAATGTTGCCAAACATTTTACATAATTCACTGTATGGCCTCTTCAAAACGGCTGCGGATGTCACTCAGCAGATTATTGGAGAGGGGAGCGTTAATTACCTTCACCGTGCTATTTGTTGCATGAATATGAAACGTATACAGTCCATAAAACAAATGGCTACGGGGAGGAACAGATTGCATTGTTAAAGCAAATGTTGTTTGCGACGCTCGCTGGCAAGCCAGATCTGTGCATAAAAAAGAGCAATAATGCCACATGCAGTGAAGATTTATGCACCCTTGGCTGCTTGTTTTGTGCCGTTCGGATATTGCTGGGTGGCAAATAAGAATGCCCCCGTTTTTGTTCTGTAAAGTGTGGGTAGTTTTTGTATGTGCACATTCCAATTGCACACACTTGCAACGGTGCCCTGTTGAGAACTATAGAGAGGTTCCTTAGAGAAGAACTGGTGGCCTAATCGTGTGAAAATGGTCCTAGCAAACTAGGACATGACTTATGGTCCATTTGATGACCATTTGAGGGAATGGCCTTAGTAAAGCTGCCACAGAGGCAGAACAATGTCCAGCACCTCTCACAGACCTAGATGCGTGAGTTCGGGGGCAGAGGTTGGGTGCTTCTTGGAATGGATCCCCTTCATACCCCATGGGGATTGATTAAAGTTCTTTTTTGTAAAATTGTTACTGAGTGTAACCCTTAAATCAGGTTTGCTCCTGGAGATCTACTCAGCCTGCAGAGTTCAGTTCCAGCCCTCACCAGTGTAGAATGGTGGTCTGGTGGTTAGGGAGGTTCCCCTGTGTTCGGTAGGTCATGGGATCAAATCCCAGGACTGCCAGTGGCACTACAGAGGTACCATTGAGCAGGGAACCATCCCCACATTCTGCTGACCCAGGCTGACCACTGCTTCACTTGGTGAAAGGGTTAAATGCAGAGAAATAACCATTATTCTGTGATGTGTTCACAGAACTTATGTCTAACTCACTGTGCCTTGAATGAATATGATCCAGATGCGCATTCAGTGTTTGCACACAAATAAAATTTGATACATCAAGGTAACTCTTGGAAAAAAAGTATACTGAAGTATACTGTTTTTTTCATGACAGAAAACAAACAAAAAAAAGTGTGTCTGACACGACAGTGGAGGTGAACCCACTGCCGTGATGTTTCCTAATGAGAATCAGACAGGCAGGAATCCATGCTGAGCTTGAGTTTATTTACACGTGCAGGAACAGAACAGGAACCAGGCATACAAGGTGCTAAGGGTGATAAGGGCGATGGACTGACAGTGATGGTGATACAGAACGGAACCTAAATACAGACGGTGATCAGGGGTAAACACAAACAGGTGACACACAAGAACAAGTGACAAAAGCAAAACCCAGAACACATATCAAAATAAAAGCCCCCAAACCATGAACAGAAAAAACCAGAAACAACAACAAAAAAGCAGTGGCCCTAACCGGCCACTGATCAGACCGTGACAGTGTCCTGTACAAAAATGTTTAATATTTTGTCGAAATACAATTTACAGTTCACATAAAGGAGATATAACGCCAGAAAGAGCATGAAAGATACATACATACATACATACAAACACAGTCTAATTTGTTGTTTTAAAGCATACATTGTGTTATCTAACAGCTGATGCATCTTACAAATTATAGCAAAGTGAGATACATGGTTGCTAGTAACCTGACCTATGCATTTCAGGTTAAATCTCTAATCAGTAATGTGACTGGCATGGTAGGTCTGTACTGCAAAACCAGATGCTTTCTGCGACATTACAAGCCTGCGACTGATTAAAGGTACAGTAATGGGCCTTTAATGAGCTCTGACTAGTAATTCTGGAGCTAGGTCTGGGCAGTGAAGATGATGGTTAAGTAATTCCGTATTGAGGTTTCTATAGGCTGCGCTGTGCTTGTTGATTTCATGGAACAGATGACCCTGCTACATCATTTAGGCAGACCTGCGTATATGTGGTAGCTATTTAGCTGAACAGATTTAGCTAGACCAGTTTTGCTACAGCCTGTGATTTGCTTTTAAACTGTAGCAAAGCAGAAAGGAGAGCTATACAGTCTGTGCTTAACACAAGCAGCCCCTAGAAGCAGCAGCAGCCTTTCTTTAGCATTGTGGGTACAGCTGGACCCCACTGAGGAAATGCATCACCACTAGCACCCCTATGGGGAAGCTTTTTTTTTACTATAAAGAGCAAAAACAGACACCGTGTTGGTGGAAATACTTTTCGCAGGGAGTTCACTTTTAGTTTTTGGCTCTGTACATGGATTTGTGCTAGGCAAAGCGGAGCAGGCTGACTTGCATACAAACTCATGAACACATTCATAGACACTTTTTCTGTTATACCTTTTATGATAGTGGCCTGTACATATAACCCATATTATTTGTATATATGAGTAACCTTTTAATGTAAAGCAGCATTCATAAGCCTACACAACAACTATATGACAGCTGACATAAATCTTTTGTAGGCATTGATAAAGGCAGTCAGAGCAAAACCTTGTATTTCCTTTTATCTGATCTTTCAACATTTGATTATGAATGGACCACCGTAAAATGGTCCAAAATGAATTACTAAAACCCCCCAACTCCAACAGTCCCCCAACATATACCATTTGGACAAAAGTATTGGGACATACCTCTTAATTGTTGAATTCAGGTGGCCTATTACTTACAGTGAAGGGTTTCATCTTAACGCTTCAGTGTACCAAGACATTTTGGACAACACCATGCTTCCAACTTTGTGGACACAGTTTGGGGATGAACCTTATCTGTTCCAGCATGACTGTGCCACCGTTCACAAAGCAAGCCCCATAAAGACATGGCTGTATGAGTTCAATGTGGAGGAACCTGACTGGCCCACACAGAGCCCTGACCTCAACCCCATCCAACACCTTTGAGATGAATTACAACGGAGATTGTGAGAAAAGCCTTCTGGTCCAGCATCAGTGTCTGACCTCTACAGAATGAATGGGCATGAATTCCCATAGAAACTCCAAATCTTGTGGAAAGCCTTCCAAGAAGAGTTAAAGCTGTTATATCTGCAAAGGAGGGACCAACTCCATACTAAAGTCTTTGTATTCAAATGCAATGTCATTAAAGTCCCTGTTGGTGTAATGTACAAATACTTTTGTTCAAATAGTGTGAACACTGAGGTACTATGCTCAAGCCACTGCAGTCACTAGAGTCGTCGGTCTCTCTAGTTATGTCCCTACATTCCAGGCTTTTGTTTTATGCTTCTGTTTAGAGGTCAAATATGTAACAAAGCAGAAATACTGTTTATTTTGGGGTTTTTTGTTTGTTTTTGTTTAAAAGAGGATCACCAAAGGGCCATTCTGTTGGTCCTTATTGTGTCTGTGCCCTGACATTCCTGTCCTGACAATGTATGAATACAAACATGGGCACATATAGATTCATGTACACACTGTGAGGCTCTCCTCTCAGCCGCTTTGTGCAGACAGCTGGCTGGTATTAAATTGGATCCCCCGGTCCCTGCAGTGGCTCTGGAAGGTAAACCCATAATAAAAGCTTTGCGCTGGCCACAGACCAGGGGAGAGGATGGCCTTGGGCCAAGCCAAGCAGCTCCCTGCCAACTGCACCCCTGGATCATGGCATCTGCTCGCCTTCTTACTCCACCATGACACACTCAAGCTGAACGCATATGTATGTTCATGCTCGCCGCTACAGACGTTTAGGCCTGGCTAGCTGCAGTCACACAAATTGCACACGCTACATTTCCTACAATAGGATGACTGGCTTAAGTTACAAGTCCACGCGAACTTATGTTTGCCTAGGGTTCGGTCCAAATTGGAGATTTCCCCCCATCTCTTTTGATTTATGTGGAATCTCATACCAGGCCTCTCAGATCTGGAATCGGGGCTCATCTCAGTGTGAGTGTGTGTGTGTGTGTGTGTGTGTGTGTCTGTGGGCAGCTGTCGTTTTATGTTCTAAGCTCATTTTATCACTCACGCTTCCTCCAAACTACATGAAGTCACAGGATCACCCATGCTGCTTCACAGAAAGGGAGGAATCTGCAGAAGCCACATGGCCATAACACACATGTGCGCATGAAAGCACTGCACTTGCGTTTTATAACGACACATAAATTTGCCCTCTATCATTAGATATTGCTTTGAATAAAAGCAAAGGCAGAGCCATGGTTGCGTTAACCCTTAGGACTCTAAAGTTGTTGTTATTCTTTGTTGTTCTTATACAATGCATTTATATCATATAGTGGTTTATATCTCTTTACATGAAAAATGACATAATCAAATGCAAGCCCATGACTGCACTTTACCTTCTTTTCTGTCTGTGTCCCAGGAGGACAAATACATGGCAAACATGTAAAAGATGGCTTTCTTGTCATTTTGCTATATGTTCAGTTTACATTACAAAATTACATGCATTAAATTACACATCTAATTACATTTAACCACACCATGAAATATATTTTACTTACATTCTGTTTTGACAATTTAGCCATTTTTATCCATTCTATATTTTCAACAAATTGAAATGATGATAAAACCCATCTCCTTTACTTTTTAAATGTAATGTCCACAATTCTTCTGCGTGTTGCAATTAACTGAGAAATGATTCAATATACTCATGGACAGAAGTATTGGGACACTGAAAAGGAATAACAATGCTTCAGCATACCAAGACATTTTGGACAAAGTCATGCTTTGTGGACACAGTTTGGAGAAGAACCTTTTCTATTCCAGCATGACTGTGCCTCAGTGCACAAAGCAGGGTCCATAAAGACATGGCTGGATGAGTTTGGTGTGTAAGAAATGCTCATAAATGCTGTACAGAATGAATGGGCACAAGTTTTCCACAGAAACAAAATATTGTGGAAAGCCTTACAAGCAGAGTGGAAGCTGTTATTTCTGCAAAGGAGGGACCAACTCCATATTAAAATTCATAGATTTAGATGCAGTGTCATTAAGGTCCCTATTGGTGTAACGGTCAGGTGTCCCAATACTTTTGTCCATATAAGTGTACAGCAGAAGATCTCAAGATGCATAGATCGAGGATCATGAGGGGCCTGTGAGGGTCAGAGGATAAAATCCTCTGCTATTGCTACTACAGATGAGAGGGAATTCTGAAGTCAGTCTCGTCATCGAGGAAAACCTTGGCAGATAATCGAGGGAGTCCAAAAATTCAGTTTTTCTTGTTAGTCTGATTGTTTCTTCACAAAGCTAATTAACTAGCAGTGCCTTAGGGACCCTCTTCATTTCCTCCCCACCTCGCCTCCCCTCCCTTCCTCCCTCCCTCACTCGTTTACTTGTTCATTTCAATCCCTCGTTCTCCACCTTTCTCCTCCAGCACTTGCTCCTGTCATGTGGAAATTGATGGAGAGCGGCAGACTGTCTGTTGCCGTCCCAAGGTGCCTTTCCTTGGCACACCAGACAGGCCATCCCAAATTCCTCTTTGCCTCCGGTTGATTGCGATAAATCAATCTGAGGGGGGTCAAACATGACAGCAAAGTTTTCCTCCACGGGCTGGGACCGAGCATTCTTCGCAGGCTCCATCTCCACCTCCAACGGCACCTTCGTTTCCATGCTGAGACCTCTATTAATAGAGCCACTCTTGGTGAGAAATCTGGGGGTTTGATCCTGTCAGATATCACTACTATTCACATTTCCCTTCCCTCTTTTAAATTAAATTAAAACTAACTAGTTTTTGGCTTAGGCACGTCTTTTTTTCCTGCTTGTTCTTCTGCTTATCCTGACTCTTATATCTTACAATTTATCCATATTTATTTTTTTTTACATTCATTGAAAGGTTCTTTGTAAACCACAAGTAGTTCTTTGTGGCATGACTCTAAAGAACTCTTTTTGGCATCTGTTTTCTTCAGGAGTCTACCTTTTATGCAAAGATGAAAAAGGTCAGTGTTTTAAAAGAATCCCACAAACACTAAAGGCTACAAAAGCTAAAGGCTTCCATGCAGTGGCGCACCATAACTTAGAGTTCTATTATATTATATTCCTTCTATTAAAAAATAAGGTCAGCATGGTTGCAAAAATGGGGAAAAAAACAATGACACTAACCAGGGGCAGGGGGCGCGGGTGGATGGGGTGCTGATAGGATTCAGGATGCCGCACTTTAAGATTATTGGGTCTTCTGGACTAAACATGCAGACTGGTAAAGCAGTCCATGTGTTATTTGAAGCTTGTAACTCCCAAATTAACACATATTTACTAAAAAACACATTAAATATTAAAACATATTTACCAACGCATATTTAACAAAGATATCCGGTATAGCATTTACACATTCTTTATCAGTGACATCCAGAAGGCTTGGGGTCACATTTTCACCCATTAAATAAATTTCAAACTGTGATTGGTTGATTCTTCTATCATTTCATAATGATGTGGGTGAACATGACGATTTGATAACTCACCAACAGGCATTTCAATTATTCAACAATATTATTTCCCAAACAAAATTGAAATAAAAGTAGTACTTGAGTACTTGAGTTTAAATGTAAACATGATTTATATTGAGTACAGGTGAATTAAAAATCAAAGACATGTCATTTTTAGTTCCCACAAATCATTATGGCCTTCTTTGAAAGCCTGGAAGGCACTGACGGTTCCTCTCTGCTGCCAGGACGCATCCCTTTGCTGGAGATAATGCAGGAGATTTAATCAATGTCAAAAGAAAAGCATGGGAAAATCAATACAGCGCCTGCTTGTTTGCTTTCATGTTTGCTTGTTTGCTTAGCTGCTGAATCCCAGTTCTTGCTACATAAAGTGGACTAATTGAGGTGCATACTTAGGTTGGCCTGTCAGAAGTCTGTCCATGATACATGGGATGGTAATTGAGCTGCTTCGAACTTGAACAACAGAGTTGGCTGTAGGAAATCTGGAGAAAGTGAGAAAATCGAGATCTTCACACCTTGAAATGTGCCTGTAGACACAAACTAGACAGAGAAGCTAGATATGCTTGATATGCAGACTAACAGAACCATGTGCATCAAAACATAGTCTACTAAAGCTTTCACCAAAAACTGTGATACAGTCCAAAAACATGGAAGCAAGCAATACTTTTCATTAAATGAAAGTTGCGCATACACACCAATGCCATATGTGACATGCTTACATCTCTAAATTGGATGTCTAACTGGTGTTACATTTAGAGAAATGTTTAATGGTCCCTTAAAATCCTTCAAAGTTTCATCATAGAAATACTTGTGAAAATGTACTTAAATGACTATTTAGTCTGAGTTGTAGCTCTCAAATCTTACAAAAGAATGTCCAAAATAAGTGCTGTTTTCGCCTTTCCTCTGAAACGCCACGATCTCAGCTGTCCAAGTATGGTGTTAAAATGTCAATCCCTGATCTTTTTAAACCTATCAAAATGCTTAAATCATGTACACAAAACCTTTTCAGTGTCCAATAGGAAGCCCTGTTCACAGCCTGCAGTGTCCGCCTACCCCTCCACAAATTAGCAGTGTACTCTGTAGCCTAATGCTAGCGTTTTTTTCCCCAAAGATCGGGTTTAACATTTGTATTTTGGGTCAACATCGTCGAAGTTGTTTTGAGTGAAGTGTGTTGTGTTGTGTGATTGCTGTTTTTGGTATAATGTCATTGTCAAAATAATATATAAAATAGCTAAAGATTAAACTTGGTCAGTGAGTTCTTTGACTCTAGTGATGTGTCTTCAATCTGATTTAATGTATTTTTCTAAGTATCTAAATGCTTGTATTAAAATGTTGTTGTTGAATACTGGGAGCATCTTTTTAAATGCTATGGATTGTTAAAGATTTCAACAAAAAACTGACAAAAACTTTAAATGCGATTAGCTCGGCTTTTCAGTTGGTGCTGTGCGACCATAATTCACCATAAAACACTGTTTTTAATGATCCCAAAACCTTAATTTTGAATTTTGGGTCACTGTGACTCATTTTGCCAGATCAGGTCACAGTGTGCGAATGAACTAATTAAGCACAAAGACATTTTTATTGACCTTTTTTATTGACCTTTTCTAGGAGTGCCAAATATTACATGAAAAGGATATTTAAGCCATAATATTCTTTACAATAGTGCTGTCTAACATTTATGGTTTCAGATGCCTCAATTGTAGCAGCTGTTTTCAAGTTGGTTAAGCATTACAGAACATTTGCAAAAATCCATTTCAAATGAATGAGAAAGCATTAGTATGTTCTACTTTACTGAGATAGAAAACACTGTTTCACTCTCTTCTCTTAGCTCTCGACGAAGGCGGTCGCCTCTCCTTCCCCACCTTATCTCTCCTGCTAGCTCTCCTGTCTCGTCCTGTTTAGTGTCTGTCTCTGAGATTCTCCTTTCCTTGTTTTTTGGAACTCTCAGAAAGCAAGATAAGGAGACGCTCCGAATTCCTTCTCCCCAACCCAAAGACACCTATGCTGCTGATGCTACATAGGCATACATATCACACACACACACACAGACACACACACGTACAGATACTGATTACTCACCAGCCCCCTACCCCAAAACCACCCCGCCTTCACTTGTTTTGTCCTTTCTCCGTATACATCGGACTATCCCCCCACTATAGTCATGTATTATGTGCTTATGTGTTTTGTGTTGCTGAGGTGTTTTTCCCCTGTTTTCTCCTTTGTATCCTTTCCTCATGTATTGTATTTCCTACTTTGAATGCGCTGCGCACGCTGGAAGCAACTCTTCCAATTTCACTGCATGTAACTGTGTATGTG
>JBBPDB010000001.1:37942067-37953308 GCA_037974465.1 Brachypetersius altus
GAAGAGTGTTAAATAATCACTGATGGAACTTTCGACACTATAAGCTGCAAAAGACTCGCAGCTCCAATGCAGAACACACACACCCACACACACACACACACACACACACACACACACACACACACACACACACACACACACACACACATGCATTCCCCCTGCTGTAGTAATGAAATGGGCTTATGTAAATGTTGGGGGAAGAAGGCCTAAAGCAGCCCAGACTCTCCCCAAATCTTTCCAGACCACTGACATGTGATATTTATAGCACTTACATTCAGAGTTTCTTGTTAGTTTCAAATATAGATGTTTGCATGCTAGCCACGTCATGCCGCCATGCATTAGAAAAGTCTGATTACCAAGGATTAGCAGGGTTTTGGAAACAGTTCCAGTTTCTTTCATGGAGCAGCAATGTTACTGGAAGCCTTGAGTCAAGCACATGTTTGGACTCAAATTCAGAACAGAAGCGCAGAAGACGTCCTATAGTTTGATATACTCTTCACTGTTCTGCATTCTACTTCATTCTGTTGTGGCATGTACCTGGCTATGTAAAGACCAGGTAGTGTTTCCCAGTCTTGCTCCTGGAGGCATGCATATTAGATTAGATTAGATTGACTTTATTAATCCCACAATGGGGAAACTCTTTAGAAACAGCAGCAGTAGTGAAAAAGACAGTTTAACAGGATCCGTAGGATCAAACGTAACAATATAAGAACAAAGAAAAATCAATAGAAAACAATGAACAATTTCTTGCTGTATAAATATAAGTAAGATTTAGCGAAACAACATATACATAGTGCAAGTTATGTGGATGAACAGGGAAGGGGATATAACCTTATACCTTCTATTAAAACTAGTGTGAAACAACACATCAAATAATGATCTAGTAAACCAACAATAAAGACAGCAAGATGCTGTGTTCATGGTGATATAAAACGTAAGCAAACATGGCACAGAAAGCTCCGCATGCTGATCCATTTTACCAATCAATATGGACAAACATATGTCCCAGCTGCTCTGGGGACAAATTTAATGAGTTAAAGTAATGCATCATTGGCTTTTTGGACAGCGCTTTACAGATTCCTCGGATCATTAGCTATCTGGCACATATTTCTAATGCAAATGTATCTAAATATCGAATGCAACTAATGCAACTGTATCTAATGCAACTGTCTAAATACTTCATTGATACTAACAAGGCAGGGTGAATTAAAGCATGCAGTTGAAGGTTAGTACACTGAATTTAATTGCATTATTTGCAGTGCTGATCTGTGTCCTGTCAAATGGTTTGCATTTTAAAGGGACAGTTTAGTGAAAAATCTGATGTACACAGAGTAAGTTATGCTGTGTCCTAAACCATATTCATAGGCCTGGTCCACTTTACTGAAGCCATTAGGTTGACTATTAAAGTTAAGACTTTGCTAGACTCCTAGCTCCATTTCAAAACTAAAGAAGCACAAATTAGACACTAAACTTGGGTAACAGACTACATTCAGGGTAGGAGAAAAAATGTGTAAATTTGATTTTTGCCAGCACTTTCAGCTCACAGCAAGAAGGTTCTGGGTTTGATTCCTGGTCGGTGTGACCAAGAATCCTTTATGTGTGCAATTTGCATGTTCTCTCAGTGTTTGCCTGGGTTTCTGTTAGGTACTTTGGTTTCTTCCCATAGTCCAAAGACATGATAGTAAATCCCCCCTAGGTGTGTGTGTGTGTGTGTGTGTGTGTAAAGGTGTTTGTCTGTGTGTATGCTTCGTCTGTGTGATGGACTGGTGACTTGTCTGGGATGTTTCTCTGTCTTTTGCCCTACAACAGCTGGTACAGGCTCCAGCACCCCCAACTCTGGTCAAGAATAAGCAGCTACTGGATAGCGAAAGAACAAATTAATGTTTTTTTTTGCTGAAATGTTCCTTTAACAGCATTCCCACTTCAGCTGTCATCATGGTTTTGGAATGTTGTATCTTTGCCTAATAAAATGTAGCTCTTGTGGTCATCACAGCCTGCCATCTGATGTAATGCATCTGATCTCTGAACAGGCTCAAGCACATCAGGAAAACTCCCTCATTAATTACTGAGGCTCCTGCCAGCACCTGTGATTAAGAGGATTAGAAAAAAGCAGAGTCAGCCGTTTTCATAGTGCATACAGAGGCTGCCCTGTTCTAGTTTTCATGGATTTGCTAGTCGGATCTAAATCATTACCCTGTCAGCAGAGATGTCACTGTTCTCAGCCCCGTGTAGAAACCAAGTCTAACGAACATCTTGTGCCTCATGGGTCACGTCTCTGTGAGTAAAGGGTGATGTATCTCTTAAAACATGATTAAATAGAAATGACATCACATTTGGTGTAGGCGTGCCTCTCAAAGTGTGAGACACTTTTTCATAGCACTTATGCCAAAGCATGCAGGTAGTGTTCTGCAGTATGACCTCTTTTATCAAAGCCTGATCCATTAGTGTGATAGCGTAGCATTATAGCTGATGTTAGGAAATTGCTTTAGCGGCGATGTAAAACACTGTCATGCAGGCATCTGACCACCATCCCAACAATAAATGGCATCTAATCAAAACAATTTATCAACGTGCAAATCATGTTGTGTGTTCCATTATAACCCATACAGTCAATCAATGTGAGAGATTAAAACGATAGTTTTGCATATCAGCGCTCCATGAATTATAGTGCACCATGGCAAATAGGTACATGCCAGAAATGTAGCAACAATCAGTCAAACAAATATTTACACATGCATATAGTTCTGTTTTAGGATGCATTCCAAGTAGCCTTCAGAGGGGTGTGAAGGTCCACTGCGATTGAATAAATTGCCCACGGCTACATACTTCAAAGTGTCTGACTGCTGCTGTGTACAGCTAGCTCTCGACAGTGGCCAGGCAGTCTGAGTACGCTGTGCCTTCTTCCATACAGCAACATCACCACTATTCCACACTACTTCTTTCACAGACATTTCTCAGAAATACGTTGGAAATATGTTGGAAACTTGCATTCTATATAAATGACACAAATACATCCATGTTCGTCCAAATTTTGTTACCAAACAAACACAAGATGTTTCCATAAAAATACACACAATCTTCTATTAAGCTGGTCAAACCACTATCCACTCTTCATTAAGGTGGTGTAGACTTATGGGTGTGGTTTATTAACCCTTTGAACTCTGGGCCATTTATGGTGTTTTTGAACCCTTTTTTTATTGGGCTATTGTCACGGGCCTGGCCGCGAAGCCCAGACCCGGAGCTACCTGGAAACACGGACCGGGAGGCAGACCAGAGTTCCATGCTGATATGTTTATTCAACTGAACACAAAGAAAACCTGGCGCAATCGCCGCAAGAAAACAGGGAAACCAGACACAGACTTCAGCTTTAGCAAAACCGTGCAAACCCGAGGTGCTCTAAAGTGATGGACAGACAATGTGAGTGTCACACAAGCAGAACTTAAATACAGAACATAATAACCCTCAAACAACAAACAGGTGAAACACAAACACATGTGACACAAGCACAAACAGAAAACCTATCAAAATAAAAGACCTGAAAATCATGCTGAGCTTTGTTTGGTTTTCCTATGTTGCATTGAGCCGGAGTTGTTATAATTGAAAGAACATCTTTTAAATGCCTGTCACATGCAAATGCCCCTAAAGAACAAAAATGCTTTTCTTTTATTTCCTTTTATTTTAAGAAACAAACAAAACTCAAACGCATTCACTAACTCTGACAATTAACTGGCGAGGTAACCCAGGCGTTTCTGAACAGGGAAATCACAAAAACATGTTTGACAACGGCTCTCCAGGACTGGAGTTCAACAACCCTGCTATCAAACCACTCTGAAAGACTGATCTTAACAGTTTAATTATGGAGACATTTTGAAAAATTTGTGGAACTTTATTTTCGGTGCACAAACTGTGACACTTATCTGTAAAATGTATAAAAGAAGAGCCAGCATTGGATAGCTGCCATTGCTGTTTTTGCACTTGTGATGTGCTTCAGTCCATTTTAATAGCTGACAGTATGTCATACAGTGTCACAAACCACATAAGTAAGTATAATTGTGATTACTTAACAGAGTGACGTGGTTTGAGGTAAACGAGTGAATTTCATGATGCTGATTCCTAGGGAGTAGATTAACCTCAGATCTCCAGTGCAAAACTAAGAAACAAACTTTTCGGCATTTGGAAAAAGGGAAAGCATGTGGCTTTGATTTCTCGCCCAACTATTACTGTAATCTCCCGACACAGCTGGCCTCCAGATGTCTGCTGTGCTGCAGATTTGAATTCGGATCGATACTTTATGTCTAGGGCAGGCAGCACACTGTACCGTAATAAGCCGCCATCAAATCCCAATCAATCTGCCCACAAATAACAGCAGGCGTGTCGAAGGATTCAGGGCAATTGGTGCAGATATTTCGGGAGCAGGTTTGATTTGAGTGGTTTATTTCGAGGCGTGTTCCTGTTAGGATATTTTGGCTGTGTGAGCTGCTAATGGGCTGCCGGGACAGAGCTGCCACCAGCGCTGATGGTTCCGGTAAATACTCACTAGTGTACTACTTGCTGGCACTTGGGATGTCTCTTAAATGCTGTATTGATTTTGCTGCCAAGTGTCGTAGCTGCCTCTCACGTTGGATGCAGAATGGCGCTCACATGAACACTTAAAGGATACATTTAATGGAAAAAGGAATTGGTTTGTATTTTCCCATTCAAGAATTTGGCCTAGTTATGTATGTAGTTTCAAAATGGACCAGTTCATAGGCTCCACAGATGGAAAACAAGCTGCAGAAACTGGCCATTTTAAAATATTTGTGATGTCATATTAATGTTAAAATAATGTTTTAACATTAATTAAAACATTAATTAATAACATTAGTCCAGTAATGTTAAAATGTACAAGTAATACTTGTACAGCTTGTAAATTATTGTATATTATATTGTTCAGTATATTGTTCATTGTACCTTTACAAATTGATGTTGTTTTATACTGTCGTGCTTGAGAGACACCATCAACCGGAATCAAATGGCTTGTTCACTCACATACTTATCTAATTAATATCTAAGTAGGCCAATATCTAATTCTGATATTTATTTATTTGTATTATGTATTAAAGGCACAGTAACAATAAATAGTCTGTTTTATTCAATTTAGTTACAAAGGGAGGTTGAGAATGGTCATGTAGAAATGTTAGGAAATGGCTCCTTCAATGCAGTATCCTTTTTTTTTTAATTCTCCTGAACCCCTAACTGAGTTTGTGGCTTATAGACCGTAATCGTTACAGGTACTTTGTTTAATGAGCACATCCTCATAGATAGAGACGTGCCGTATGATGTAATTGTGGTCGAGTACGGCTGTTGTCTTTCTCTCTCCGAGACATTCTGCATCAATCGTTGTGTTTTCAAGCAAAAAAAAAAATGCTACAAAGCCTCTCTTGCCCCCACGAGGTGAATAATGCAGCATTTACATGCACCCACTCGAGTGTGAAAGGTGAAGGCGTATGTTTGATGGAGTCCGCCTTTGGGCCTCTAAGCTGCTTTATGGTGACATTTTCCTGTTCCCAGTTCTGGGAGTTCCAATGTTTTGCACTTTTGTTTTCCCTACTTAAACATGATCCTACTGGCTATGTCTATATAAAGTGCTATAAAAATAAAGTTCGGTTTATGTCACAACAGCGTTTCCTAAAGCCAACCTTTCATTTTTCATCTTAAATGTGCCATATTAAGCCTGGAAATTGTGTGGGAATGGAGGCATGATTATTATGATCTTTACACAAAGATTATGTTTCCTTTTCTCTTAAAGGCTTGGTTTTAATGCGCATTTTTAAACGTGCACAAGGTGAAGCAAACTTTAGCCGAAGGACAAAGACTTGCACATATACACCTCTGAGGAGACAGATGTACTGCACACACACCCAAAAGTAACAAGATCTATTCTTGTATGTGTCTGAATTGTGCTTGACTATGGAGAACAAGAACTGCACATTCATCTAGTTGTCCAGTCGCAGCACAGGCTTTTAGGGTTGGGGTTGGGGTCTATAAGATGGCTTAGTAAACCTCTACTTATTCTGAAACCAAGACAGTCCTGCCTAGGACTGCATTATGGAATGTTGACATTATTTTTAATCTAACCCACTAACCTTATCTGGAAATAAACATCTGAAGAATTTGGCCAGTAACCATTTGAATAACCAATTTGATGTGTTTCCATGAAACCAGTGAGCAGGTGCTTTAGCTCCCTCAGTGGGATTTCTTTCTTAAGTGCATGGGTATCGGTATGATTCCAATATGACAGGTTAAGGTTAAGTTGGGTTGCTGCTGGGCTGCTCCTTTAGCCTCTCCATATCTGGAAAAAGCGTAGTTAGATCCATGAGTCATCTGTGTGGATATCTTCTGGGCCTAATTGTAGAGATGGGTTCACCAAGGTTTGGCGTGTTTCGCTCATATAATGACGTTTACCACGTCGCCCCGTGGCCCACAGCAGCTGTCCCCCTCCATTAGCATGACAAAGCTGTCCGCCCCAGCTCCCTACGCCGGACGCCACGAGCTGTCAAGGAGGAGCCATGTGGCGCGTCCCGGCCCTGCTGCGGGCCATCTGTGGGCCTGCCCTGCTTTTTTCCCTCCCTGCTTCTGAGTCACACATCGTAATGCTGGGCTGGGGCAGAGTTAGGGCCCCGCAGAACACTCTGAGTCAGACAAATTAGACCAGGGCAGTATTGCACGTGATGCAAAAAACAGTAATTGTCTCTGTGTTTTGAAGATATCAGCTCTACGCACATTGAGACAGTTTCTGTTGCTTTCCCAATGTGTCACACCGAATAACAAGTTAACATGAAGCTGGTTGTCAGACATTATTCATGTGCTTGGCGCCTCCTCTGGTCTTATAGTTTTTCGAACTATTGACATGGTTCCTATGTCAAAATGTCCATTAATATCAGGTGTAGATGTTTGATCCAAGAGTCAATTACTTGAAACAATACTCTGCGTATTGTTTCAAGTAATCGACTCTTGTCGTCAAGTCGCCTTCAAAATGTGTTTTGGAGAGAGAGCCTGTGACCCTAGGATGCAGCAGACTCATAAACAGACTTCAAGACATTAAAGCTCAAGTCTGTTATTTTTGTCAAGTCTGTTATAAAACAAATGTTTGGGAGTCTCCAAACACGGGTTTTATTGCACCCACATAATAACTCTTATAGTTAAAGAAATATCACCTCTGTAGGGGATAGATAGTATAAATAGTACATCTCACAATAAGACTGATCATCTAAAGTATTAATGAATATTTTAAAATAAGTTCATGATTTTAATCATGAATGACAAAAAAAAAAATACAGAAAGCTGTTATATCTGATGAATATGAAAATGGGATGAAGCTGTCAGGTGACAAGTGCTACCTAGTGAAGAAGGTTTAACAGCATACAGCAAATCTCACTATTCGGCAAGCAACAAGTCACTGTTGTCCTTTTTATTCAGGTGTAACAGCTGTTTAGTAATGCTTTCTGTGACTTACCTAATCATCATTAATGCATTTGAAACTATTAATAATTTGATACTATTCACACACTCTTTATAAAAGCATGTTTTTTGTTAAATGGTACCTTAAGAAAACAACTGCTGGCAACATTGTTGTCCCCTGTTGAGGTTAAAGCCTCTCTCCATCATTAAAACAACCACCCAGCTTGCTATTCCAGTGCATTAAGACAGTGCATTGCTGCTGTATAGTGTCATATATAACACATTATAATTGAAAATGACAACAAAATGAATCCAAGCGCCGCCACCAAAACGAAAACGGCTATAATTGTTGGCTAAACGACTTTTCACTCCCCCCCATTTACCAGCCTTTTGAACACAGAGTCACGCCATTTCACAGATAGAGGGCCAACAATGTGTGTGGTCCAAGAGCCAGGGTCAGGGGGTCAGTTACACAGAATTAAAGCACTTTTGAATTGATAGAATAAAATAATGTCAACAATTAGTATTTAGCAGGTTTTTATAAATGTATACATCAAGGACCATCACTCACAGTTTCATTTTTTTAAAAATTTTTTTCACCCACCAGGAGTGTAATGGCATGGCATATGATTTGGACATATGCCATATAAATCATTTCAATAAAAAAACATAATTATTCATTGTAAGTGGAGAAAAAAAACAGGAAAACTCATTTAAAATAAGAAATGAGCATCCGACCCGAACACATGATCACAGCAGAGGGGGTACCGACAAAAATTTCAAGCCACGAGCAGCCGGCCATCTAACATGGATGGCATGAATGTGATGCAGCAGTGTGGACGGCTATATGGCTCCATCAGGCCACAAATAACTGCATTCGTTCAATATAAGCAGGCATAACCAGGACTTAAACAGGTTATTATTCCACACTCATTCTGTAAATATCAACTTGGCCATCGTTCCAAGTGACGTCACAGTGAAGCCCAAAATACGAAGCCCAAAATAGCACCAGCATGACTAATCATGTCAGTACCACATCTGGTGGCCTGAAAAATTACAAATAAATTGTTTTTCCGACGGAATCTCCCTCTGAATGACTTGGTGGTGATGAGATTAAGTCTCACTAAATACATGACAGATCTGACAGGCCTGAATCTTGAAGAGAAAAGAGGAGAAGCTGTTTCAGTGCTTACTGTTCTGTCAGAGGCTCCTCCACTCACCCCTGAAACCTCTGATAGCTGTGGTTGCCATGGGAGCCGGTTGCCAAGCAGCAGAGGGCGGTGTACGCGCGTGCGTGTGTGTGTCATTTTTGGGGGGGAGGGTTGATTGGAGGAGGCCACGGCATGCTGTTAGAAGGCCAAAAATTTTGACACAATACATTTTTTCCCATCATGTTAGATATACTGACAGGTGACTTTTTAATTAAAGATTTAAATACAAAACACACGATTTAAGAAAGCCAATACACATGTTTCTCATGATCTCATTTTGTTCAAATCACTTTCCTCAAAACCATGTGCTTTTACATGGAAATCTCTGCTAACTGTCATGTAGGTTTGCACTTCTTACTACCTGATGTCTAGTTTACACCATACACTCCTTCTATTGTCCCGTGGATCTTATGCTTTATGACAATCTGTCCCTACACATACCTTTTTACTGGATAGGATTAGCTCAGGAAAAATAGTCATGCTCTTCAGAAACATTCAATGTGACTATGTAAACAAGTAGCTAATGATATCTGAAGAACCACCAATAAAAATACTAATTTCTGTAAGCGCATACGTAGGTGGTGTAGATTTGATATCTTTGTGAAATTGCTGGAGAGAGATATGCATACAACTTGCACCTTCAAGATTAGGTCTTCATGCTTCAAACTTGGTCAGTGGAGGATCAGACATGCAGCATGTGGAGCTGTTACCCTGCAAACTAAACCAGTGCTATTGCCACAACCAGCTGATGGTAAATAAAATCCCTGTAATTCATCAACACCACACACTTAAGGTGTACACACTCTAGGCAATCCGTACCTTTGAGGGTAAAACGTGTTCGGACACAGTGCAGATTGCCTAGTGTGAGCTTGAGGAGGTGGGTCCGGGCATGCTTGAGGATGAATGAGTCAGTAGGACACAGTAAACATTTAGTGTGATCACTAACCATGCCTGAGCATGGAGCTGGAATGCAACTGTTCCATGTAACAAACATGATGGCAAAGGGATTTCTTTGGTCTACAGAGGCGCAGTGTTGGCTGGAAATTTAGGCAGACAGGTGTGTATTAGAACAACTGGATCCAGCATATTAGACCTCTGAAACTATCTAATTCATAGTGCAATGTAAGTGCAGGCAAGTAGGGCTGGGTGGTGGTGCAAGGTGATTTGGCCTAGTGTGAGTACACCCTCAGTGTCCACATGGCTATTGATGCTTCTATAGCAATATATGGTGTGTGAACAGCTGACTAATAATGCAATGTTGTATTAATATTCAATGACGTGATAATATGCTAGATATGTTTTCAGTGATAGACTACAAAAAATTGTCATATTATATTAGATTATACTTGTTGGGTGATTTTTCAAATGAGCATTCGATTCCTGTTTTAGAAATGGTATTGGATATCCAAAGTCTCTGAAATGCTATTTGGTCCAGCCCTATACTTTTATACCGACTGGTGCTAGTCCGCTAGTACTGCTCTGTGTGATACTACATTTTCCCCAGTGCTTATATTCCTATGCTTTTTAAGCTGCCAGCACCAGCATGACCACAGAAAAAAAGTAATACTTGTGTAGAGGAGAGGAGCGGGGGAATCAAGATTCACAAGCAGCAGAGGCACTCGCTGCTCCAGCCTGCTTGCTTTCAGAGCACCAGCGTCAGATGGGCAGGTCAGATCGCTGCCTGGAGGCTCTGAAAATGGGCAGACAGGGCTGCGTGTGTCAGCATGGGCCTGCAGCTCCCCTCTATGGTGACAGGGCTGAATGCAGGCCTGCTAAGGAAGAGCTGCTGGTAATGGCTCTGCAAGCATGAAAATCAGAAGCTCTGCTTAGATATTCAAAGCAGATGGCACTGGTATTGCATTACAACATGACACGATTAAACTGTACGCCCTATATATGAAACATCAGATGTGAATTGATTAATGTCAACAACGTTACAGGATTCTAGCCCCCAAACAGCAACTCACACATCAAAGAGCTGGTATATCGTCATTATGTCAGAGCTTTTTAATACTCTATTTTTCTGACACACATTCACTATAGAGGGTCTGTTCTGCGGCTTTTTTCTCATCACAGAGCTTTTTGCATGTTCTGCGTGTTCTGAATGCTTTAGCCAAGATGTGACGATAATTAAACAGAAAGAGGAGGGAGTGTTAGCCCTTAAGACACATTAGTGCTTCTTTTTATGGACTAACTGCATATGAATATGTTTTAGCTTTGTAGGACCAAAAGGAAAAAATTCATTTGACCTGAAGTAGAGATTTTGGAAGAGAACAAATATCTGACAGATTTTTCACAACTCGGCACACTGTATTTCTTAGAGAAATTCACTCATATGAGGGAACTGAAGGCTCTGCTACAGATGGGAGAGTCTGTCTGACAAGCTAATGGTAGTTTGACAATAATCACACTGTAGGACAATGAGAGATAAGCCTGTTTCACTCATACTGCACTCGATAAGAATATGAAAATGTGAAAATACTGGAGTAGTTAACAGGTGATTTCTTATAAATATAATCTATCTATCTATCTATCTATCTATCTATCTATCTATCTATCTATCTATCTATCTATCTATCTATCTATCTAT
>JBBPDB010000001.1:37953408-37963720 GCA_037974465.1 Brachypetersius altus
AAAACCTATCAAAATAAAAGACCTGAAAAACAAACCGAAACAGAATGAAACACAAAAGCAGCGGCATAACCATGGCCGCTGGCCAGACCATAATAGCTATAACATTTTAATTCCATTAGATTTTTCTTTAGAAGACCCAGGGCTACTAATTTATTTAATTGTTTGATGTGAAACTATTAAGTAGAATCCTGATATCCTTTTTATAAGCAAATGTTCATTTTCACCTGGTGAAATTTTACTTTTTTTCTTTTATTTCTTCAAGACAATGTTTTTCAGTAGAGATTTAAATTTAGAGATGTGTGGGGTAAAGGTCCATAGCCGTTGTTACAAACTGGGGGGTTCTACGGCTAATTACAGTATAAAAATATTTGCTTATTTCCAGATGGAATTTGAATTTGACCTTCCTTGGTATCATCAGATGACCTCTAGAATCCAGTCAAACACTTTACCCCAACAGTTACAAACATATGACACAATCCAAAAAAAATACAGCAAAATACATTCAACCTGAATCCAGTGTGTGGACCCTTGCGGAAGTGAACACACGCTTTATTTGCTCCTAAAATAAAAAATATGAATGTTTTATGGAGTTTCATCATATGTGTTACTCCTGTCATGAGTTATGAGTCTGAGACTTAAGGTTTCAAAAATGAACACAAAATAGATTAATGGAGTTCAAAAGGTTAAACAGAATGACTAACTATATGATGAACAAAACATTAAACATTAAACACTACAAGCAGCCATCAACAAAACATCATTACATTTCATACAACCCTGGGGCTGATATTTACAAAGCAGTCATAGTGAAGACTGGTCTTAGATCAGCATTCCTTCAGGACCCTGGTGCAATGGAGTGCAAAGAGAGCAGGAGAGAGAGTGCTAGTAAAATATAAGTAACAAAACAACAAGACAAGACAACATTTAGTGCAGCCAACGTTAGAATTAATACAGTATTATGGCAGATATGGGAGTCATACAGAAGTGCAGAGTAGAGATGGACACCAATAAATAATAAATAATACCAGCAGCAGGACAGATAATGTGCAGTATATAATAAACAGTATTTGCAATGGTAGTTGTTGTGTAAGTTGTTTGTTTAAGGCAGAACACCTCGGTGTGTATATGAATCATGTTTGGAGAGGATAAAGTTTAGTTCAGGGATGTGACTGTGTGTGTGTGTGTTTGTGTCATTGGTCGTGTCACTGATGAACCTGATGTGGATTGAGCTGTGCATTGTAGAGGGCTGAGCACACAGCTCTGCGGAGCCCATGTGTGCAGTGTGCTGGTGCTGGAGATGCTGCTCCAGATCCTGACTGCCTAAGGTCTCCCAGTCAGGAAGTCCAGGATCCAGTCGCAGAGGGAGGTGTTCAGGCCAAGTCTCAGTCTCCCAGTCCGATGCTGAGGAATGATAGAGATAAATGCGGAACTGAAGTCTATCCGTTTTCTCAAGTAAATGTTTTTTGTCCAGGTGAGTGAGGACCAGGTGAAGGGCATTAGTGATGGCCTCATCCCAAGAGAGGCTGGGATGATACACACACTGCAGGGGGTCCAGTGAGGAGAGGCAGCAGTGATTTTAAAAGCATGTGCACACACGCTTTGCTGCTCAGATTGCCCCGCTCAGGTTTGACCTTGCAATTCTCAGGGCACCCTTATTATATGATCTGAAGGCAGTGTCATGTGTTCTCGGCACCTCTGCTGTCATCCATGGCTTCTGGTTGGGGCGTGTGGTGATGGTTGTGGAGACAGTAACATAATTGATGCTGCTCCTGCTGATGCATCCAGTCACCCATGCTCACCCAGGTTTTTAGAACCACTGTAGGTTGCAGCCTCCCTATAACATGTCCCAGTCAGTGTAATCAAACGGTCTTGAGGAGCAGATATTTTCTGCTTCAGAATGGGCTTGGTGCATCTGACGAGTGGTTTGTATGCCTGGATCAACTCGACCAATAGTGATCAGAGGAACCGAGGTGGGGGTGGGTTAAACGTTATTTTCCAAATATTGCACATATTTTTCTAAAATGCTTACATATACATTACATTCCTATATATATATATATATATATATACATAGATATTGTCAAACTGTCAAATGTTTACTTTTTAAATTTTGTTATTTTTATTTTATTATCTTCTATATATTTATGTAAAGTTGGGGGAACACGAGCGTAAGAATTTCATTACAGTAATGATGCTACATTGTTATCTGTATATGACAATAAAACTTGAAACTGAAACTGAAACTGTGATGTATGGGTAAATATGGTCCAACATATTTGGCCCCTTAGTGGATAGTCCTCATATTGAGGGAGAACTGACTTCTGTGACCGAAATCTCTGGTGACAATATACAATCCACCTGTGTGTGAATTTTGGTTCTCACTGATGGAAGTTTATAAACCTATACTTTTTTAGGTCATTTTAAGTTTACAAAAGTACACTTTATATACTTTCTTTATACTTATCAGTATAAGTCAAGTATACAGTACTTCACTATAATATAATATAATAAAAGTGAACTTCAAGTATGCTGCCTCAGTTTTAGTTTAAAATAAGTATACTCGTAGTACTGTTGAATAAACTACTCTTTGCTAAGGGTGGGGAGCAGTATTTGAGGACAGTACCTTGCTTAAGGGTACCTCAGTGGTGACACTGGCAGTCATGGGATTCAAACCTACGGCCTTCTGATCACAGGAGCTAATACTTTACCACCAGGCCACCAGTTGCCCAAGTTAGCGTTAGCAGTGGGTGGGATGTACACTGTGGCTATGACTATAGCTTCCCGCTGCTTGTGATGTCCCCTCCCCCAGCCAGTGGCATCAGGTGACACCATGATCTGAGGTTCTGGTTCCCAGAGCTTTTCTAGTGGTCTGTTCTCAAGGTAAGTTTCTTGCTGATGTCTTTGCAGAAACTGGCGATCATAGATATGTTTACCAGCTGTTCTGATACACATACAAGCAAAGATTTTGCGTGAAAGTCAACTGAACACTATAATTTTGCGCCAAAGAGGCCGCTGTGACTTAGCACACCACCTCTTAAGAAAGTGCCCACTAAGGCCATTACAGTTGTAAGTGAAGGTGTTGCTTACGAACCAAATTGCCTCAAACCTTAAACACTCTTTCCTTCATGAGTGGGAATCACTTTGACAAGTTTACTTCTAATCTCATAAACATCCCTCTACTTGCTCCCAGGACGCAGGGCTCATACAATAAAATCACTAACATAAACTCCTGTGCTGGGATGCGATAAAACAGCTGACATATTAAAAATTCCACTTCAGCCTCTGCAGATGCGCCCCACTGATTTCCTCTAGGAATGCTTTATTCCTGCTCTTCATCATCAGCTCTGTCCCGCTGTCTGAAGAGCTGCTTTAATATGGCCTTCAGTACCGAGCAGGATAATGAGAGACAGTGCAGTGAGGTCTTAATGCCTCACTTAGCCCACAGCGTACACTGCTTGCGAAAGATGTTGCTGCGACTTCTCTCTAGACTTTAGCCCCATGTGGCCAACTGGGTCCTTATTAGTATTGCTACCCTATGTTGCGCTTGAATGGACAGGTATCTTAGTACCCTTTATCTAACCCCCTCAAAAAAGTTCTGATTCCACGTGGAACTTCTTTTTTTTCATGAATGAATAGAAAGCCTCCATAAACAAATCAATGTAGCCCTAAGGGTCCCTCGACATAAACACACTTGCAGAGGCGAGTAATTTACACTAGTTTATTTTTACATGGTTTCCAGGGCCAGTTTCCACCACAGATAGCTTATATAGCGAAAAATAGGATAAGGCAGAAGTAGAAACAGGAAGAGAGAGAGATACAGAATAAAGGAGTGAGAAAGTGAAAGCAGAAGAGACTGTAAAGATAGTCTGCATGGAGCAGACAGCATTATATATTCTTTTCCATGCCTCTCTGGCTCTCTCTTTATGAGGGATCTTATGATGTGCCATCATTCACGTCCACATGTCATTCTTCCTCAATGAATGGGATCATAATCGGCCCAGCTTCGCTTTTAATAGCCAAAGTGACAATATGCTAATACCTGGCGGGGGTGTGCTCCTCAATTTGACACCTCTGTGATTCTGGTTTTAAGCGCGGGCAGATGTGCCCACTGGAGCGGAACCGGCCAGGCCGCATAACAGGCTCGCTCATTAACGAGACGCTGACAAACCGCAAGAACGCCAATTAATGGCACTGAATGAACCCTTTATGCGACAAGATTACAAACTGGCGCGCTCTGACGGTGGCACGTAACTGTAAATGTATTCAGGGCTGCCCTGGAAGGCTCTGACAGTAATGCATTCATACAGGTAGTTGATGGGGCCGTCTCTTTCCTTTTGGAGGAAGACGCCCAACACAGGTGGCTTATCATGACAAGGTGTCAGGATGTGGGGAGGACTTTGTAGCAGTGTGTCAACTATCCCTAAATCTAATATCCAAAAAATCCCAAAGCCTCTACAGCAGTAGTCCCTAACCCTTATCCCAGGCCAGCAGAATTTTGTTTTTCTCCGCTTTAAAACATTTCCTGAACAAAACACCACTAATCAGCTCATTAACAAGATCTTCCTTAATTAAAGAGAGTATTTTTATCCTAAAAATAAATGTTCGTAAATAGATGTTTGTAAATATTTCTAGGAGAAATGATTTACTTGGTATAGAACCTTTATACTGTAACGGTTCGGCCAGTGGCCGGTGAGGGCCACTGCTTTTGAGTTGTTTTCTCTGTTTGCTTTTGTTCTAGGGTCTCTTATTTTGACATGCCTGTCTGTTTTGTTCTGTTGTCATGTGTCTTGGTTGTCATCTGATTTCTGTTCATGTATCACGTGTCTCTTTAGTTCCAGCCGTCTTGTGTTTCACTCCTGATTGTTAGCCTTATTTAAGTCCAGTTTGTGTTAGCCTTCCTCATGTGTCCATCACCTCATTTATGAGCTGTATCCTGCTTCCCGTTCCTGTTTCTAGTTATTCACATTCCTGTTATCTGGAGGCCCGCGTGCCTGTTTAAGTTCTGTTTTGTTTTCTGTCAATAAAAGTATCACAAGCATGGATCCTCGCCTGACTGCCTGGTCTGTGCTCTGAGGTAGCTCCGGGTTGGGGGTTAGCCCCCCCTCACGTGACATATACATTATATATTTCTCAAATATGGAAAATACTGCCATCAAATAATATTTTATTAATATATGTAAGTAGTATTTTGATGGATTTGTACAATACTTCAGTACTGCTGAAACTGAAATTTACTTTTGCTCAATTAATGAAGAGAAACATACTTTTTACACCATTTTCATTTTAGAACTACTAATAATAAAGACCTGGAGATTCTGCTTTTTTCAGTTGCATATAAGTTTTGTTTGTGTTTGAATGTATTGTTTCATTTAACATTCTGAGTAAGATTACGTAAACAATCTTTGAGCAAGGACTAGTAAATGTGTTAACAGACAAGCACATATATTATTACATTTTTTTTTATACTTTCGTCATTTCATTAATACTTTTGTCATTTCTTTTAAGTATCTTTGATTCCGTACTTCCAATTGAGTTGTGCTCTTAGCAAACTACACTGAGTTTCACTGAGGAATAATTTCTCTGGACTTTTTCCAGCTCTGGTTATTCTATTACATTGCTGTGCTCTACAGCATTGCCAGAGCAGGGGCACTTTAGGATGAGTGTTGGGAAGCACTACTCTGTAGAATAAGCTGCAGAGGAAAGCAATGCTACAGATTGCATGGTGGACCCATTTTGGCAGCTTTCCTGCTTTGGTTAGGTGTGTGTGTGTGTGTGTGTGTGTGTGTGTGTGTGTGTGTGTGTGTGTGTGTGTGTGCTTGGATGAGGCAGCCACAGCCTGGTGACTGATGACCTCCCTATGTGTTTCAGCATCTCATCCACTGCTGACAAATCTCACCTCTGTCAGCCAACAGATGTGCCTTATTGAACAACTGCCATGCCAAAGGACTGGTTAGGTGACCACTTGGGATTTTCCTTTCTTCTACTACTCCCATCTCCCACCTCCACCGAGCCTTTCTTTTCCGAAGGCTTGGGTGAAGGCGCACATGAAGGATCAGGGGGTTGGGAGCCTGTCTATGAAGCAGCTGGAGGCTGTAGAACATGCAGTGGTGGTCAGAGCAGCAAGTGGTCTAACACGGCCTCTCGAGCAGACCACATTGATCGCATTGCTCTCCTCTACTCCCCGACCCCTGTCTTGAGCTGAGCCCCCTGAAGCAAAACGCTGGTAATTGATCCTGCAGTATACCCGTGTGTGCTTCCCAATGATGCTGCAGGGTACTCTGATCCTCACCTCCGCTGTCTACCTGCCCACCGTATAGCTGGGCTAAAGTCTGACTCTCAGGCAAAGCCTGAGCCTCTCTCTCCAGCAAGAGCAAGCAGCGATAAAAGAAGAGCCTCCAGGAGCCACAGAATCCAGATCTTTCCTCCCCCGCTATTGACAGTGCCCTGCCAAGAGATCCACATTTAAATCGTTGCCTTCAGAGCTTATGGGCAAATGAAGCCCTGAGCCCCATGCAGATGGAGCTAAATTGCCTGGCTTTCCAATTGGTTCCATTGTCCCGCTGCGATCAATGACTCCGACAGAAAAGCACGTTCATATACTTAAGACTGTAGTTGAATACCCCTTCTCAATAGAAAAGAGAAGAATCTCACAGAAAAAGACAGGTAGGGTGTTGGAGACAAGCGCCTGCCATTGATTCAAAACAGCGGAGCCTTTGCTTTCAGGCCAGTTGGGACATTTGGATTCTGACGTTGTATATCTGCGGCTCACAGTGCTGAGAGCGGCACACATGCCAAATTACAAGCTTCATTGGACAGGTTAATTAATGGTTCATAGCACGGCCTTGAATTTATTAAAGCTAAAGCTTCCAGCCAAAGCAAGCATGGGAGGCCTCACAGATAGTTGTTAACCTGTTAACGGGCTGTAGAACTTGACACCCCAAGAAACAAACTTGTTACAGAGATTCTGTTTAAAAGCTTCTCCCTGGTGGTCTTCTTTTATGATCTCTGAGACTGTCTGTTCAGACAGCTGTTTTATAGTCAGCCCAATAGTGGCTGTCTAAACCTGGTTTCATCTCGACGCACAAAAAATGCAAAGGTGTTTTCTAGCGGTGTTCTGTATGGCCACAGGCCTTTAATGCTGTTTTGATACGCACCCCAGCTCTGGATGTTTTTAATATATAAACCGTGGGTTCTGGATCGGGGGAGGGGGAGATTGCTGTAGCGTAGTGTTTTGTGGAGTGAGGATGTGGGGGCATGCGCTGCATTTTTCACTCATACAAAACGTTAGGTGGATGAGTGAGGGGGCATCTCAATCCACAACTATAACACCCCTGCACATTATTTATCCAAGTCTGTAAATAAACTCAGCAGCAGAGGCTGTTTTGTCTGGGAGTTAGTGGGTCACAGGTAGAGTGAACTTATGTCAACAACAAATGCTCCACTTTGGTTGCCAGATTGTGCATTTACACAACACCATTCATTTTCAAATTTTGAAAGGGTCTATAATATTGAAGACGTGTGTTATTCCCATATATATTTAGTTGACAAAGTGCCAGTTGTAAAGCACAGCTTTAAAATTGAAAAGCTTTTTTGACATTGACATTTGGGAAAGACATTTGTATGTGTGTGTATGTAAGTGTATGTGTGTGTATGTGTGTGTGTGTGAGAGAGAGAGAGAGAGAGAGAGACTATTGGACTTCTTTGGTCTCAACCCTATGGATTATTTTTACTCCTCTATAAATCTACACAACAAATTTATGAAGGGTTCTATTCCATGCACATACCTTAGTATGTAATGCCCATACATGAAACTGAGCATATTTTGCTTTCCACCAAGCTGTTGACTTGCACAGAATATATAAACATCCCTGATCCAATCAGTCTGTGTGATGTATGGTCATGTGCAAAGCTTAGGTTTCGAATCAGATTGGAGAAATTGATTTGTTTTACAATTTGAATGATTCTGCATTCTGCGGATAAACAGTAGTAAAAACATTTTTTTGCCAGATTGATGGGCTGACCTCTCAATCAACACAAAACTACAGTTTGTTTCAATCAAAAAGGAGTTTTAGATCCGCAAAAAGTGGTGGGCCAAATCATTCAATCAGGCTTGAGCAGAAGGCAGCAGGTACCAGTGGACATAGTCTCTTAAAATTTTACTTTATCTTTCAAAAATACATAAATACTTTAGATAAATAGATGAAAATAGATTAAAAGTGCCTGCAGACCATAAATGGACATTTTGGAACCCACAACCCTCTACAACACATCCATTAAAATGCTACAATGACGAGAACTTACTCAACTCCCTCTTAATCTCAGTTTTATTCTTTTGTATAAGGTTGGAGAAAACATAGTCCTTTTCTGTATATTAGTTCTCTGGAAATCACTTCAACTGAAGCTCACAGCTGGATAGGAACCTGGTTCTGTTAAACATCAGTTTTTTTCTAGTGCATTCAACCAGTCCAACCAGTCCAACCAGCTAGAACAGTATTTGCCGTCAGGTTCATAAAAGAACTCCGATGCTATGTTGTTTCATTAAAATCCTTGAAACACCCTGTTGGTGTGCCCCTAGAGACGAAGTGTTGCTTTGAAGGGTAGCTTCCAGGTCAGGAAGAGCAATTCAAAGGAACCAGTCCAGGGACTAAACTGTCGTAAGTTCTTGAAATGCCTGAGTTGTTGTTTTCTGCCCACAGCTTTTCTCTATCACTGCCCCGAGTATAACCCGAGACCAAAAGAAAAAAAAAGAAGTGTGAAAAGGTTGAAACGGGTCTTGCGCTCAGAAAAAAAAAGAACTGTCTGCTGCGCGGTCTTGTATGCTGTCATCAGCAATCAACTACTCGTCTGTGGGGAATGTGCTATCTCTGCTGACAGAGAGCGGAGTCTGCCCAGCAACCAGTTGCCTGGAAGTTCCAATCCAGGAAGCACCAATTGCAACAGCGTCAGCGTCTGGTCCCTGATGTTTTGTCTGATGTGGCCGAGGTATTGCCAGTTGTCAACAGTGGACCTTCTCTCTTTCTCTCTCTCTCTTTCTCCCTCCCGCTCCCTCTGTCTGCTCTGGATGTCACGTTCTTGCATCATGAGGTGAAGACGGAGTGTGTTGTCTCGCCCGCAGACGGATGTCCACAGTTGGCCTCTGGAGTCTGGGACCACAAAGTGAGAGAGGTAATTGAGTATCAGCAGTCATCCCCCTCCAGGCTTACCATTGGGGGGAAAGAGTATGCCTCCACATACCTTTAAGCGCAGTTGAATCTGGAGCACATTAATCTTTCGACTTCCAACTGTTAAAGCAGCAGGACTTGGGAGATTCACTTTCACTGTAGTGTTGTGGCGTTTGATGAGTGTGATAGAATAAGGCTAATGCTGAAAGCACTTGTCAGTGGAATATACAGAACATGTTAATAATATCATTCTTCTCAGATACCAATAATAGAGAACAGTGTGATGTGTAACTGTACTAGGAGTACATGCCAAAACAGTATTTAGAACTCTTTTCTGATAACTGTAATATTTTGTAATAAAAAAGCAAAAAAATGATAAATGTCTTTGTTGTTTATCAACTTGAACTTATATTTAAGAAATGAGAGAAACATCAACTTTCTGTTGAAATAGGAATAAAAATCCTTTTATAAGCCATGTCACAATCATCAGCCCCCTACACATTGTATATATATATATATATACACACATATATTAGTGCTGGGCCGTTATCGGTGTTAATGTGCTGCGTTAATGTGAGACTCTTATCGCGCAATTAAAAAAATATCTATTCACAAAGTTGGGTTGGAGCTGGGTCTATACTACGCAAGCTATGATGACTTTCACTTTGATATTTTAGCATGGATTTACTCTCTTTTTCTCTGTCTGTCTGTCTGTCTGTCTCTCTCTCTCGCTCTCTCTGTCTCTCTCTCATTCGTGACTTTTCCAGAGCCTGCAGACTGTCTCTCTCACTCTCTGTCTCTGTATCTCCCTCTCTCTGTCTCTGTCTCTCTCTGTCTCTTACTCTCTCTTTCTCTCTCTCGTTCCTGACTTTTCCGTATTTAAACCTCGGTTTAATATGTACATTTTCTTCAAGGGTAAAGTATTAAACTGAGTTAAAAATGAAATTAAAGTGATCTGGGAGAACATTTGGAGGCATATTTATATTTTACACTATAAAAATAGGCATTGGGATCATTTTTTGGGGGGGGAGGCGCTTCAGACTTTTGGCAGAATTCAAATGAGCCATTTTAATCTGGAGGTGGCTCAGTGGGTAGGATACTTGCCTCCGGACCAAGAGGTCACAGGTTCGAATCCTACCTTCAGCACCACC
>JBBPDB010000001.1:37963820-37976668 GCA_037974465.1 Brachypetersius altus
GACTTTCAGCAGAATTCAAATGAGCCATTTTAATCTAGAGGTAGCTCAGTGGATAGGATACTTGCCTCTGGACCAAGAGGTCACAGGTTCGAATCCTACCTTCAGCACCACCACTGGGTGCCTGAGCAAGACCCTTAACCCCAGGTTTCTCCAGGGAGACTGTCCCCTGTAGTTAGGGAATGGAAGTCGCTTTGGATAAAAGCGTCTGATAAATGTAAATGTAATCTAGATTAATTCCAGTGAGATTAATCTAGATTAAAAAAAATAATCTATGCCCACCTCTAATAGATATTATATATAGATACATAGATACATACAAACAGACACTAATATTAAAAAGGAAATAAATAATGAAAGATTATTTCACTACAATGACCCCGTCAAACAGTTCTTGTTAGTATTTGAATGTCTTCTAGAAATGTTGCCTTTATCTGAAAATATAACGTCACCTTTTTTTTATTATCTGTGTTTATGAATTATGTTTTATAAGCATCTTATATCATATATGCTTTCGTCTTGGAATGTTTCCCAATTGGCACTTTTACTGTTTGCCCTTGCATTCACGTGTACTTGTACTATGTGCGATGACAAAGTGTTGGAAAACAGAAGGACCTGAGAGACTTTGACAAGGGCCAAACTGTTCTGGCTAGAGCATCTCCAAAGCATCAGGTTGTGTGGGGTGTTCCCAATATGCTGTGGTTATTAACTGCCAAAAGTGGACCAAGGAAAGGCAACCAGTGAACTGGCAACTGGGCATCCAAGGATTATTAATGCATGTGAAGATCAAATTGTCAGCCCATTTGGCCAGATCCCTCAGAAGAATTCCTGTAGCGCAAACCTGGCATTGAAGCAGGTAGTACTTTAACACATTTCACCTAAACATCGTTGCTTATCAACTACATCCCTTTCCGGAAACAGTATTCCCTATTGACAGTGGCCTCTTTCAGCAGGACTAATTGCCTTATAAAAGTTGGTCAGGAATGATTTCAGGAACATAACAAAGAATTCAAGCTGTTGACTTGGCCTCCAAAGTCCACAAATCTCAGTCTGCATCTGAAGGATGTGTTGACCAAACTAGTCCAACTAATCCATGGAGGCCCCATCTGGTAAAGGCTTGGTTACCCTACCGCACACCTTCAGGGGACGTCGAGGAGTCTGAGCTGTTTTGTGGACCTACACTAAATTAAGAAAGTGGTTTCATTGTTATGGTTGCTCCGTGTATTTATAAAGGCTGTAGTTCAACAAATCCAGGTGTTAGTATTGAGCCGAGAAGGAGCACTGGCTTACACTGGCGAGCATGTGGAACTGGACGTTGTAGGAAGAGGCTGAGTGACCAGTTGGGCTGCAGTGGGCTTAAAGTCAGCAATGGCAATAAAAAGAGATGGCTATTTACACTTGAAAATACCCAGTTACTCTGTTCTGTCATACAGCTTTGGTGTCTGGAAGAGGACTGGTAGTGGTGTGAGGTGGATAGCCCGAACTGCCAAAGGTTTCTCTGAGGTTTAAGCCTAGTCAGTTGCTTTTAAACTGCAAATGTCATCAAACTGCAAGTGTAAAGACCTGGAATTTCCCAAAGATTACTGGAGGTTTCAATCAGGTTTTTTGGTCAAATAATACCATTTCTGGCAGGCAATAATACGTTTGGGATAAAAAAAAGTCTGGCACAAAATAACTTAAGGAATTATGGTGGCGGATATGAGAAGTGAAGCTGTATTTCTTCTAAATCTCCTAAGAATCTTGTTAGGACACATGACACTGTAGAGTCCAGCAAAGGCCAGGAGATTTCAGATAAAACCTGGCTGCCTCTAAATGTACTGTCAGATCCAAATAAAAATGGTTCACTGACCACAGAGTCAAGCTTCTGACATGGCCATCCCAGTCCCCTAATCTGAACTCTACTGAAAACCCATGGGATGAACTGAGAGGGAGAGTTCGCAAGAAAGAGCCGATGGATCTAGAAAGATTCTGTTCCTCCAGCTCCTCCAGCATTATTGAAGAAGTCTTTAAAGTTAAGTAAAGTGTCATGTGTGAACACACCATACCACAACACTCTGTGTGAAGAATGTGAAACTCTCTTTCTGCATTTAATCCATTCACCAAGTGAAGCAGTGGTCAGCCAGGAAAGCAGTGCCTGGGGGGTGGGCAGTGTGTGGGGACGGTATCTAAGGGTCCCTGAGTGCTGTCCCAGGACTTTCCTGGGATTCAAACCGACAACCTTTCCATCACACGTGCAACTCCCTAACAACCAGGTAGAAGGTATTCTGCCATCAGCCCCCAGCTGCCTCCCTAAAAAAGTGTGCACTACACCCAACATGAGTCTCATGCTCTTCCACAAAGGTGTATTTGAGACCACAATCTTGCCTATTGCAGTGCAGAACCCTAACCAGTAGACCAAATGGCAGATGTGTTTTGTTTTTGGCATAAAAATGGATACAATTTTGTAAATGTCAACAATTGTGATGTTTTAGAGTAATATTTATTCTATTTTTTCAGTGTCACATATGCTTGAAAATATATGTTTTTCTAGAAGGTTTTCTGGCCAACACTGATATATATGATTATATTCCTGTGCTGTTTCTAACATTGTCTTTAGTATATTGTTGCATGATATTACAAAAGGCAAAATGCTCAGAATTGGTTCTTCACTCCCCAACTACAGCATCACAGCACTGCTCCACTCTCCCAGTACAAAAGTCTTCTGCTCCAGCTGCTGCGTTCCAGTTTGAACTTGACAGCAGTTATTTGAAATCGACAAACAGCAGAGACAGAAATAGGTTTTGAGGAGTGCTGTACAGCCCTGTCACCACCGTGCTTCGGATTGCCTTTGAGTTGCACCACATCGAAGGGCCCCCCTGCTGCCGTCGTTACCTTAGCAAAGAGATCGAAAGAAAGATACGAAACCTTTTTCTTTTATGCTCCAGGCCTTGTGTGGAGAGGATAAGAAACCCCACCCTGCACTCTTCTCTCGGGACTCACTTTTGTTCTCGCCGGTTTCGCTGTATCAATCAAAGCGCACCGCAAATGAGACACAGAGGGATGCAAAAGGAAGCCGTGTTCCTAATTGATCAATGGCTTGTTCGAGGAATTAAGAGCCTGACTGGCCTCATTAGCTCAAATGTAAGGCATCTTTGACTCTCTGGCACCTCTCGGAGAGAAACACTGCCAGAGGGCACGGTCTTCCCTCCTCCGAATAAAGCCTACGATTGAAACCATACCAGGTTCTTTTTGGGGTGTTTCAGGATGTCACACGTCGTGCCATCAGGGAGGAGCTGGGCTTACTCACTGTGGGTGAAGAGGTACTGAGAAGGTTACGCTTATCTTTCCTGTCTTAGGTGCTATTGAGGACACAATACCCATCTTCTGCCCAAAAAACCCCCAAAACAGAACCATTAAACAAAAACACCCAAAAGAAATACACATCCTCTACAGAGGACACTTAATATACAAATATGTATTACAATTTATAAGATATATACATAATATACATATTCCATATTATGCTTGAACAGAACAGTTTTCCATTTCCGGGATGTATTTAATAGTTGTTTTTTATTATTACAGTATTATTATAATTAGTATTCTTACAGTCTAATGGCCAAAATGTTGGGCAGTTGTATTGCTTGAAAATGTAAGGATTCATGGAAATACTCTTCTTCCTCACAGGTGGCTGTTAAGGGCTTCAAAGCTCTGGTTTGCCCTGATTGGGAATCATTGACTGCACGTTAAACATCTTGAGGCTCTGCTGTATATCACTAGGATTTTAAAACGAGGCCCCTTACATGCAGGGCATGCATTATTAATTCAGCTCCCATTAAAAAAAAAAAAAAAAAGAAGCAAGCAATATTGGCAACTCTCTTTTTTCTCATTGGTTGTTGTGGTTAAAGTTCTGTTCCAGAACTGCCACAGGTGGATGGAGCGGGGTTTTTTTTTCCAGCCAAAGGCAGGTAGAAGACTCGAGAGACCTGAGGTTTTGAAACCATGTGGTGCTTTGTGTTTATGCCATTTGCCAATTCTTTTTTTTTTTTTCATTGGATTCAGTCTACGCTTCATCACTGTTCAGTCTTGAAAATAAAGATGCCAAAGAAGGATGCTGTGGATTAAAGGTTTTTGGTTTCTTTAAAGCTCCCATAGTCAATCCTGAGATAACCAAGCTCTGCATGGTTTTGGATTGTGCCTACTCTGACACACCTGACCCAGCGCATAAGAAGCTTTTGAATTAGTTACATGTTGAATCAGGTGTGCTAGAGGAAGGAAAACACAAAAAATGTGTGTAGTGTGGGAGTCGCCAAGCCTGGATTTGGGACCCCGTGCTTTAAAGAACATTTTATTTTAACCTACACTTTTCTAAACAGGGATTAAGACTAGTCCTTGACTATACAGCATTCTCACTGGAGATTCTCTGTTGGAAGTCTACAGTATTTCAGGAATACTGAATACATAAGCCTTTTCTGTCAATACGCCCCTAAAACCCTCTACCAACTGAAACTGCATTCAGATCTTCATTAAGGTAGAGCAGACATGTTGATGTGGTTTAGGACACTGTATGACTTACTGTGAGCAATAAAAATGATTAAAACTTTACCATGTAGGTGAACTCTGATAGCCTTTTATGACAAAAGGTGTGTTTTCAAAAACCCACTTGAAAGACGTAGTGCAGAGCTAGAATCCAGTCAGTGACATTGAAAAATATGCCAGAATATGAACCAAGATCAGTCCTCTGTATGACTGCTTTTTGAATAGCAGCCCTTGTGTTGCCTGAAACGGGTAAATCCGTGATCATTTTAAAGCTAATGGTGGTCATACTGAGTTATAATCCACACTGTCAAGTCTACTTTAATGAAGAAATGAATGCAGTTTGAGAGGGATGAATTTTTAATTATGTATTTTTAAGCAAACAGTTTTAGTGACTGTTGACTAATATTTGCTTCATTGCTCCGGCACTAAACAATCAAAATTCTGGTATCAAATGTGTCTGGGCTGTTCTACTATATCTGGAGTAATTGAAAAAAGTTACAAACTTTTCATTGAATCTCTATCTGCCTGAGCCGTTCTATAAACGTTCTATATCACTCTAAGGTTATCCAAGGGCGATGTAGGAAACTTTACCAGCCAGCACTGTATTTGCAGCGAATATGAATACATTGGTGATTATTAAGAGCCAGGGAAGCTTCAGGTATGGACGCGGGTGTAAATGGAAGTGGTCAGAGGTTAGGCCGTAAGAGTGGTAGTAATTTGCACTTGCAGACTCATTTTCTTCCCTTGGCTTGCTAGTGTGAAAATGTCCATTTGTTTAGCAATTCAAATATTGATCCGTCTACTTCCAGCGGGCGCCTCTCGCTACGGAACAAGCGCGTTTCCATTGAACCTGGGTAAATATATATTAACAAATAACTGTGGTGACATATTTGCATTCATGAAGCCAACCATTCCACATGGATGTAAACAAGTGCTCTATAACAATGCGGTCAATGCAGGAAAGCAGGATGAGGAGCGTAATGAGGCGTCTCCTGGAGACATAAGGGGCTCTTTGGAGCAGCCCCTCACCACATCAAGCTCATAACAGGTGCAGAAATGTGCGCACCTCCTACCTCTCCTGTCAGATGGCTGAGAGTATGAGTGTGTTATATCTGTGCGTATATGGATATACAGGATGACAGTGCCTGTCCTCATTACTGGTGGTCTAACACCTGGGGGATGAGCTGCATCCCGACGACGGAGCCTGATTTCCACCCTATTATCGCCAACAGGGGGTCACCACCGACACATTACTGAGGAGGACCACTCTAGGGGGGCTACTGCACTCCGAGCAGAGGCTTAACGATGGGGGTCTGCATGCTGTTGGAGCGCTACTGGGCTCAGCCTGTGTGGCCAGGCTTAATCAATACCACCTGATGAGGTGTCTGGCTGCCACCGGTGTGCATCAAAATGGAGTATGTTTTTTTTCTCCCTCTCCCCTCCTTCTCCCTCCCCCTATAATCGATGGAATGTGTGTGTGAAACTAATTGGGCAAAATTGCAGGGCATTTATTGATTAATCAAGTAGAAAAATGAGGGAGCGCCACAGTGTGTGTGGTAGACATCTGAAGTGGGCGCTGCATGTTTTTTTCATTGGGAAAATAATTCAATACTGCAGGACCACTAACGCCACACATGATGAAACAGGGGCTGGAAGCCGGATTCCTGAGCAAAAATTAAACTCGGTTCTAGAGTTAAATAGGGGGTATTTAAGAGAATCACCGCTGGCAGTGTAATTACGTCCAAGACCAGTGTTCATCTGAGACTGAAAAAAGAGAGAATAGGGATAGTAAACAAAGAAGCGATCGGTCAAGCAGTGGTCACTCAAACTGGTTGTTTTTCTGATTGTACATGCATTGTATTTGATTATACATCCTCTAGACTTTAAGCTACCCTTGATAAAGATGAGCTCATTTTATTTTGATCAGAAAACATGACACAGATCTAACCTTTTAGGCATGTAAAATTATTCCAAGAAGAAAAGGTCCTTATAGATTTTAGATACATTATTGACATCTCTCTATTTAGTATTCCCTGCACCCTCTCATTTCAAAGACAGCCACACTGCCTCTCTTATAATGCTAGATTATTTAGGAAAACATGCAAAATGAATAAAATTCCTCTGTCAAAAAGCTCTCTGGGTCCTTAAGAGTTCTTGGTTGTTGCTTATGCTCTCTCTCTGCTTTAGCTCATCTCTTGAGCTTTAGGTGGGGGTTAGGTCAGGACCTTGGGAGGATCATTGCAAAAGCTTGGTTCGGCGGTCAGTGAATCATTTTTGTGTGGATTTAAAGGTTTGCTTTGTCATGGCTGGAAGATCCACACATAACTCATCCACACATCCACAGCTTCCTGGCAGAGAAAGCCAGATTGTTTAAAAAAAACATCATAGTTTTATGGTGTATTCATGATCTGTGAAAGAAAATGTCCCCATAACGTCACACATCCACCACCATACTTCACAGTCAAAGTTGTTTTCTGCATGACTTTGACCCTTTTCACACCAAAGCCATGTTTCTGTTGGTGGGCAAAAATGTTATTTAGTCATGCAGCCAAGTTCTAATCAAATTTTGCAGTGACCTTTAATATATTTCAGGGATTTACATTTGCACTTTTACACACACACACACACACACACACACACACACACACACAGACAGATATATATGGCCTGAAGATTTAGATTCATTTACATTCATTTCAACCAACTGGGTAAATGGAGCCTCAGGGGAAAAAAGTGGGTTTATGACTAAAATGCCACTTTAAATTGAGGTAACATGGTTTGTATGTGCTGACATAAATATATTAACTATAAACGTGAAGCATAATTAAATTAAGCCTATACAACAGTTTCTTTTTTGGAGTACAACTTTTCCTGTCTTACTGTCCCAATATTAATGGAGTGAACCGTGTGTAACTTTCCACTGTAGGAACCCCTGCTGTCACAAAGGAGAACACTATCCCCTCTGTTCCTCCTCTGAAACTTGACATGGCCTGCTGCATTGCCTTGTCCAGTCTGGAACAACTCTTTCATACAGAGCGAATGGTGTTAAAGAGGACGGCTATTAGGCCAGGAACGGTGCAACCATAATCCACAGTCTGGTTCGAGACTGCCCTCTTGGGAGGGTTGTATAATGCCACTTAGAATTTATTTCTGCTGCCCCGGCATGCAGTTCCACATGTGGCACACTCCTGAGGGTCAGGCAAAGATCCCTGTCTGTAGCCCAAATAGTTGGAAACGGCAGTTGGGAAAGCGATTGCGCGTCCACAAGTGCTCCCTCCACATCGGGAAGCATTCACATTTTCCTGCCCTCAGAGCACATTTAAAGCTGTTACGTAAAAAAAATAACAAGATTAATGAGATTGTGAATCCACCCTGCTGCCTTCTCACACCATAGTCCTCTTTTTACGGCTCGGTTATGCTGAAAACCCTCTGACAGGATGAGAGCCATTATAGAGGCCTTCAAATATTTTCTGTGCTTAGTACAGCCTCGAAAAACCGCACAGAAATGTAGGCCTTTTTTTTTTTTGCTTGCCTTTTGCTCCTTGTGGGCAGCAGGAATTAGATTTTAATCTAGACTAGCATTAATGGCATTTAAATGGACCAGCCATTTGTGGAGATGTGAAGATCATTGAAGTCCCTCAGGTGATTTGGTGATGAGAACCTCATAAGGAGCCTGTGACTTCTCCACATAATTTGCTTAAGGAGACCTTAACAGGTCAGCAGCTGTTGGAGGACGCTGTTAAGTGTAGGATCTTACATATTAGTTTCTGAGTAGGTTGGTTTGATTGCCTGGAAGGACACGAAGGGGAGGGGAGGCCTACTCCTCTGGCTTTCAGAGGCCAAGTCAGACGGCTGCAGTGTCATATTATGCAAAATTACTCTTTCTCCTTGCTCAGTACTGTTCATCTGTCATCATGCTGTGTGACGAATGTGAATGGGTCCAAGAGAATGGCATTTAGAATAAGTGGAATTTTATAAAAGTGGACTTCTTGGGATGCAGTCACATGCTCAAGTGACAGTTCTATTAAGTAGACTGTATTCAAGCCATATAAGCTAACACTGCTGTTCTTGTCAGTGTGTATAGATACCAAATTACTCAACATCAATACGAAAGTTGACCGTGTAAATTTAAATTTATGAATAAGTTACTTACATTTTTGGGGCATTTCCCATTTTTTTCTTGTTTTCTTTCCCTAAGAAGGTCCACTTTTTTATATTACTGTACTTCGAGATTAAAACATGTAAATGAGCTTGGTTCTAATTGGCTGCCCTGTATTTTACCTCATTTAAAAAGCAGTGCAGACTGAAACTCTTTACCATAAAAGGCCGGAACATCCATACTGTAGGGTGATTAGGTTAATCTTTTGTTTTTTGTTACATCACAGAGTAATTAATTCAAATGGGATGTTTTTGCAGCCTTTATAGATTGCAAAAGCCCACACAGAAACTTTAACAGTGCTCATATAATACATCACACTCTTTTATTTCTAAAAACGTGAGTCTTGGTCTTCTGTTATATGGGTCCTTTAATGCTTTTTTATTGACTAACTACTTAATTATTCAGTGACTAAAAGACTAGTTATGTAATTATATGGAGAGTGAGAAGCCGAAGTGTGGGCCCAGAGCCTTTGAATTTAAGGGGTCAAAACTGCTTACTATTAATAAACAACTTCTGCTTAGCATATTCAGTGGATCTGCATGTCAGCGGTGCTTTAAATCAGAAGGTAAGGGCATTCCTTGGGAGTCTCAACAGTCCCTCTCCTTTGCGAAAGGATTATGAAGGCAAGTGATTTCCATAAAAGCACAGTCTTTAATGGTTTAAGTCATTTCCCTGGAGCTGAATTATTTTGCAGGGTCTCCTATTGTCTTGGGTTTATTAAGCTGGTTTATATCGTCAAAGTCATTACATAATAATTCATGGGCCCTCGAAGAAATCCGTTCCCACTTTGGAGGGCACCCAGGAATTCCAGGTTTTTAAGAGCTCCTTGTAAATTTGGAAAAATCGTGCAGCTTGCAGCAAGTCTTGACAGGTTGTCCTTTTACTGTGCAGAGATGGACTTTCATATCTTTGTGAGAGGATGAGAGAAGATGTGGAGAAATTCTCTACAGTCAGGCAAGACTGCTATTAAGAAGGAATATAGGACCGTACAGAATGTCTTTACAAATGATGTTTGATGTTGGCGAGAAATGAAAGTAAGACATGGAGCAATATTACAAAAAACTATGAGTACACCATCTTGTGTATTTTGCTACAAGCAGACGAGGCATTCCTGAAGCTCTCTCTAGGCCTACCTCTGTCCTGTCTTGTCCTGTCAGTAGTACTTTGTCTGCTGTAATGGTGGCGCAGAGTCCATGCGTTCTGGTCACTAACTCTGTCATGCCATTTTTGACAGGTAACCAGTAGCGCTGCATATTCTGCAAATATCTGTACACCGAGAGAAAGCAGGATTTTTTTTTTGTGAGACACCAGGGAATCTAGACAGAGGGACTAGAGGCAGACCTGGTTTTACAACCTGTTTGGGATTTGGCTAGTGCACCGTGACTAACACCCCTGCTGGATCACATATGCTGCTGAATTTTAACTCTGCCATTCTCCAGGAGGCACTACTTTGCACAGGACCTGCGGACAAACGCCATCTGTTTCAAAAAGCAAAATAAATAAATAAATAAATGAATGAATAAAATAAAAATAAAAACGAGCACGAGAAAGAGAGAGAGAGAGAGAGAGAGAGAGAGAGAGAGAGAGAGAGAGAGAGAGAGAGAGAGAGAGAAAGAGAGAGAGAGAGAGAGAGGGAGGGAGAAAATGAGCCATTCTTAAGAAATAAACGTTCAAAGTTCGAAACCGACGTATGTCATATAGCGTGCGCCTCCAGACAGCCAATTATATTTTATTCTGGCACTTAAAGTTTGTGGGCGAGAGCAGGATATTGGCTGTAATGCATATATACATACAGCCTGGAGCAATGGCTCAGCCCAGACTCATCCCAGGGGGTCTGCTGGAGGGGCGGGAAAGGAGGCACCTCAATATAGACACAGCCACCTGCATATGTCTGTTCCAATGTGTGCCAATTACTCACAAACAGGATGAGTTGCTGACAGTTCCTGCTCGTTTGGCAGATGCCTGGCACAAATGCCCCAGCGCATGCCCCACATCAGCACTGAGCCGGGCTGGGAGGCTCAGGAATGACAGCTTGGCTGAATGACAGCCAACAGGGGAAGACCTCACCTAGAGAGAGAGAAAACACTGCAAGTCTGTAAACTTCAGGGTGATCCCATGACCTACGGACAGCAACGTTTAGAAGTCAACACAAACAAAGGCAAGATACAAATCAGAATAAGCCGACAACCATATAGTGCATTTTCGGGATGGTAGTGGCGGCCTAGTGGGTAGGATACTTGCCTCTGGACCAAGAGGTCAAGGGTTTGAGTCCTACCTTCAGCAAAACCACCACTGGGTTGCTGAACAAAATCCTTAACCACAAGTTGCTCCAGGGAGACTGCCCCCTGTAGTTAGGGAGAAGTCGCTTTGGATAAAAGCGTCTGCTAAAGGCTGTAAATCATATGTTCGCTCTCTTTTTAACCAAGTCAAGTTTATTTATATAGAACATATTTATACATAAATTGTCATTCAATGTACTTTACTGTAATAAAAAAAAAATCATGAAATAATGGAAGAAATAAAAGAATACAGCAAAAATAATCGACATCCATGCTTTAACCAAGCAAAGCTCTGTTCTCTGGTATCAACTATAGCTGGGCCTTGTGTGAGTTTTCTGTCTTAATTCATTTTTACCAGTTTTCCAACTTCTGTTTTTGTTACCGTAGCTTTAAGACTGAGACATGTAAATGACATCTGTTCTGTCTGGCTGCTCTGTATTATACCTCATTCAAAAAGCAACCCAGACTGAACCACTCCTCACATCTTCAACATAAATGAGCGGAGTTAAGCTGCCGTAGACCGAACAGGTGGCACCATATAATCATGATGGGTTTTTTTTTTACATCACACAAATGATGAATGCAGGTTATTTTCTGGTTCTTGCAAATGCCAAAGTATGGACCAAATATGTATAAGCTGACGATGACTGCCATGCACCGCGCTGTAATACTTTCAGAGCAAGTGGTACTTGACATTAACCAAAGCCTTATTCTCCATTACCATCCACTCGTGCCTTGAACGAGTTTCTTGTAAAGCACTATTGCTATTAAATATAGTTTAAAAATACAATACAAAAAATAAGCATTTTTTCCAAACCCATCACCAAAATCTAAGAATGGATAGGTTTCAATGGTCCTAAAAGGCCAGTTGGAAGTACAATATACTGTAAGCACACTAAATATGATAAAATACCTATTTTCAGGGTTTGGACTAGGCCCCTTAATTCCAGTGAACACAGTTTGGTGCTCCAGTGAACAAAGCAAGCTCCATAAAGACATGCTTGTATGAGCTCTGTGTGGAGAAACTTGACTGGCTTGCACATCCAACACATTAAGAAGAACTGGAACTGAGATTGTGAACCAGATCTTCTCGTCTAACATCAGGGCCTGACCTCATAAATGCTCTGGAGAAGGAATGAGCACAAATTCTCACAGAAACTCCAAAATCCCTTGAAACCCTTACAAGAAGAGTGGAAGCTGTTATTGCTGCAAAGTGAGACCAACTGCATATTAAATGGAATGTCATTAAAGCCCCTGTTGGCGTAATAGTGAGATATTTTAACTTTTTTTGTAAACACATACATTTACTGGCATGATGGTTGATAATGTGCCAGTTTATAAAAGTAACCTAATCAGTTTTACAAAACATAACAACATTTTTTGTATTAACATTAAATGAAACATATAAACCGGTGAAACTAAAATTGTGGGCAAATATTAAGTGTTTGATTATAGTGTATGATATGGGAAAATATGCAGTACAAATATACATTTTTTGGTTGTTTAATCTGTGAAATAAAGAGCTTTTAGTCTATTATGACTGTCATTAGGGTGTAGATGGGAGTCTGTATATAGCTTGACTGTATAATAATAGCTCAAGGGTAAGTTCACGAGGAAACACACCAAAATACATCACTGCAGAGCTTTGGTCTTATATAAATAAACAGCATGCGTTTGAGGCGTCCTTTACACACCGAGCCGAGTTATCATGCAATAACAAGCAATACAGCAAACCTTTCCAGCACATCTTGTTTGAATTCAAAAGTAGGAGCACATTCAACACATCACATTCTATTCTGGCCTATAAGGGTAAATGTGTATTCACACACACACACACACACACACACACACACACACACACACACACACACACACACACACACACACACACACAC
>JBBPDB010000001.1:37981690-37996544 GCA_037974465.1 Brachypetersius altus
CCTTTTGGTCAGTAAGAGAGGTGCATTTAAATATTATAGATAAGTAAACTCCTGATGAAATAGTTTACTAATGAACACAAATATAGGTTTACATACTAACCTAACTAACATAACTATTGCACATAAACTGTTGCACATAAAAACTATTACACAAATTGTGCAATATATCATGTGCAGTATGGCTACTTATGTCCCCACTTATGTCAGTTATGTTAAAGGTTTATGCGCAAGTACTTTACTCTTAGTCACTGCAATAACAGACTTGGTATAGAGAACAGTTCCAAACCTCCATGTGTGTTAATTAGTAAACTACTGCAGCAGCAGCTTTTTTATTTATTTATCTGTACCCTTCCCTGTAGCACCTCAGTGGTGATGAAGGGAAAAAAGGCCTTTCAGCCCGTCTAAATGTGGAGCACATCCCTCTGTTTACACTACGAAACCAAACCGCTTTATTTTACCCCTTAAAATGACCTTAATTTTGATAGTTTGATGCACAGGGAAAAGTGCACAGATCAAGGTGATTAAGGGGTAAAACTGCTGAATTTTCCCTGTTACTTTTTCAAATTTGCCCTTTAAATAATGGAACCTCCTGAATTAATGGCTTATGTGTAAGATTAAGGGGTTTCACACTCATGCCTTAAATCCACTTTTAAGGTAAAATTAAGGGATTGGTTTACAAATGAATGGCCACTTAAATGAAGGGGTTTGGTGTATTTTCAGGGCTAATTTAAAGCAGGGTTAAGCACATTTGAAGTAGATTGAGTGTTTTGTAGTGTTAACTCGGCATGAAAGACTACAGCAGCAGTAGACTGGGGTGTGTATAGACAGGTGTGTGTTCATGCCTGCAGGTGCCTGTGTGTGTTTTAATGTATGCTAGTGTCTCCGAAGCACTGAACGACCTCTTTGAAGGTGGCTTTTTGAAGAGTGTGCAGTCGGAACGTGGTGAGAACTCGCAGCTGTGGTCCTGTCGCACTTCAACTTTCTCACTAGAGCTGATCAGAAAAGACCATGCAATCGAAAATGAACGGCTGCCTTTATCTCTGCACCCAGAACCACAGAATACACTGCAGGTCAGAAGTCTGGACCCACCCTCAGATTAACAAATAATTCTTATTACAAGAAAACACTAGAAATACTTGGGGAAAGGAAGGGAACCGACCGGTGCAGCAGTTTTGGCTGTAAGAGAAGTTTAATGGATGTTAAAGTTCCATCAATGTCCCCCTTGCCTTTATCACAGCAGCACAGATTCATCACATATTTTCCAGTTATTTGTGTCCAACGCCCCCAGCACCTTGTCAAGCCTGTTCTGTCTCATTTGTTGGACACACATTTGGAACTTGTTGGTCCAGCTTGTCCCTGCAGCTCAATGGGAGAGAGATCTGGAGACTGGGGCGCCCAAGACCTCATTCTCTAAACTTCATTTAATTTTGGCCAAATTTTGAAGAATGCTTAGGATCATAATCCTCTTGAATGAAATATTGTCCAAGGAAATGTAAACAAGAGGGAACTGTATGATGTTGAATACTGGCTGGTTTGACTGTGTGTTCTAATCTGAGGCTGTGATGCCGAGACTGAAATTTGGACTCCAGACATGTCCTGACAGATCTGGCGTCTGCGGAAAAACGGCATAAATCTTTTTATAATGAGCCTAAAAAATATTACCCTTACTCCCTCCACCGATTAATAAAGATGATGAGGACTAATAAAGGCACAAAGCACACAGAAAAAGGACGTCAGAGGAAATATCTTGCATTGCGGAGGTTTCTTGGGTTTGAAATTGAAAGGTGTGATTCTTTTTGGGATGTTATTAGATGTCTGTAGCCTTAACAGTTTGGTCTGAGTGATAAACTGGGAAAGAACTGATTTTGTATGAGACAGACGTGACTCTTCAGACGCGAATGACAGAGAAACGGAGGCAGAGGGTTGATGGAGAAAGGGAATCTGATAAAGAAAGAGAGAGTGGAGCGAAGGAAAAGACTGAGAGCCAGATCTGGACACTGAGGAAAGACAGCAGTGTGAATATAAATCTGAGGGAAGCGTGTAGAGCTGGCAGGAGGGAGTGAGATAGAGAAAGAGTGACAGCGCTGTAACAACAGATTGTGAGCACATGAGAATTTCTGTCTCTGTCCAGTAAAGCTGTCGGCTGTAAACGGCTTGTTAAAAGTGACCGGCGGGCTGTTTATGCTGTAATCAGTGGGACACATACAGGCCAAATAAAGCAGGTTAAACAAACCGAAGGATCAATTAATCTTAACATCAATCTCTAATGTTGTCACGGTTCGCTGTTCAGTTTGTTTACTCTGTTTTCTGTTCTTGTTTCAAGGGCTTTTATTTTGGCGTCATGTTCTGTTCATCTGTTTGTGTTTCGCCCCTGATTTGGTTTAGTATTTAAATCCTGTTTGTGTTCTCCTCAGTGTCTATCCATCACCTCACTATATCCTGTTTCTCGTTCCTGTTTCTCGTTCCTGATCCTGGTGGCCCTCGTGCCCGTTTATGTTCTTTTTGTTTTCTGTAAATAAAGTCATAACAGCATGGATTCCTGGCTTCCTGCCTGTCCTTGTTCCATGCCACGAGGGAGTTCATGGTCGAGGGTTAGTCCCCTCGACCCTGACACCTTTAGCCTTATTGGTTGGTTATAATTCTTAATATTGCTTACTTTTGAATCTTCTTACTACAATACCCAACATGCATTGTGCAAATACATCACACAACCCTTTCCAGTTCCCTCTTTCACAATAAAGAAATTCTGACTTATTGTGGCTTAGCTAGTGATACACAGGCTAAGAAAAACACAGATATAATATTTAGTCTCTTGGCAGTACTGTTAGCTAAATGGCTTCTTCATTACTAACAGCTTGCCCTCAAAGTGCTTCTAGATTTTAAAAAGTTCTTCCCACCTTCAAAATAAATCATCAATCCCTTGTCTTTATACAAACAAAAAAAAAACTCCCAATAGAGAGTATTGCAGTAGCACAATAGGAGGCGAGAAGGCCTGTTTACATTTTTCAAGCGTTCCTTTAAGATGATTTTTTGCAGTGTAGTTCTTATCTGGGTTTTCATATGTCTTGCATAAGACGTATCGGGAGGTAACCACTCTGTACACGTACCAAACCATAAGACATCACTTGTTTCAGCTTCAGAGTGAGTTACCATTATAGAACTCATAAGTGAGCGGATCCAATAATCCTCCTATGTTCTGGGCACATACAGACTCTGCCATATGAGATTGGCTGATTGTCCTCACAGCCCCATCTGTCATTGGCTTATTATTCTAAAGCCTTGCTATACTGTAGATCTAAGCCAAGCCAAACCATCCTGCAGCAGGAAAACATCATTCCATAAAAATCCTCTTTCCAGTTTACATTTTCAGGGACAGAAATATACTTTCTCTGAAGAAATGGATGAGCTCCCCCTCCTTTCTCGTTCCCTCTCTCTCTCTCTCAGACCCATACACACACACCCACACACACACACACACACACACACACACACACACAAAATAAAACTAAACCCACCATTTTAATGGTGACGGGCAATGGCTAGTGCAGGCAATGGTCTTAAAGCAGATGTCTAATAGAGTTTCACGAGCCCCACACTTTATCAAGCCAGGCCAATGCTGACAGTTAGATGCTGGAGGGCAATTAAAATTAAACCGTGCCTGATTAGAATATCATATTCATCTGGATGGTAATTACTGTGTCTGGCGTGGTATAAATAATTAATTATGCAAAACCCAGGCAGCTGCCACTGGCTAGAGTTAACTGACTTTCTGTCAACATCTCACAGGTCTGGGGAGGATAAAGAGATTTGGGGAATAAGCTCTTTAGCTGCTATCTGCACACCCTGCTACGATGGCGCAGGGCACCATCGGAACAGTGGCTGCTTGCCCTCCGCGGCTGCAGGTGGTACACTGAGGGCAGCACAAGCTGCCCTTTTTGTGCCGTTTGTGAAGTGCTGAAATTAAAAGAACCACATGGATCATTCAGACATTATTGGCTTTCGCATTCCCTACTTTCTTAGCTTGAAAAGAGCTTAGAAAATGGCTTAACGTATATAAATCCTTCAAGAAAGTTTTGATTTTGAATGTTTTCCATCACATCAGCAGCCGCGCTTATCATCAAAGTCTGAAGGTTGAACAACAGTGTATTAGCAAGCGCAGCATCCAGAGATGTCAGAGATAATGATGTTTTCCAGTCGCAGGACTCTGCAGTGCTTTGAGGTAACCTCCCTTTTCACCCATCTCTGGATATTCCATTAGCCTGATTTATGATGTCAGGCGCTGAAGCTCAAGCACTCAGGACCAGCGAGGTGTCAGACATGCACTACGAGAGATAAAGCCTGAACTCAACTGGCAGAGACACTCAAACACACCAGTCTATCGGGCTGCAAGAAGTAGGTAAAGAGGCCATGGAAAACAAATCACTCGGTCTTACGCCATTCTCTCTTTGCATTGGTATGCACCCTTAAAAATAATGGCGCCTATCAGGGATCTCACGTCATATGAGATCCAGTTTTGGTTCCATATAGGACCTTTCAATGGATTCTTCAAAAAATCTCTTTATACTAAGAACCTACTAAGTTGAAATAACCTCCACATAATTCTTTACCAAACAAAACTATATGGAAAAGTTTTTACAAGAACGGTGCATTCAAACCCTTTATTTTAAAGAGTGTGCTGGAGATGCTCTGTAAAGAACAAGCCACAACTTTCTTAACAATTTCACTTGTGCCTTGGAGAAAACGGTGATCCAATTTGTACGTCAACTGGACAAACACTTTCTAAGGCCACATTAAAATCCTCTCCTCACATAAATATAAACACATGAAATGTGGAATTTGTTTTTCTCCATATACTCATTAACGTGACCTTCTCAAAGACACCCCTCGTTCGCAAATTGTATCATGCTGTTAGGGTCTCCGGTATGTATGGTAATGAAATGCAGGAGCTTATGTAAGGAAGGGAAGGTTATTCCGTTTCACTGGGGAATATGTGGGAGCCAAAACTGGAACCAGAACAAAGAGACCTCAAGATCACTTAGCATGTTTATCAAACTCTACATTGCTCTTCAATTACCCCTCCGCTGCCCCGTGTGTGTGCGCACGCAGCTCCAGCCATGGTTAATTGTAACATTATGTAAGCGCGGTGCTGACGAAGGCGAGGAAGTTAAAAATAACTTAATAAATCTGGCGATAAACATCGGGTAATTACGGTTGGCCTTGCTCACGTAAACGCTCCTGAGAGTGGCGCTCATTGGGGAGCACTTGAGACTCTATGGGATTACAGCACCTCCTCGGTGAGACCGCAAGCAGATTTTACCACAGCTGACTTCTCCATGCACATGGAAAAGGCTTAGGATTTAGGTGGTCTGAAGTCACTATTTTTGTTTTAGGTTTTCTGGTTAAACCCCTGCTCCCCAGCCCTGTCCCTGGAGATTCACCTTCCTTAAGAGTTCATATTGTGTTTGCCAACTGGCCAGTTTTATTCAAAACATTACTCATGATTCATGGCTTGATCAGATGCATTCGACTTAGAGAAAGTTAGAAGTTGCACAGTAAAATGTCTGAGAGTGGAACTCATTAAGAGAATGAGGGCAGATTGATGAAAACATTTCCCCAAATAACGGATTCTGTTTTAGTTCACTGAGGGTTCAACATCACTTTCCTTCTATAGGCAAGATGCACTGTCAGTACTGGACTGATTGCTGTTTTCCTTAGTAAATAGTGTAGATTGGGAGTAAGAAGAAGTAACACCATTAAGGACATTGTTATAGACTTTTTAGCCTTCCCAAAAAGTAGGAGAGTGTTTTCTTTCTACAGTGGGATGATTTTGCCCGCTGTGTTACCAGCTAAAGTGATGTGTGCAGTGAAAAAAGTTACTAAACTGAAAAAAATATGATTAGCACAATCTAATTTCTCTGGGTAAACCCCAGGACAGAGTAAGGTGGACCTTTTTATTAAATACCAGTAGGATGATGAATGGAAGAGGGCTGGAGAGTTTCATTACAACCATTAGTTGCAGATTATTACAAAAAATAAAAAGAAAACCCTATTTGTAAAAACTTTAAAATGTAATGTTCAGCTAACTCTTCATTTCACATAACTTTCTTCTGGGCAAATGCAGACAATCGGCCAAGTTCAAGAAACTGTGAGAGCAATTTGGCTAAAAAAAATACGACCTCAATTGTTAGCACAGTGTAAATTGCAGGACTGAAGCATCACACACTTGTCCAAGGCCATGTTTATTTATCTTAAATAGACAGGGGGTCCTCAACAGACTCCACATATGATGTTTCGAGTTCACAATTCTCACTCGACTTACACTGTTAGCCTCATACTTCCGGATTACGTGGGAGAACTATTTTGGTTGCGTGCGGAGTTTTCCTTTTTCTGTGGCTTGGTTTTTATGATTTTACTGTGTTAGTGACTCAAGCTAGGGTGTGTTTCGACTAACACCAAAATTCTGGTTACATCACTGTCGTAGGAACGACTTGTGTCGTAACTCGAGGACCCCCTGTAGTTTATTACTGTTGTTGCTAAAAATGAACAAAAGGCTAAAGCACTACCGGTCAAAAAAGTGCTGTTGAAGTGTTTTTTAAAGCTGAAACCTAGACTTTCCTGACCCACATTCTAACATGATAGAATTAAAAAAACCTCATGAAATACAATTTACAGCCTTTAATGCGTTTCGAATCAGATTTTGAAACAACCTCCAAATTTGGCTTGAATCCAAATGGAAAAAAGCCGAATTTCGTGTGGCTTTTTGCCATTCAGACTGCTGGAAATCTCTCCTGCAGAAATCAGATATGCTGGAAAATTAGATTCTAGACGCTTGTCTGAACAAGGCCTGAAACACCTGCGTGTTGATTTAGGCGGTTCTCGCAGGTTTAAGATGCCACATTTAACTTGATGTTTATAAACTGAAGGAAAGAGGAAAATTGCTAAAACTGATTTTTCATTGAACTAAACAAAGGTTAAGTTCAGGACTGGAATAGCTGCTTCTCAAACTGAGGCTGAAGGTTCTTCCAATCAGTCTTTTCATACGAGTGCCACACTCCAAAACCTGTGTTTTACTTCTAGGAGCCCTGAACACTGCTGTATGATTATACTACAAAGGGTTTTTGGTAGTTTTTACTCTAACTGATGCAATGCCTGAGGAACTGCCCTGACATGTAGTGAATATGAACAAAGGGAGCCATCTGTAACGTTATGACACATTTACATTGACCTCTCGAATGCATATGACACGCTTAGGTAATAGTCTTGAAGTATGCATGCTAGTTTTTGGCCTCAAGGTTGTTTTGTTGTTACAGAAAGAGATGAAGTGGTGCACACATTCTTTGGTAATCTCTCACAGTAGGAGATTTGTTGATTATATCTGAAGGCTGAGATACAGGCACAAAGCAAGGCTCATTCCACCACTGACAATACTCTGAACAAGGTTATGATTTAAAAAACATAAGAAAACATTCGAATTTGAATATGAAAACTAAAGGAGTAAAATGAAGGAGTGCATGGAGTATGTTCTTATAAAGGAAAAAAACAAACAACCCTGCGTCCTAGAAATAGGTCCAAAAGAAACAGATGGGCATGAAGAGCTCTTCAGCACACTTCTGCTCTTATGTCTTCTCATATTAAGACGTAAGCTGTATCCTGCCGTAGAAAGAGAGTAAGCAGTAACACATGGAGCCCATCACTGTCCATGGAGGTGAGAATAATTTGTAGATAATTTGATCAGCGCTGAGAGTGTTCAGGGAGTTGAGTTAAAAAAGGTGCCCTACATGTGACATTGCAGGCTGGGAGGGGATTGCAGCAAGATTCCATCCTTTGTGGGATGAAATTATCCCCTTAAACAGCCACAGATGTTAATCAGTTACAGTTACTTCTTTAAAGTGACCACATTTTCAAAACAAGCTCCTGCTTTTTCCAAATGACTTCAGAGAGCAAGAAACAAGCCCAAATGAACAGAACTAGCGATGGACACACAATGTTAAAAAATGTGGTTTAACTGGAGATGTTTTGTAATTTCTATTTCATTCAAATTATATTAAAGTAAAACACTCACTAACCCTGATCGTCAACTTAACCCCCAATTAAACCTGGTTTCTGTTTCTGGTGTGCACAGTTTTGCTAGCACAAAAACATTATGGCTCACAGATAATATTGATTATCTCATTACAACTGTGCATGTCAAGGTCTGGGATATATTAGATGGAAAGCAAACAGTTGTTTTTTATAGTCAATATCTTGGATGTGGGAAAAATGAGCAGGCATAAAGACCTAATTCAACAAGGCCCAAATCGCCATGGTCAAATGACTGAAACGGCATGGCTTTTGGGCTGCAGCCGGTACCGATGTACACCTACTGTCAACGGTGAGAGGAGGGACAAATCACGAATAGCCGACCAGACATTGGGTAACCGTGGCTTATTGTTTCGAGAGGGCACTGAAGTTTATCCCATCTGGTCCGAACTGACAAAAACTCTATTGTGGCAGAAGTCACAATATTCTTAATGCTGTTACAGAAGGAACATGCACCCTGTTGGGTAAAGGACCATATAACAGATTGGTCAGAGTGCCCATGCTAACCTCTGTCACTGAAAGCATCTGCCTGTAATGACTATATGGGTAGCACATAAGGCAATTAAGCGTATGCATTCTAGCTTTAGGCAATCCTGGACCGACACCCTAGTGAGCAAGCCAAGGACGACAGGCATGCTCAGACATCCCATTTGTAAAGAAATGTGTTCTATACTTTTGCTTTTAAATTAGTTTTTATTTAAAATAACCTGAATGTTATTTGCATAAATATCATTCACTAATAATTCATTTTGCAGCAGGTATGACATGCACCAGGCTTGCACTTTCTTATGGACTACTGCTGTAGGGGACCAAGAAAATAAAGTGTATCTTTCTTCCTGAAATGCATATTCCAACAGCAAATGACATCTCTTTAAAACCAATAAGATGCTGAAAACATGTCCACCAGCCCTGCACAGCTTTCATACCCTTCAAGGGCACTTTTGTGGGAGCACCTGGCACTACTGGCAAACAGGCCCTTGCTTTGGACCTGAAGGCCGTGGAGGCTGAGCGTGGAGTTCAGGCTCCTGAATGGGGCCCATTACAGCTGCCTGGTTGGTAGCTAGCAGGGTTTGGCAGAGGCCTGCATGTCTCCTCTCCTCTGTCAGCACCCTGCAGGAGGCTCAACCTGTCCACCAGCCAGGCCTGCCAAAAAAAGCCGGCACGGTTCCCCTCACTCCCGTCCAAACTTTGAGCCTTGGTGTGTGTGTGGGGAAGGGGGTGCGCGGGTGGCAATGAAAGGACCCACCAAATTTACTTCCATTAGTGGCCCCATGCACAGGAGAAGCAGTGGGTGGAGCAGGTGAACCAAGCAAATTTGGCAGGACGGGAGCAGCTGACACCATGCAAAAATCTATTTAACCTGAGTATGTGTACTTGTACATGTAAAAACACAATATCATGTTAGAATGAATGCAATGATATCTTGAAATACACTTTTACTGCATGTACCCCCGCCATTCAACTCAAGTAATCTTTATTTTTATTGAATTGATTGCAATACACATCAATGTTATATTTCTATTTTTATAAATGTAGGGGCTAACAAGATGTTTATATCAACATTGGAATATAAGGAATATATGTAAAATCTGTAAAAAAAACAGGCTACAATGGAGCTAACAAATATCCTCGACAAACTTAACTAGCCATTACATTGTGAAACCAGACCAATTCAATTAAATGATCACGAAAAGATTTTAAAAAATCCAAACTTCGCTGCTGACTAGCAAACGAACTCCACATGGAAACACTGAGCAGTGTTCACAGAGAAGTGGCTGTGTTTTGCTCTGAGGAAAAACACATGAAAGAATCCGCTGCTAGTGCACTTGTGCATCAGAACCTTCTCCAGCTTACCACCTGTAAAGAGATATTGACTGAGTAAAAAAAAACAAAAAAACAACAAAAACAACACATCAGACTGCCCCCCTCACCTCCTGCATGTTGAAAGCGTGTATCTGAGCCATGCAGGGATCTATCGGCCTCGCAAAGGGAACAAGGAAGGAACAGAGGACATAAATCACAACTGTTTCACGAAAGATAGGAGATTTACATTGAGCCTTTCAAATGAGGGCCTTTATGCAGGCAGATGACTGACAGTCATGATGGCGTAACGCTTGTGGAACGAGCTGAAAGGAAACCGGCAGAGAGCCAGCGCGGATTGAAGGAGGAAAGCAGGAGAACCCCCTGCAAAATTAGGAGACTCGCAGCCTCGTTCTGTTTTCGTACAGGGTGGAAAAAACAGGAGCGCTTCCTGTTCGGAACTGCCGGGTGTCCAACATTAAGCTTCTGTGGTTCAAAAAAAAAAAAGAACCACTTAGTGCAGAGGAACTGCCTACTAACAAGGCTATAAATTACCCACAAGGCCAGGGGATGAGAAGTGCCGTTCACTGTGCTGGGGGTGGAGGAAAACACAGGGGCTCTGTCACAAGCATCTGAGAAAATGGGCATGGCTATAAAATGCGACGACAAGTTACTTTATTTCACAAAAAAAACCCCAAAAAATACACAACGTCTCTTCCGTGCTCCACATTTTTTTTGCTGGAAGTTAACAGTAGTTGACAGTGTTTTGAATGTTTGACATTTCTTATTGTTGTCTCCAATTCCATCCGCTATCAAGTCACTTCATTGTTTTACTGTTATTAAAGGGATGTCACTAGACAACTCATTATGGAGGAGAACACTAACAGCTAGTTCTGTTTACAAGCAAATACTTGAGCAATTGGGGTTCGAGGGGTGGTTGTGGGTCTCCCAGAAAGAGGAGGCCTATGGTAGATTCTGAAATGATACATATCGTAAAACATGACATGGCTGTGGATATGGCAAATATGGTGTGGGGTTGTATCTCTTTGGAAGACATGACCGTTACCCTATGGCACACATTTGGTTACACATTTGGTTATAGGCTATCCTGGTACAGAAGTAGCCCAGCTGATGGAATGGACAATTGGTTTCGACCATAAGAGCACAAACCCAGGAGTATAAAGAGAAAATCCCAACTCCATGGGGTGGTTCCACCGACTGGCTCAGTGTGGATTTGTTGTTTTGCTACCTTTTATTTAGCAAAATAAAGGAAACGGACAATTTTGTTTTCTGTGGTATAGTTGTTTTTATTGGATTATCCTAGAAGCATAAGTTGTCTCCATAACAGGACCAGGGTTACTCGCCTGGCTGCACAGAATGCAAAGGTAGGTTCAATTGTAAGCTGCACCACTTGGGAGTCTTGAACTTGACATTTTCAACAACATGACAGGTGTGTACCACTGCTTCATTTTCTGTGCATAAAAATTGACTTATTCTAGATTCTTTACTATATATACTAACATTTATTTACAAGCAGCAATACATATACAATATTGTGTATTATCTGCCCTATAATCTCTCATAAAGAAGAGAATGAGGTTTCACAAACCGAATCAGGATAAGACTGAAATAAACAGGTCGCCATTGTCCATCATTCTGTTTAATTCAGATTCTATACTGGCATGGCATTTGGGCTTAAAAGGACAAGTATAAAATAAATCTAATTTAAAGGACTCAACTGGATTATAGAACATCAAGCCTTTGATGGCCTATAATTCATCAAACCATGCTCCTTTTTCCATGTAAACACATCCATTCAAAAGTGTATCCATCAAAACACACATTTATAAATTGGTGTGATCAATTTAACAACCGACCTGCCAAGATTGTGACTGCACACACAACAAGGGCATTTCCATGGAGATGTTTGGAGGTTCATCAAGAACAGACTAGCTAATGTTCCCATTCTTAATGGCTCCGAAGACCCTTTGGAACGAGAGACATGCCACACAAGAACACCTCCATCTGCTGCTTGTCAGGGGAAAGTAGCTCTTCTTCAAGTGTCCTTGCACTGAAAAAACAACACAACATCAAACAACATTTGATTTTTAGTTTAGCAGAAATTTTAGTCCCTATAGATATGGGTATTTTTTCATTTATATGCTATTTACGTATTCTATCTTCATATACATATTCACATATTACACATTTACATTATTTCTGCGACAAACACCATTTCATAGTTAGGCTTGTCATTACATTATTAATTACATTTACATTCAGTTTACATTCTGTATCAGCAAGTCTGTACTTATATAAGATTTTTTTTCTTCAAGACTTAACCTGCACCTTTCAGACAAATTCATATACAGTAATCCCTCTGTTTTATGCGGATCCGTTTATGCGGAAATCCCCACAATAACATGGAAACTGCATATATTCTCCGCCTTTTTTTGAGAACTGAACTGTATTGCCGCCACCGCTGAAAAGTTGTCAACCGCCATAAATAGAAGAAGAAGAAGAAGAAGCTTGCTGCAGCATGACTGCTCTGTGTCTCGTATTTTAGTGTTTTAAACTTTTCCCTCCAAATTTTCAACAGTTATCTCAGTTTATTTACTATTAGTAAGCTGTGCCCTGTCTAAAATTGCGGGTAGAGAGAGTTATTTCAGTGTTTCATTTGTGTACGAGTCTTTGCACGATGCTAATGCTGTTTTCTCTCTCTCTCTTTCTATCTCTCTCTCTCTCTCACACACACACACACACAAGAAACCAATAGTTCCTACCTCGTCCCTGACTTAACTGAGCATCAGTAGAGAGAGTTATTTCTATGTTTATTTTGTGTAAGAGGCTTTGCATGCTGTTAATGCTAACCGCTAATGCTAACAGTTTTTAAGCAATAAAGTTTTCTAATTCTGATTATTTATTTACCTTTACATTTTCTTTAAGGGCAATGCATCAAACTGAGTTTAAAATGAAATGAAAGTTCTCAGGCAGCATATTTGGAGTCATATTTAGCATTTTAGGCTTTTTTTTTTAACCAAAACACAACACCACGTTTTTCCAATATACGCGAGAAAGTTTAGAATCTGCACCTTTTCTCTACTTGACAGAATTTCTTGACTTGTTTCAAGGAGGTAGAAAGGAAAAAAAATCATTAATATAAAATTACACCAGTTTTGTTATTCTTGGCACCTTCTAAGGATTAGCCATGGATGTTATTGTAGAAAAATCTTTGATATTATCCTGAAAAAATAAGAAAAAAAAATTCACAAAGAAAACATTGGGGAACACTCCCCCACTATTGGTTCTTGTGAAGAGAGTGTCTTTCATGGAGTGTTTATTGCATACGGCTCCATTTCTATGAATATGGAATGAAATACAGTATATAAGTCAGTCTTTCATGAATATTTCATGTTCCTGACAGTAATTAACAAACAGGAACTCTCCTGGTGATAAGCTAGCTACTGTGCTCCATTTCTGGGCTGCTTTTAAAACCTTGCACGAGCATTGAACGACTCATTGTGTTCCTCCGGCCTCAGTGGTACATTCTTTTCTGTTTTAGCTGAGGCAGCTATCTGGAACATCCACAAAGGCAGATTACCTTCCTAACCACCAATCCTATCACTCGAGTGGAGAGAATGAGACAGCCTGCTGGCCTTTGGCCAGAGCTCTCAGTCTTTTTCTCTTTCTCTGTGTGTGTGTGTCTGTTTTTATCCAAAATGTCCCAGTTTTGTGGAAAAAAATGAAAACATAGGGATATCCTGTAGTGTCACAAAAATAATTAAATAGTTTACTTCATATGTATTAGGGGTATATTCAGAAAGAATTCATACTTCAGTTTCTTTTTCAGAAAGTAATGCATTTTAAAAGATAATTTGTTATGATGTACATGAATGAATATATTTATTAAAAGTGGAGACATTCTAAAATAATAATATCAAACAAAATAGTAAACAAAATACACTGTGTGTGTGTGTGTGTGTGTGCGTGCGTGCGTGCGTGCGTGTTTGGGTTGGTGGGGCACTATTACCACACTATAACTGATACTGGAGCAGTTCCACTGAGTAGGCCAGAGGCCCAGACGGCCTTGGATCTACCTCTTTGTTGTCCACATCTGCCTCTGCTTGCTTGACCACACTCTTTCTCCACCTCTATTATACACTCTCTCACACACACACACACACACACACACACACACACACAAAAACCCAGTCCCAATTCAGTGCAGGTAGGTGTGATTCTCTCTCCCTCTCTCACAAACACACACACACACACAAATATACAAACACACACACACACGCACACACACACACACGCACACACACACTTGTCCTTCATTCTGATCCTGAGTTAATGTGTTAAAACAACAGTGCCTGGGAGAGTGTGATTAACTGAGCAGTCTGTAAGCCAGCATGATCATGCAATCAGTCTGCAAAGCATTAGTTTCAACACACACAAACACACACACACACATCGGTAAACCGTAGAGGAGTGAAAAATCTGGTGATTCACTATAAACAAAACAGAGCGGATAAGTGGACACATGTGAAAGCAGTTGTTATTAGTACCTCACTTTGATGCTTATTTTTCTCCACACAGAATCAAATGGTGGTGGAGTGGTTTGGGGAGAAAGATGGGATTATGTATGGCATACAGTGTAACAAATCAATGATCTGTGGTATTGAGCCTAGTGTCTATATATATGGATGTGTAGCTGTGTGTTTAACAAAGAAACACAGACTCATTGCAATTAATTCTGAAGAAGGGGATGCAGCGGCATCTGCTTCAAACCTTTCTATGAAAAACCTTTCAGTTTTGGTTCTGCAGTGTTTACTGTAATAGATGTCATACTCTGGGCAGGGTTAATACTGTTCATCTGATCAAAATGTTCCTAATTAAAACAGTGCATGAAATCGTCGCGAGAGAGTTGTGATGAGAAACATCTCTTGCATGTTCAAACATCTCTCGCACGTCC
>JBBPDB010000001.1:37997048-38008075 GCA_037974465.1 Brachypetersius altus
AATGATCTGTGGTATTGAGCCTAGTGTCTATATGTATGGATGTGTAGCTGTGTGTTTAACAAAGAAACACAGACTCATTGCAATTCATTCTGAAGAAGGGGATGCAGCGGCATCTGCTTCAAACCTTTCTATGAAAAACCTTTCAGTTTTGGTTCTGCGGTGTTAACTGTAATAGATGTCATACTCTGGGCAGGGTTAATACTGTTCATCTGATCAAAATGTTCCTCGTCGCGAGAGAGTTGTGATGAGAAACATCTCTTGCATGTTCAAACATCTCTCGCACGTCCACAAAATCTGGCTCGTAGGACCAAAAATAAGAGATAAAAACGGAAAAAACCTCAAACCGAGTAACAAAGAGTGTTGACATTACGTCATCCCTGACTCGTCATCCCTGGGACCATGGCTTCGTATACAGAGATGACACAAGCCTGCATGGGCTCTAGCTCCATTCTCTGGCTCTTTAATGAGCCAGCAGGCCTGTATGGCAGAGCTGCTGGGAGAGAGGAGATAAGCCCAGCCGCTGTTCCACTGCTCCTGCCGAAAAAACGCCAGCACTCCGCTAAGCCTCGCCACAGCCGGGGGCCCGTCGCGCCCCAAAACAAAGCGTCTCATTACGCGAGAGAGTGGGGAAAGGCAGCCGGGAACTGGAGGTGTGAGAGAAGAACAAGAAAGTGGGAAGCAGTAGCTGGTGCCATGTAGAGAGAGAGAGAGAGAGAGAGAGAGAGAGAGAGAGAGAGAGAAAGAGAGAGAGACTAATGCCACCCAACATAAAGTAAATATTTCATTTACATAAACTTTGTCACATATTTACATAACAATGCTATACATAACATTGAGCAGTGTCACTTCTACATATATAATCTATCTACATATATAAAATCTATTAATAAATATCTAAAATGTCAGTATAACCTTAGCAAAAAGTAGTCCTCAAACAAAGCATGGGATAGAACGCTGTCCCAGCGGCATGGTAAATAAAGGACAGCTCAGAGGTCTCCTCAAAACCCACCATGGTGTAGAGGAGGAAAGCCCAAGTTCAGCCTCTTTGCTTTACCAGGTCAGTGTTTTTGCTGCTGAAGAGGCACTGCCAGGTATCCCAATTTGGTCAACTCTCTAAAGAGAAGAAACAAACACACCAGTTGGCGTGAGGAGGAACGGACGCTAGACTCTGGCTCAGCTGGCTAAATGTAAGGAGAGATAGGAAACCAGAACAGGTGCAAACAATCAGGTGAGAGTGAAGACCAGACTGAGAGGAAATGGAGGAGAGGATCATGTTATGTTTGACCTGGATGGCCGGGGGCGTGGAACGTGTTGCACGACTTTGACTCTACTTCTCAAACTGAATTGATTACAGTGCGGTGAAAAATGTGACGTCCACTTTTGGTATGCACAAAACAGAATGACCAAATAATGCAATTCATTCTACTTTTCTATGTTGTAACTATCAATAATTATCGACAAATTGAAAATTGCTCTCACTTCTTATAGTAGGTAGCCTAGTCTATGACACAAATGTTCTGTGTATTTTAAATGCTTCATCATATATGAAGTTGTACAATAGTGAAATACTATTTGCTTACTTCAGTTTTATAAATGTCCAGATTTTTCCTTGTGGCATCCACCTTGTTCCTGTGTAGCACTGCATGACTGATGCACATGAACTACAGAGTTTGAACTATAATTGATTAAAATAGAGTAAGTAAATGCACAAAGAAAAGAAACAAAAAGAATGCAATTAGTTGATGACAGAATCTTGGTGGACCTAGCTATGTGGTGACTGATTAGAGAACAGAGCATGGAAGACAGACAGAGAGAGAGGGGGGAGAGAGAGAGAGAGAGAGAGAGAGAGAGAGAGGGAGAGAGAGACAGACGGAAGGAGCAGGCCGCAAAAAAATGAGACTCCGGCTAGCCTCATCACCATACATCACTTCTCCAGCTTTCCCAAATGGGCCTGTATTACATCTTACCCGTGTTTGCCTCCTTATTTCTCAATAGAATTGGCAGTTCCCTGATATGTGGAGAAAAACAGTTTAGATTGGGAAGGCACGAGGGGATTTGCATAGCAGAGCTGCCATGCGGACCATCGGGGAGGCCAAGTTCTTCTTTAATAGGTCTGTGTTAACCCTATGCTAATACGCCAGATGCCAGGCACAAGTAAAGGTTCAGGGTCTAAGAGGGTTCGCATCTGTGGAACAGCAAGTCAGAGAGAATCCACACCTTCCTTTCCTACCACCATAAATTGTGGGGCTTCTGCTTATCCAGCTGGTTACAATTTTCCCAATGAACTCGGGAAACAAGTCAAATGTGCTTCAGCCTTATTACGCAGTCACATGTTCGACAGTAGGTAAATTAATAGATGGAGTCAAGTGGGACAATATGCATTCATCAGTTTAAATGTATTGCTCACTAATATTTCCTGATCGTGTTTTAAACCATCTAAAACTAGAATTCATGTTTTATGTATGACACTTCGCAGTATTCTTTAGAGCAGCAAAAATATACTGTAGATTTAATGCAAGAAATATTATTAGTAAGATTTGTATTATTCGTACTTAAAATATCAAATATAACACACACACACACACACACACACACACACACACACACACTTTTACATCTCATTCATTTTCATACTTTTCAGAAACATGTACTTCAAAGCATGCCATTAAATTATAATTAACATTTCAACCAAATGCTGTTTTAATGTAGCTTGATGTCTATTTTAATGAAGTTTGATTTGTTATTTAACACTGCAGTAATTTAAATGTAAATATACAGCACATAGTGACGGATTATTTAATATACAGTAGCAAAATGTTACAACATGTGAATAATAATGCAGATGTGAATATATTGCAGCATATATATAGTATGTTCCATATATATTTTGGACACTGTAAAATACATTTCAATATATTTTATTTTGATATGCAGTTCTCCCTAATTTACTTGTAGTCTTTTACAAGATCCAACATAAGAACTTTTCATAACCATGCTTATTTACAACAGTGATGGTTCATTTTTTTTATATTTCCCAGAGTGTTCCTTAAATGTTTGTAACTATCTATTGAAACCTGTTAATGGACATTTGTAAGAAGCTTTTAAACGTTTGTATTTTATCCTAAACAGCACGTTCACTTTTTCAGTATCACTGAATCTGCAGCTGAACCACAAAATGATGGAACAGAGAATCAGTCTAAATTCTGTGATAACGCAGCATGACCCTTGGCTAGTGTTGGCAGACCTTACTTGGGGAATTCCAAGTGAAGAAGGGACGAGCTGGTTGAGTGAGCACCGCATTCGTTAGACAGCCCAGTGTTGCCCATTACCCTGCGTTGGCTGAGTTTGACAGTGCATTGCATCATGTGATCTTGCCTTTGATTAAATTGATGGGTATATCTTTAGAAGTTTATCGTCCAATCTCCACATGCCTCTTAGATATTCTGAGTGCTCTTCAGAACATGGCAAAAGCTCCTTTTATGATCATAGAGAGTCGGAGTATATTGCTTTTTAATTGACAGTCATTAGAGCGTTATTTCTGGAATTCTCTTCCGAAAATGAGGTCTTCTCCCATATGGAGCCATTAGATGAGTGACACGAGATATGCTAGTAATGTTTAATTTGCACAAGATGCCCTGGCAAAACATGTTCCCTGCAAGAGCAGTGCAATAGCCAGACTCAGACACAACCTAGCGCTGTTTTGTAAACTGTGAAACGGGAGCTTAGGAGACATCTTGGATAGCCTTGCACCATCACACCTGATTCGAGCTGTCATCCTACTGTCAAAATCGAGCCATCCCTTGATGAATCTGGTCAGTTGCATCTCGGCACTGCTAAATGATGCTGAATGGGAAATGTTGGATAGTCCCAAAGGAAAAGCCATTGCTATGCACCACCTACTGTGAAGGGCTCTAGTTTTTGCAATTCGCTTGTCAGTCGCGCTAGTTTAGCGCCGCTTTCTGCTAGCTTGCTGCCATTCACCTGATGCACCAACCTCAGGAAAAGGACAGAGCATTCAAAACAGTCAAACTTCTCTTGCCTATGGGACGTGTTAATGCTGTTGCTAACTTTTCTCGTTAGCAGCCAAGGCCCTTACTTTAGCAGCCAGGATCCTGGACGCTAAACAGGAAAGCCACTTGTACCTTGCATATTGTCGTTTGCTTACACCCTTGTACTGTCCTGCCAAGTGGGACATGTCTTTTCCCTTCATCTCCCATGGAATCCCAGTGGGCTCTGCGAGTCCTGCTGTATTCTTGTCCAAACCCAGCAGGTCCAAGGGCTTCCCACTGGAACTCTGAGTGGTTTGGGAAGGCACAAAATGAGCACTGGGGGTTCCAGCAGCCCCCGCCGTTCAGAGCAGCCCAGCTCTGCTGGGCCAGAAGCCCTGCTCCTGGCACTGTGCTCCACCATGGAAAATAGAAGGATTTAACTGCTCCCCTCTGCAGCTGTCAGACCGGCGAGAGCCCGACACACAAACACACACGCGTTCGACACCCTCACTGTGCTCTCCACTGCAGACCTGTGACAGGCAGAGCCCAAACACAGATAAATAGGTACACATTGTTATCAAAGTGACAAAGCCGATTAAACCAAACACGCAAGCAGATTTAGAGCTGCCAGTAATGTGCTTTGGTTTGCTTATAATAATGGGCTAAATCAAGCACAGTGCTTTTGTTTCATGGGGCTTCCCCCCTGCACCCCGCTTCTTCCCTTAAATGCTGTGAGGTGAAAATGGTCCATTCAGGGGAGATACAAGGAAATCCTTATAGACTGTGCCATTGCTAGAATAAGAAAAACTGTACTTTTTTTACACCATTTGAAAAGGTGAGCTGACCTTTACATTGTCTAAATTAATTGACCAAAATAAATAATTATTATTATTATTATTGTTGTTGTTGTTGTTGTTGTTGTTGATGATAATAATAATAATAATAATAACAATAGTAATAATAACAATAACAACAACAATAATAATAATAATAATAATAATAATAATAATAATACGTATTAAACAATCCTTTTCATTAAGAATTTTCTAATCAATACTTAATTAACAGATGCAAAGAATGCTATTATAACGCTACCATATCCAGATTCAACCTTTTCTTTCTATAGCAATGATGTGCTTTTAGTTATTGGACTGTTTCATCATATGGAAGATTACAGAGACAGCACATAGAGAAGGTGACAACTTTCACAACTTCATGGAATAATTGAAGTTTGGGAGGAAATGCATGTCTGAAACTCTTTCTCCTTCTAATCTAATGTCTTATTCATTTTCAATCTGTACCTTCTGTTTCCTGTGCTTAAGTTTTGGCACTCCATCCCTGAGTCATACCTCTGTTCATCGGTGGAGGGGGCGGGGAATTAAAAACAGCTTCAGATTACAACAAATATTACACCACTATGTTCCATCATGTTTAGGCTTTGCTGTGGGAGCACACAGAAATCGTGCTAATGAGGGGTTGAAACAGGGTGTTGGTGTAGAGTGAGAGGCCACAGTGCGATGACATGCTCCTCCATTGCAAAGTCTATAGCCGTGCTGTGCACTAAAGCCAGACCTTGCTATAGATCCCATCGCCTGTATACTCACTTAATGCCCTCCTCCTTCAGCCCTTGTCTGCTGCCATGCATATCAATGCTTTATGAGAGAGAGAGAAAGAGAGAGAGAGAGAAAGAGAGAAAGAGAGAGAGAGGGAGAGGGAGAGAGAGAGAGAAAGAGAGAAAGAGAGAGAGGGGGAGAGGGAGAGGGGATTGGGCTGTGCATTGAGGCTTGCACAACAGAAGGAATCAATCAAGGTTGCATGGTTACTGCTCTAGGATCAATAGATCCACAACACTATCCCTCTGCTAGCATATAGGAGAGGGGTAAATAAGTGTCCATGTGCAGGAACCTTCTCTCTCTTGTTACCCTCCCCACACCCCCCGTGCTCCAACGGTCCATTTTGAATGCCCCGTAGCAAAAGAAAGGGCAGGGGAGCAAGGCGTTCGGGGTTGTACTGAACGAGAGGAGCAAAGGTTCCTCTCTCTGCTCCACTGGCTCTCTACAATGCCAGCAGGGGACTGCAAATTTAGATTCAAGGTTTTGGGTTTTTTTTTTTTTTGGTGTCTGTGTGTGTGTGTGTGTGTGGGCGGATGCATGTGCAGAGGTGATACTACACCTCCAAAAGTGGTGGTGCAAATATTGATGAAATGAATGCTAATCTGGTAATAAATGCATCATTGATATCAGGAGCTTTAAACACAATGGAGTCGGACAACCTTGTGCAAAGTTTTTCTGACATTACTTGTTAGCATAATGATTCTCCCCTGAACAACAGAAGGCTTAAAGGGCCTGTGTCATGAAAAACCAAAATGCACTTTTTTAAACAGAGTTTTATGTGTTAAAACATTTTATTCACTTTCCAGTCTAGATGGTCCATTTAAGTAATTTAAGTTGCAGGACCAGCACATTTTTAACTCGTTGTTTTTGCGATATCCCGAAACTCATTCATGAGCTCATTCATTCACATAAATGTTTATTTATTTATATAGCACATTCAAACTACAACAGCTTAAGCCCACCACTTTAACACAAATATTAGGAAGAATATTTAGCTGCTTTCTGACTGAGGCAAAATACAGAACGACCAGTTGGACAAAGGTTATTTACATATATCAGCCTTATAGGCACAGTTTAAGAAGCAAACTGTTTAGATCATTATTGTGTGAAAATATCATAAAATAACATGACTGTTTGTGATGCTGGTGGAACCACATAAACATCATTAGGAAAAATATGGGGTTTAAGCATGTATTACACTACATTTAGTTCATATATAGTTTACAAATACATTTATGTAAATATTTTACAACACAGATGCCCATATTCTTTATCTCTAGATTGTTTAGTGTACATTTTATACTGCACTGTTAGTTTAGTATTTTATTTTTATTCTATTTTAATCATCTTTATGCAATTCTATTCTATTGTTATCTTGATTTTTGCTGCTCCTAACTTTGTTCTGTCCACTTTCTGCCGTGACAAAGTAAATTTCCCACTTATAGGACTAAGAAAGGTTTATCTTATCTTTAAACAAAAGGTACAATAGTTGTTGTCTGTGAAGAAAATCAAATCCCAGCTTAGTAGCTCAACATTCCAAAACAAAAATGTTGCTGGAGTTTTGAACTGTGTCAGTCCTCCTGCCCCCAAAAATCTGATGCATAAAACTTTCAATCCAAAGATTCTGAAAGTCTGTAAGAGGTGGACAACCCACAATGGTGCCTTCCCTTATGACCTAATGTTTACCCCCCACCACCAGAGAGAAAGAGTGAGAATGAGGGGGAGGGGGAGGGGGGCAGAGTTGAAGGTGCTCTTTTTAGCACTGTAAGGTTTAGAGAAGAGCAAGCCCTGCGCTATTCAAACGATGGCTGCTCAGGTATGAGAGCAATGATGCAACAAAGTGGGTTTAAAGTGTAAAAAGCAGACGAAAGAGCGACAGGGCCTTTTCATGCTCTGACAGTTAGCATTTCAATTGGTTGAGCTGGAATTCACACTTTTAAAAAATCTCTCTCTCTGTGCCTCTCTCTCTGAGTAGTGTGGCTCAGATGCAATCAGTGGCCAGAGGGTGGCACTCTAGTAATTGTGTTCCTTTCTCTGAATGGAACCACCAAGACAGCTCAGCACTGAGAGCAGTGATACAGTACTCATTCAGAGCCTAGCAGTGGATAACACACACACACACACACACACACACACACACACACACACACACACACACACAAAACATACAGCTTTCCAAGAATTTCAGAATGACAATGATGATACACATATGTTTAACTTAAACACTCGTAATTTGGCTTTTTTGCTCACCTCTCTTTGTTCCTTAGAATTAAAGGGGCTGTTTTGTTACTGATGTAAACGAACTGGTTGCCAGACATGTATTGTGCATCACTCCGTAAAGCAGTCCAGGCTGAAACACTTCATATCAGTTTAACATGACTGAACAGACTTAACTCTAGGCTGAATAGACAGATATAGTTAAATGCATTGGATTTTGTGACATCACACGTTCCACTCATAACAAACTCTCGATTTTCCATAACATGGGCCCAACTTCCATCCAAGCATGAGGTCACTTAGTTAATACTCGAAATCTGATACCATGTGGTCACCGAAGACATTGTGGGCTGAATTCAGCAACCTCCATGTATCATTTGCATCATTTATACCCATAACACCATTAAATATGACACAATGTGTCTGTTCCAAGCCACAGCCTGTGCAGGGATAAAAGGACTAACCTCATAAGAGTCATAATGGCTGGAGATAAAGAGTTTAGCAGAAACAGCGACCTCCTGAGCATTATTTACCTGCGGAGTAGCAGCAGTAATACCTCCAGTCAGGCAATTAGTCCTGCATTTATACACACGCTGATCTTATCTCCTCTATTAGAGGACCATCTGCTCATGATTCATGCACTTATGAACAAGTCCTATGTTAGCCTCCAGCTACATACTTCAAGCCCATTTACAGACCATGGTAAGGGGTCGTGATCACTCAAGAGCTCTGAATGACATGGGACCTGAAATCTTGCAGATTTTGCTCAAGTTATTTGAATTGTTAAGCATGCTGTGAAGTCCTCTTCAGAAACCCTTAAGAGATTCTAGAGCAGGGGTGTTGAACTCCAGTCCTGGAGGGCCGGGGTCCAGTACGTTTTGGTGATTTCCCTGCTCAGAAACATCTGGTTAACTTCGCCCGTTAATTATCAGGTTTAGTGAATGTGTTTGAGGAGGAGAACCATCAAACGGTGCTGGACACCAGGACCAGAGCTTGACACCCCTGTTCCAGATGAATAAAGCAGGGCTCCCTAACTTTTAGTTGTCTTGTTGGAGCAAGATTCCAGAAGACTGGACCTGGCCAAGCCTTTATTTTTAAAAATACGTCTGTGCATCAAAATACTACAAAGAAAAAAACCCCACAATGGTCTAATATTATATGCTTACTGTTATAGGTTAGATTTTTGTCCACCCAGCTATAAGAAATGCAAAGGTAACCTCTAATATTTAACATCCTTAAAATCCTTAAAGTTTGAAATGTACATTTATGACATTTATCAGACGCTTTTATCCAAAGCGACTTCCAATCCCTACCTACAGGGAGCAACTTGGGGTTAAGGGTCTTACTCAGGGACCCAGTGGTGGTGCTGAAGGTAGGATTCGAACCCATGTGTCCAGAGGCAAGTATCCTACCACTAGGTCACCACCAGCCCCAAATAGGTTCATATTCACTTTCTGAGGGGAAATATGCATTTTTGTTCCTTTTCAAAGCTTGGAATCAACACTGAGTGTATTGAATGAAAAGGCCTATTTGCATTACAACTATTTTCTAACTATAACTGCATACAACTGCAATCAATTTTGAACTGTTATGTTCCCTAACAAAAGGTACTGAAGGCACATGGCTGAGGGTACCATCCCATTTGATATTTGTACAGTTGCGGTCAACCATGAGTGCAGCTTAATATGTATTTTATTAGTGCTATTAGGGTACATATCTCTTGTTCACACTGCAATCAGGAAGGTGTGGGTTTGATTCCCAAGACTGTTAAGCACCTCTGAGGTACCCTGAGCAAGGGATCCTCCCCACACACTTCTTCCCGGGCGCCGTGTTCCTGGCTGCCCCCTGCTTCACTTGGTGAATGGGTTAAACGCAGAGGAAGTGTTTCGTGCTGTTCACACTGTATGCTGTGGTGTGTTCACATATGACAGAATGGTCACCTTCATAATTTGAAAGTTTCTTGACCTAGTAACTAAACAACGCGTAATTATAATGTGTAAGTGACACAGTGAAGAGTGACATTGTTTAAGTGTTCAGATGAGGTTGAACGTTTACGTTTCTGCTCGCACTGATCTGACCTGTCTCAGCCAATTCAAATGAAGGTTCAATATTGTCCAGCTACTGATAATACAGACAAGAGAATACAGGAAAGTTCCAAAGAACCTGTGTGCTGTCAGATTCTTCACCCTAGTTGCATTTGATAGGTTTTGATTTCAATGCTCACGGTTATACAGCCAAAACAGGGCATCAGTTACTGTTTAACTTGTAAGCAGACCAAGTAAAAAAAAAAACACATATACTTATTGTGCAGCAGATACTATGTGCAGTCATGAATAAAGTCACTTTATTTAAAAACACTGGTATTATTGATAATTTACTTACTGGACAGACAAGTTTTCTCTTTCCAATTTCCTTCATTCTTGTGCGCTTGGTGTGAGCAAAGGCTTAGGAAAGGTTTCACAGTGAGAGTGTTATTTGCACATCATGGTAGTCATTTGTTGTTCTTAGACATCCCTTATTGATTCTCTATTGCTGTGGATACCAATGACAGTTACTGCCTAACACAACGACGGTGACTGCCTAACTGGTTAACAGGCTTTTCTTTGTGGAAGGCTGCCATTGCTGCTGGAGCAGTGGTAGGACAATTTAAGAGTGTTCAGTTCCATCAGTCATCTGAGGAGAAACATAAAATTGTGTGAGAAATGTCAAGTGTAGCATAAAACCATGAGATTACAGCTAATTGCGTCTCATGGCTAAGGCATAAAAGCAGGCAGGACTGCTAAAGTATTGCAATACTAAATATTGTTTGAAAGAGTCTGGGGTCGGCTGTTGGCCTAGTGGCAAGGTACGTCCCCCTACACTGCTCCCCGGGTGCCAAGCTGGCTGCCCACTGCTTCACTTGGAGAATAGCTTAAATTCACATTGTTCATACTGTGCGCTGTGGTGTGTTCACGTGTGACTATAGGGGCCATTTTATTTAAATCCCAGACAGTTTCAGTAGAGTGAACTGCTAAAATAGTTCTTCTCACAAAACAATGCAAACAACAAAGGTGAACAAAACCTTGTATCACAGAAATGGCAGTAGAAATGGAAACCCTTCGATTAATGGTAATATCAGGGCTCTCAAGTTGACCCAAAACCTGCGCGTGAGATTTTTGGGATGTGCGGCCGAGCAGGGGGAGTGGGGGTGGGTGGTGTTGTTGTGGTT
>JBBPDB010000001.1:38027865-38040366 GCA_037974465.1 Brachypetersius altus
TTGACCAAATACTTATTTTCCACCATAATTTGCAAATAAATTCTTTAAAAATCAGACAAATGTGATTTTCTGGATTTGTTTTCTCATTTTGTCTCTCATAGTTGAGGTATAGCTATGGTGAACATTACAGGCCTCTCTCATCTTTTTAAGTGGGAGAACTTGCACAATTAGTGGCTGACTAAATACTTGTTTGCCCCACTGTAAGTATAACACACACACAGTGAGAGACAGAGATTGTGTGAGAGACGGAGACAGACAGACAGAGACAGATAAAGTTACCTTGCGAAGGCCCAGTTTTGCTGCGATTTCCTCCACTGCTGCAGCTCTCGGATCCTCTATCAGTTCAAGGCTGTTCTGAGTGCCAATCTGAAACCAAGCACAGAGGAGCTTTTAGTGTAGGCACACTAAAAACCAAGAGAAACTACAAAGGAGATTAAAGAGGTCATACCAGTGGTTTGCAGAGGAAAAATAAATCAAATAAAAATAACAGTGACCCCTAAGCAAATGTTTGTCAGATAGAGAATTCCAAAGAATCCCTGCAGGGTCATGACATTCAACTCATTCACTCTTGTAGTCTATTCGAATTCCAACCAATGGGTCTATCCACAACAGATCACTAATGTGTTCCCTTCGCTACATTTAACTTTACCTAATTACCTAATGGTTTACAGCATATTCAGAATAAGTGCTCAGACTAATTATCTCTAGGGTAGATGAAGAAGCAAGAAACATCAGAATTCATTTTTTTTTTTAAAAAACAACAAAACACTGAAAACCACGTGGAGAATGCTACTGTGGTCTCAATCTGATAATGCCCACAGACTCCACTAGTGTTTAATCCAACTATCAAAGACATTTGAAGTCATATAGCATGTATTTAAAGCACTCACCTGTGGCGGTTCGTAGATGGCGGCGACCTCAGCTCGGATTCCCAGCGGGATGTCCTTGTGCTCGGTGTAACGGCCATACAGGTAGCCCATTCGCTGGCTTCCTGTCTTCCTCCAGAAGTCCAAGAAACGGTCTGCGATGGTGTGGTTCTCAAACATGATGTTATCCACATGTCTGTATTTCTATATTACAAAGACAAATGTATCTTTGTTCAGAAAATGCTACAATAGACCTCTCTCTGTCCATACACCAGACAAGAATAGAATATATTTACATAATCACTTTATGTTACGTGATGCTGCACGTAGTATTTATTTTTTCCTTTCTTTTCTTCTGTCTTCCAGCTATCTTAATACTTCTAGGCTCGCGCTGATGACGTTTGAGACATGGAAGACCTCTGATAGGCAGATCACTCTGACGGGCACCTGATTGGCGGGACGCTACTGGAGGTCCCGCCTACTAGTCGCTAAGAGTCAGCATTTGGCGAGCGTGTGGGAGCGTGGAGAGAGAGAGAGAGAGAGAGAGAGAGAGAGAGAGAGAGAGAGAGAGAGAGAATTGTTTGTGTGGCTTAGAGTTGGAGTTTGGAGTGGTGTGGTAGTGTGTGTGTGTGTGGTGAGAGAAAATCTGCTTTTGACTCTAGTATAACCTTAACCTGAGTTGGTTCCGTGTTTGGTTTGTTTGGTTGGGTCAGGGTCGGTTATACTTTCACCTCACGTTCACTGTAGGATTTTTTTTTTCTTTGTCTACACCCCAGGTAAGAGGCAGACACCACCCTTGTCTGTTTGGTTTTGTTCTAGAATAGTTTAGACTAGACAGGCAGTTTAGAATAGGGAAGGTTTTGTTTTATTATGTTCTTTTCTTTGGTGTCGTCTTAAGACAGTTATCCCCGGGTCAGTCAAACTGGCCTTAAGGAGGTGATAGAGGGTACAGGTAAGAATAATCAAGGGCATGAGAGAAACCAGAACGTGAGCCCAAGATCAGTATTCCAGAGACTGGGAAGACGTCAAACTAGATTCAGACATTGCATTAGCAAGACAATCAAGACTTGCAAGACTTCACTTGTCAGTCATTTTAATGTTGTGCTTGATCACTGTATGTATATATTCTCTCTGAAAGTGGATATGGATAATGCTGTTTAAAACATGCAGCACATGTTACAGTTTTTTGAATAAGTACAAAGCACATTCAGATTCACATGCAAGTATTTATCTGCCCAAGTGCATATACAGAGATGCATTATGTATAGAACCTGCAACACTGTCAAGAATGTGTATGTGTGTGTGTGTATGTGTGTGTGTGTGTGTGTTTGTGTGTGTGTGGTCTCATAAGAGCTGCATGCTAATAGACTTCATTTCAAGTCAGCACCTAACTTGCTAGCTCCTTCAAATGTCTCATTATGGATAGTTTACACGATGCAAAGACATTATGTTTATAGATATTGCAAAGATCGTTAGAATGTAAATGTAGATAACTGTATGTATGTCCATGTGTGTAAATGTTTCTTCTGATCAAGCTGAATATCTTTTGGGGGTGAACGCTACATGAATGAACACAGAGTGAGCAGAGACATTGTGGATCAGGCCAGATTCAAGCCGTGAACTAACAAATATTTTTATCTGGGTCATAATAAACCCTGACCACCTCATCTCTTCTGCCCATTGTCTTAATAAAAATAATCATTTCAACAGGCCATTCTGAGTGTGAGTGGGTTAACAACTTTATAGGTGATTTTGCCATTGTTTGCATGATACTGATCGGTGGAGTATGAACTTCCATTTCATGTAAGCTGTATTAGCCTCCAAGCTATGGTGCAAAGTTAACCAAGCAAACCTTGGATACCAAACATGTCTTAGCTGATTGATAAACTTGTAGAACAAGATGAAATTCATCTACTGTTAAAAAATGCTCCAAGCTGCCAAAGGTGTTACCAGAAAACAGAGCCGGAAAGGAAGAAGATTTACATCACTCAGACTGGCTGATAGTTCATCAAAGCTGGACAGGACATATGGCCCAAAAGGCAGCCAGCCACTGCTGCACCATGCATTCAACATGAAGGGCAGTCCATCTGGACATGGAGGACATTATAAAGGATAGCTGCTTCTCCACTGTCCCTCCCCTCTAACTGATCTCCAAACAGCCTTGCCAGAACCACCCTAATGTGGAGATAGAGGGCAAAGCTGAAAGAAACTGTTCTTCCACTGCATTAAGAGCATATATGTATATCTGCCGAAATGAAATTGGCCATCTTGACCTCTTTGTGTGACTGAGAAGATATTGTATCTCGGGAGAATTAATTGAAGTTGCTCCTGATGTCATGGTGTACAGGCTTCACTTCTATAGCCGTGACTCTATCGACGAAATTAAGAGTGTAGCACATGTGGAACCCTATTTCTTAAAGTAGCTCCAGCCAAGGAGTTGCTGAACCCTGACCAAACAGCGGCTGTGTGGCCAGGTCCATTTAATCTCTGCATGGAAATGAAGCTAGCATGGAGAGGGGCCTACTACAGAGGGGCTAATCAGACTGATCCATTTAGATAGCCTCACAAAAAGCATCAGCCAGCCTCACAAAAACCCTATAGAGGTGCCCTCCATTTGCTGCGCTGACTTACACATGCACAATTTTGTAAATGAGACCAAGGGACAGCACCAGAGTCTGAACACATGTTTACATAGATCATTGCAGAGCATAGCCAAGGTGCCTTATGTGAAGAAGAGAGGGATTGGGCCATCTAGCCTTCACCTCTCGTAATGGACGGACTAGCCGACAAGGCCTGCTATCTACACTGTTCATTTTGACCAATACATCTCTCTGGGTTAAATATCAGATTCAATATTTTCCAGTACATTACATTTAATATGCTGTTCTTCTGTGAAATGTTTAAGCTAATATTTGAGATGGATCACCTGTCATTAACGCTGATTTTATTGCCAAATAGCAATCTCTACAGGACTAGAGATGCGCATTGGTTAACCGACTGAATGAAGAAAATGGAAAAAACGACCGTCTCTAGATGAATATCATGCTTTGATCATTTTTCTGTTTCATTATAACTGTGGAAGACATAAAATGAAAATTGGACGATAGGAAGGTTTTTTAATCATTGTGTTGATTCTGGCAAAAAATGGCAGAGACCATTTTTTAATGGAGGCTTTTTCACTGAATATTTTACAGCATCCAGCTATACGGCATAAGAGTGCATAATAATAATGACATAAAGTTGCTTTCGGATAACATCTGCCAGCTGAATGCTGGGCTGAACAGCTAATGACTTGAATGCATAAACTGGCAAACAAACCACGAGGATGTAAAGTAGCAAGGATTTGATTCCTCTAAGGGAACTGAGGCTACTGAGGCTGGCGCCATCATGGTTACCCAGATCAAAATACATGCAGAATATGAATAGGTATCGTGTATGTTAGTAGTTGAAATGACTGATTAAAAAAAGGATGAAAGAGAGCAGTCAAAACAGTAGGTTGCATTTCATTTTGGAAATCTGAAACCAATACATTTTCACAGTGAATAAAAAGGCTTATATAATGGGATTTGACCTTGTAGCTTTCTTCCATATCTTGATTCAGCTTCATGTTGTAGCAAGATCCAAAAATGATTACTGAAGCGACCTCCCTGTTGTAAGCCATCCCTCTACTGACCACCTGACAGATCGGGAAGTCAATGTCAGGAATAACTGAATCCATTCTGAGGCTGTATGCTTCATTTGCTTTCTCATCCTTCCATTTTCTCCTTTCATTGGGGTCTACAGACAAGCCCCCCACCACCCACCCTATAATTCAATCACGGGAGCCTCCTGGTCAGCAGAGTGGCCATGCTGAACAAGCTTCTGTTTCACCATTGCACTGCAGTTTCATCATCCTGGCAGAAACTTTGACAGACAGTACTTGCATATTTCATTGACGTCTTTTTTTTCCCAAAGCTTTGGGACGGCTGATATAAATAATAAGCACATCTACAGCAAATCAAGGTGAGATGGAGGGAAAAAAAATCTGAGTTATGAGGTCAGCTCATCCACAGCTGCTACTTCTTCTCTCTCTCTCTCTCTCTCTCCTCTCACCATCTCTCTTTCTCTCTCAGAAGACTTTGACAAGACAAGACACCTGAGGCGCTCCTTCAAGCTCAAAATATCATAGAGCGCTGTCTCATCAAATGGAACCCAGCATATTGTCTGCCTGTACTGGGGTGGAATTTCTTGGAATTTCTTCACTGTCGACCCTTTCGCCTGCTAGAGGAGACTTTTGTGACACATGATCTAATGTGAGAGCTCCCTATCCCCCAAGGAATGGAAGGATGATGGAGCGAGGGGAACTTGTGAGCCATAGACAGACAATGACAGAGTCTTGAGTACATGATGAGCAGTGTCCAGTCACTGTAGTTTCAGTTGAAGGGCATGTGACACTTCGGAGGCAAAAATTGATAATTAAAGTCTAATTGAAGGTGCTAGTACTCTTACAGACATAGAACACCCCCCTCCCCTCCCAGATTTCCTGATTCCACCAGAAACTACACTAAGGTGACAGTTTGTTAGACATTCTTACCTTTTAGCTACAGTCATTAAACATTTATTAGATATGTAGGTGCACTACTGACTGAAGCCAAATCAACAAGCTTGGCCTGTATGCATTCGTTGGCCCAAAGAGTCTCAAAAAATTTCTGCAAGACTTCAGTCATATCCTCTAGTTTATCCCTTCAATAGCTACTCAGCAGATACGGATAAAAAAAAAAACCCAGAAAATCAATTACGCACATTTTGAGTGTATTCAAGATCTGTCTCTGAATATGTTTTAAGTGGTCCTACTGGAATATGACCACAGTGCATCCCAGATGTATTTACACTCTATTTTTTCATACAATTGGTTGAAATTCAAATGTGATCTGAAAACACATCCTGAGATAAGGTGTAACCTATCAAAACGACTAGCCAACAATGGTCCTGTAGATAGAGACTGACCACTGGTAAAGGTCTAGAGCAAGGGTCGAACTAATAATACATCTTCATACTGTCCTTCTCACATTGCATGAACAGACACTACATTTAGATCATTATATTTATTTACCCACAAGACCAAAAAATTGTATCTGACGAGTGAGAATTGATTTACCCACCAGACACTGCGGCTGGTTACCAACATAAGCTCCGTACATAGCTGAAATCTGATGTAACATGGACCTGGCACAGTGACAATGGCTGTAATTTTGCTAAATCTAACACAGCTATGATTCAAATCACCACTGATTAGGTCTCTTTCTTTGCGGATTCATTCAAGGTGTAGGAGTGGATACAGTACATCAGAATTAAGTAATGAATAGAATTATCACACAAATTCACTGAGAACACAGATTATACAACTCTGCTATGCCAGTTCTTCACTTGCCATGACTTCACAGCAGTTTTCTTTCATATACATAAACAAATCATTTAATACATTTTAGTTAACTAAAAGCTATTTTTTAAATAACATATTTATTTAAGGCCATGTATTGACACTACTACATCCACTACTACCATACTATACCACTACCATAACTAAAAATTGTTATTGTTACTAATTGTTAAATAATTATTATTATCATTTGTCAAAGTAGTGGTTTATTAACTTATGCTATGACTGCAAAGACTCACAGACACAAAGACAAGAACAATATAAGATAAATAAATTCCACTAATGGAAATGGTAGAGAGGCTACAGTCAGTCAACTGTAAACCAAGTGTTTCTGACAAACTGCTCCAATACCTAATAAACTACAAACTGCTGCTTTTTGTCTAGCTTACAATTCACTTGTGTAATCTTCTTGGGAATGGTGGGGATCTGACTCAAACTGAAATGCATGTAATCCCATTCTTTTCACTGTGTATTTACACTACATAATCAACCCAGTGAACAGATCCTAAACTGGTGGGACTGGGAGATTGTTTACTTGATGTGGTTTAGTTTTATTGGTAGCATTTGAACTCATAGTTATTTCATGGATAATGTTAAAAAAATAGAAAACAATACAACCGTTTTTACCTACAATTATTTATTCACAGTAGTGCTGTTGAGCCGTTTTGGCAAGGCAAGGAGAGCAACGGCAAGGGTAACATTTTAACCATTGATTTTTAATCATGGATTTGAATGGACCATCTACAACCATACCTGCTGACCATAAGTGAAGCCCTCAAAACATAAACCACAAAGATGCTAGACAAGTTCATTAAGTCATCAGACAAAGAAGCTATACATGTAGGTAAAGTTACCACAGTTTAAAGAATTTCCAAGCACAGCATTAACTCTTAATCCGGATGTTAGTGTGAAACATTGCAGTAAATATTGCATTTTACATTGAAACTGCTTTTAAATGGGGTCGCCAGACATAACTTAGCTTGGGACCCCAGAAAACCAAATCTGCCCGTTCACATTACTATGCTCCTCATACAGAAGACAAGCAATAACTGAGCATTCTCTCAGAACATCATTTGTGTGTGAGCAAGGCATTATTACCTTTCTGCATGGGACCAATATTATCTACAGTCACAGGCTGGGCTGTAATTTGGTTTCTCATCTGCTAATCTTCCCACGTCTAATGAAGTATCCACTCCGGAGCTAGAGAATGGGCGTCATCCATTTCACCCAGAAGTATCCATTAATTTACACCAAATACTTATTATTCACTGATTAATAAACACAGCCCACTTCAAGGATGTCCTTATGGAATCATCAGTTAGGAGAGGAATAACTTATAAGTCCTGCTAAGCCTATTAATGTTATAATATACGCTTGTGGATGCATCGCTCATATCGTTTAATTTCAAGGAGGCGCATACATACATATGTATTCCAATATATACAACACAATTCCAATGAGATTAACGGTGTTAAAAAAATTAATCTATGCCCAACTCTAATATATATATATATATATATACATACATACATACATACATGCATATATATATATAGTATATGCATTTATATATACATAAAAAACTGACATTATTCATTGGCTTAACCCCTTCTGGTATAGAAAGTAATTTTATAAAAACATTGTTTTTGTTACTTTGCTATACTGATGTCTCCTGGCATGAACATGCAGTCCAATTAATTGGTAGGTTGAAACATTATTGATTTCTGTTACAAAAGAGCTGAGAGAGTGGGAGAGCGAGAGAAAGAGAGTGAGAAAGCAACAAAACTATACAAGTCTTGTTAATGAACAGTCTGTAATAGAAACAACACATTTTGCTCATGTTGATATGTTATATATGCCAGATAATGTTTAAATGCATTTTATGTTTGGATACATTTTTTATCACGACATACTAGTACAATACATAAAGCATCCTGCATTATTCTTTTGCATTCATAAATCAGGTCCATGAAAAGAACCCATAAAGAGACTTCCTGCATTAAAGACTGAATATTCATGCAAACAAAAGCCAAACCAGTGCCAGCACCACTTTAATTTGGCTTACATCTTCGACACAATTAGATTCTAGGTATAAATAGCCTGGGGATGTTTGCATGAATTACTTCATGCTTAAAACAATTGTGTGGCATTGGACAGCTCCGTTTTGCCACAGAGCAAAGCTACATGGTCTCTGAGCGCTAATCCTTCCTACAGTCATGCCCTGCTCTGTTTTGTTCCATTGCCAGCACCGTTGTTTCCTCTTCAATAATCTCATAGACAAGTATAACTTGATTAGACTCCCGAAAATTCAAGGGTAAAACTATCGATTGTAACCAAATGGAATTAATCTAAAACACAATTATGTGAACCCATCTTCTCCAGACATTTTTTGGTTTGTTTGTTTTGGTTTTTTTTTTGGTCTGTGGCTGTTAAATCAGCAGCCTCCATTCGCAGATACACACTGAGCAAAAAAAAACCCCAATCCAATTACCCAGATAAATAGGACTAATCATGCAACCAAAAATTTGAATATGAGGTTTAGGGGCGGGTCGATAAGCATTATCGTTTCACCCCCGCACAAATTTACAGCATAATTTCAGATAACGTGGGAAGAGAAAGGGAGCAAATTGAACAGATAAATAGTTCGACATTAGACATTAACATATGGATTGTAGGGGCCTCCCTGATAAGGGGGAGACATTTCATTAGGTGAGAGAAACATTCCATTAAAAAGCTCCGGTTGGCACGCAATTTCCATAACTCATTCACCCGACCTGTGACAGAAAGGTGGGTCTTCCATTGTGCAGTGGGCAAAAGGGTGACTTTCAAAAGCGTCACTCGGACGTGTGGAGACGGCTGCGTATTGTACTGATGTCGGTGGGGAGACGTGGACTTTCACTCTTGACTAGTTCATTTTCATCCTGTTGTAATTTCGAAGAGAAGAAACTTTGTTCACTCAGCTGCACAGAGATCTTGAAAAAAGGGCAATACATTACTTAGGAGAGCAAATCAAGGAGCTATTTGTAACATCTACACGTCATATCTGCATGAGCTGCATAGCCAACAGAAATCTGATATGAAACTCGATGACTAACGTAGTTGCTGAGCTGGCGGCTAGACGAGAAATATGAGAAAAATTGCTTGATCATGAGATTAGCCATGATATTGGTGCTAGTTTGTGCTGCTTTATCAAGCCAGTATATGAAAACTACAGAGTCTGTGGGTCTGACAAAAGGAATGCATCTGACAGAGGTGAACTTAAGGCCAAGACCCTGCTGGAAGCCCTCAAAGACACATAAATCATCTCATTCCTTGGCGAAAGTTCTAAAAAAAACAAATGGATTGAATGTGTACGTTGGAGAATAAGAATCAGCTTATATAAGAATCAACTTTCTTGATTCCAGAGGAAACTGTTTAAGTTGCAACTGCACTGACACAAAAAACAACAAAAAATATATAAAGCCAAAAAGAAATGTCAAAAGTTAAAATAAAACTACCCACTGAAATGCTCTTGTTGGTAAGAGAGGAGACTATACTGTAAATACTACAGATTGCATTTAATGCAAGTAAATATTTGCATTAAATGCAATTACTGATAAAGTAGTTTACTACTAAACACACATAGTGGTTTGGAGTTGCACTCTTTACTATTGTATAATAATAATAATGAACAATTGCACATAATAATAACAATAATGCACATAATCATAATGACTTAGCACACCATTAGAAATTGCACATCTGGGTAGCAGGAGGTAATAGCCCAGATTATTATGTGGGTATATGGCAGGTGGAGGAGTTATAGAGTGTGATGGCCAGGGTGGAGGAAAGATTTTCTGCAGTGTTCTGTGCAGCACTTTATGCTGGTTATTCTGTGGCTAAAAGTGCTTCTTTATTTGACCACAACGCTATGGAGTGTGTGATCAGCATTGGCCATGATAGACTGAAGTCTAGACAACATTATCTTTTCAGCCACAGTTTCCAAGCTGTTGAGTTCCTCACCCACCACAGATCAGCTTTTTGAGTCTCTTGGCACTGTTTAGAGCTAACACGGCTAAAGCTCAAACACATAAACCTAATGAAAGTAACCTCTTTACATACATATTTTACATATTACTTTACATATTACTCTGATATATAGCACTATGCAAAACTTCGCTATACTTAATGAAACTAAAATACAAACAGCTTTATACAGTAATAGTGATGTTATGTACAGTATGGAAGCCCAGTAAGAAATGTGGTTAAACTCAATCTGTACTGCATTAAATTAAATCAATAGCCTCTGACGGAATTCCACAAATCCAACAACGGCTGGAAATCTGGAAACCAAACATGTGTTTTCCTTACATTTACACTTTTATCAATTCCCTAACTACAGGGGACAGTCTCCCTGGAGCAACATGGGGTTAAGGGTCTTAACCCCAGTGGTGGTGAGCTGAAGGTAGGATTTGACTCTTGGTCCACAAGCAAGTATCCTACCCACTAGGCCACAACCACCATCCTTACAAGCTCACACCACATTTTTTTTTAAAAAAACAAAACACATCTCAACCTTTTACTGTTTTGCTGTTTGTTTGTATTCATTCTGTAACCTTTGTAAGCAAAACACACATTATCACACTGGTTTTAAATAAGTTGCATAGATGCCTCAGCCTTTTGCACAATATTGTAAAATTAAAACACTCGCCGTTGCCGTAACATAAACTGTTTCTGCATTTTCAAGTGGCAAATTGCTTGGTACAGAAAGCCAAGTACATATAAATTTGCAGGTATGACAGACCACGGAGAGCCGTGAGTGAAAAGCATATGGACAAAGCAGATATCTTGAAAACAGAACAGGTCTATTGAAACAGAGACGCTTTTTTTTTTTTTTTGGGTGGGGGGGTGAATATCATAAAAAACAATCAAAAAACAATAGAGACTGGGTTGTAGGCCTATGTTTGAAATGGTTGGACATATTTTTTTAAATATTATTTTTATTTCATGATATTATTACAGTCTGTTTTTATTCTTATTATATTTTACAATGAAGCTCTAAGGAGAGATGTGCCTTCTGGCACTGGGCAGGTTTTATTCTTATTGACTGTGTTTAGTTGTATACTCTCAACCAGCCAAACTCTGCTTATATATGTTAACTAGTGTAAATGTTAACAAGTGGCATTTATCCATCTTTCTCACATGAGCTGTTTTGCTTGTCAGTGTAGAGACCAACGGTAAATGGTTATTCATTCCACCAACACATGCAAGTCATTGAAAACGTTTATGCTGTGAGACGCATTTGATTAAAAATTGTAAATGATCTCAATATTTTCACTGATGACAGCTGTAAGTGCAAACCACTGTGCCTATTAAAAACATCCAATGTATACGAGGATAAAAAAAAAACATGCAGACACACGACAGTGAAATACTGTAAAGCTGCAACACAATTACCAGCTGCAGTGTCAAAGCGTGCTTTAATTGTGTACGAATGAGCTATTGCCTAATCGGCAGAGCCAAACTGAATTTGCGGATGAATTTATAAGGGCACTTAGACCCCAGTTTCATTGGAGGCTTAATGATGCCGATCGATGGAGTCTGTGTATCCGAAGGACAAACACGTGTTTTCATTCTCCTTTTGCCTAATGACTTTGTGTCACAATCACACCCTTTAATCAAGTGTGACAGCATTGGCACTGATGTCGCTGTGGACTCTGAGGCACAGGAGGGGAAATTAGGAAGGAGAATTTGGTCCATACCGATCATGAAGCAGTGTCCTGATCTAAACCATTGCGCAAGAAACCATAAAATTGGTCTCAGATCAGCGTAAAAGGTTCTATATAAATCTGGAGCGATGCTGCATCGAGCTCATCTCATCTTATCTCACCACACAATCCGTTCTCCACATTAAGCCTGCATGACATTCTTCCATTGGGAGACTGTATGCTAGCCACATGCAAGGCCACTTCAAGGCCCTTCAAAGAGCCTCCTGGTCCTGCATGATGCCTTCAAGCCGCGATGAGCCACATTTGTGTTTTCTGAAGGTCACTGGAGTGGTCACTTCTATCTAGTTCAAGCTCTAGTATGTTCTGTTTGATATAACAAAAGCTCTTATCCCTGGGCTCAAACAGTGAGGATGCAGGCGCTCTAATGCAGATCACATACACTCAACAAAAATATAAACGCAACACCTTTGTTTCTGCTCCGATTTTTCATGAGATGGACTTAAAGATC
>JBBPDB010000001.1:38074922-38104801 GCA_037974465.1 Brachypetersius altus
ACGGTACCTTGCTCAGGGTACCTCAGCGGTGCCTAGTGGTCTTGGGAATCGAACCCGGACTTTCTGGTCGCAGGGCGTATGCCCTAACCACTAGGCTACTAACAATGTGTTAGCATGTTTAAATATAACTGAAGGCCTAATAGTGAAATAGTACATTTTGCTATAGTTAAAATGGACTGTTTGGAGCTGAATGTTCTTACGCTGTGTTTGAACCTCAGTTGAGGGACTATATTTGCAAGATGGTCGAAGGAAATATAGTAACATGCCATACCTGCTAATGTTGCTAACAGTGAATGAAAGCTAGTAGTTACTAATTAGCATGATGTCATTTGAATAAAGATAATTAGTAACTGCTTTCATTCATTAGCCAGTATTAGTATTACTGACTGAGCCACTGCTTTTAAAACTCCGATGTAATTCTGTGAAGCCTAAAACCATCTCTGGCAGTGAGACATGATTGAAGGGCTAATCTTCACTAATGTGTAAGAAGAGACCTGAAAGGCTTACAGGCTTCTGGTGGGAAAGGGGGAGGCTGCAAAGAGGGGTAAAGCCTGGACTGAGGTCAGGCCTGGAGAAGGTTAGAGATAGATTACTCATCTTTTTATAACACATACACACCCTGTGACCCTCTGTATGTTTATATACAGAGAGTAAAGAGGGGAAAAATGCCTTCTCATTTTCTAGTCCAATCCATAGCTGCCAGTCAACTTCAAAGTGCCGGATTTCTTAACCCTCCAAATATAGAGCGTCTTGTTACAGCTGTGCGGAGGGGACAGAGCAGGCAGTGTGTGTGCTGCACTCATGATTAACCCCTGAGCAAGCGTTGCTCTCTGCAGCCAGACGGATCCTCTTTCTCAGGGCTTGGCCTGTGTAAGGGGAATCCCCTCCCACTGCCCACTTCAAAGTCCTCTGCCTGCCAGGAATGTCAGCTTCAGGACTGCAAGGAGAGGTTCTGGGACAGTACTCTAGTGTGTGTGTTACACAGCAAAGACTTGAATATGATTCTGTGTAATGCTGCTTTTACGCCAAAACCTTGTAACTCCATTTTTCTACCTGATGATCAACAGAATATTTGAAATTAAAAGTGATTATTAAATCATGTTGTATTTTTGCTGTTTAGAAGTTATAGCTCATGGACACAAGAAGAGTTTTCTCCCATTGGACTGCTTTTAGCTTTGCATTCCAGCTTTTGTCATCTAAGGAAACTGTAATGCTCAGCCTTGTTTTGTTCTGTCTTCATGGGACTTTTTGTTTGACTTCCTGTGAGTCTCTAGGGCTTAGTGTGTTTGGTTCACAGTGGTCTCACTGCTGCACTATACTTGGGGTCTTGCATGTAGCCTCATGTGGCTCCTGGGCCTCCTTGTTAAACGTGAGATCTTGTGAGATCTGACAATCTTGTCTGTCAGTGAATGTTTTGTGTAGGCCCCTCTCATCAGATCAGACATCAGTGTGTGTGTGTGTGTGTGTGTGGCTGGCCCCTGGTCCAGAGAGGCCTGGCATGGACATTTTTGTATCCTTGTAATAGATCTGTGATTGTCTGATTCCTGTAAGTATTTTCTGTGAGGGACGTTGCTGGTCTGATCTCTGTCTGTGTTATTATTAGGGTTTTGCCTGTCTGATCCCTGTATGTTACCTCTTGCTGTCTGAGCCTGTGGTCTCTGTTTGACATTGCGTGTTTCCTGCTGGTTTTCCTGTTTCTCACAATGTGTCCCAATCCCTCCTGCATTTGTGTCCCACTCACCACACCCATGACATCCAAGTGACAGAAACCAACACGTCAAACTGCACTCCTGGGAATCGCGTGTATTTCCTTACTATGTAAGATGTTTAGACCTTTTATGCAATTTGAGCCTGTTGGACAGGACTATAGTCTATTGTTCTCAGTTTGGTTAATGTTATGTTGAAAAGGAAAGGAGCTGAGGAACATTCACACACTGTGTGTGTGTAGTTTATGTGAGAGTGCTTAAAGCATAGATTGTGCTTGCGTGTATCCTCCTCAGCAACAGGACATTGCCTCTCTTGGGCCTAACCCAGTCAACCACTTCCTTTTTTTTTATTTTCACTGGACAGAAGTCGTTTTTAAACTAATTTGGCTGCAGAGCAAGGGCCCTTGGGGTTATTTGGCCAGCTTCTGAACCAGCTATTCCTCTCTAGTGCAGGACATAAAGTGTTCAGGGCTTAGAGGCTAGCATTCGTACTCTCTGCCAACATACTGTCGTCCATAAAGCCCGCCTCAAGCTTATCATCTTCACTGGGTTCTTTAATGAATTCTTAACTGGAATTTTGTCATTTTTTTTTGTGCGCTTGTGTGTATGTGTGTGTGTGTGTGTGTGTGTGTGTGTGTGTGTGTGTGTGTGTGTGTGTGTTCTCTAGAAGAGCTAGTATCTGGTAGAGGAACCTCAAAATATTAGCAGTCACAGTTAAAATCATAATGTAATTCAATGGAAATTATTTCTCAAAGCTAATTAAAACAAACCATCAAGTGCAGATTCTAAACATTAAGTTGGCGATATATTTGAGGATGTAAGTAGAGGAGGAGATGTATTATCTTGCTCCGGACAAAAAACTTGACAAGAAAGGGTTCTTTCTTTGTGTGATGCCATAGAACCATTTTCGGTTCCTTAGAGAAGATCTATTTTTGTAAATGAGCACATTTGTGCTTATCCTTCTCTAAACGCCTGGACCAGCGGACAGACTCGCTAATTAGTTAATCAAGTTTTTGTTTTCTTGGTATAAGAAAACAAGCGAGAAATAAATTAGACATGCAGAATTAAAGGTTTAGAAATTAAATTGAATGCAAATCTAGTAGTGTATAGCTCATGATTTATTTATATTTTTAACTATGTAATTTAAAATGCATTATCATTTTTTAGATTACTTTTCATTTTAACCTTCTAATGGTTAAATAAAACACTATAAACAAAAAGTATACAGAGCTTCCATAATCCAGTTCCATGCGGATTAGTTGGAGTATGTGCCAATCAAGAATTTCTACACTGACATCTCTTAAGTGTTCTACATTTTGTTCATTATAGACAGAGAAGTCTACAGAGTGGAAGACTTCTGACTCACACAATGCACTATAAGAGTACAAAGGCCTAACCACCTTCCATCTTTCTTTCTCTCTCTCTCTGATATAGAAGGTGTGTGTGTGTGTGCGTGTGTGCGTGTGTGTGTGTGTGTGTGTGTGTGTGTGCGTTTCTTGCTTCTGATCCCCACATATGACTTAAGATGACCTCTGCTCTGACAGACAGCAGAAAGGCACACCGCAGGCCCTCAGGAAGGAACACTAAGACCTGATCTTTGATCAAACTTCAGCTTAAACCAAGATCAAGGCATGCTTCAAAAGCCTATCCCAACATGGTCTGAAGACCCAGTTAAATCATAGCTTTTCTCCAGTCAACCTGACCTGAACAATGAAACAGTAACAGTAAATCATATGATGGGGTTCAGTTATGCCCTTGAACATTAGATCTTTTTATTTATCAAGTTGCTACAGGTGATCAGGGCATCTTTTTATACTCTATAATTCATATAAGAATGAATCTTTGCCAGTTGATAACTGACATCTGAAAGTTTATTGGAAGTTCTGCAAAAAACACATTGCGGTATACGAATGACGGACAACATCAGAAAAGTCTGGAAAGCATCTCTACTGTGCTGCTACATTGACCAGCTGAACGGATGTCTTCACCTCCATCATCAATGAGTCTCTGGCTCTATCTGTGCTTTAAAAGATCCACTATTGTCGCTGTACCAAATAACAGTAAGTCCTCATGTCTGAATGATTGCTGGCCTGTTGTGCTTATGGTGGTAGTCAAGGGTTTTGAGACTCATTAAAGACCCCATCACTGCATCCAGCTCCACAGACCCTCACCAGTGAAGCTGCCACACCAACAGATCAGTGGAGGACACCATCTCCCATGTCCTGCACATCTCCCTCACCCATGTGCACAAGAAGCATGGAAACTGTGAGAGACTGCTGTTCATTGACTACAATTCAGCTTTCAATACAATGGTCCCCCATAGACTGTTCACCAAGCTGAGGTACCTGGGACTGTCGCCTGTGTGCCTAACTTCCTTACACAGATGACTGGATGGCCACACACTGCTCCATCAAATTTGCTGACAACACAATAGTGCTGGGCTTCATTTCAGAACATCACCTCCTGGTTTGGGAACAGCTCTGTAGAGAACATTAAAAGACTACAGACCCGGGTGGTGGAACCCTCGGCACGTCTCGGCAGGACATTTATAGCAGGAGATGTAGGACCAGGGCAACAAAGATCATCAGAGACTCGTCTCACTCCAGTAACTGTCTGTTTAAACTTCTGAAATCAGCTAAAAGCTTCAGGAGTATTATGGCCAGAAGAGAGAGGTTCAGGAGGTTCTTCTATCCTAAGGTCCTGCCCGGTCTTGCAGACATTGCAGAGGTACATTTCACTATACATAAAAATACAAGTGGCAAATAAAGAAGCTTGTATTTGGGATCCTGAAATAAAGAGCTGTGAAGATTAATGGGATCAATATTTTAATTTATGGAAGTGCATGTAATCCCTCAGGCACTGTTCAAGCTGCATACCTAAATTATCACACACTTGCCTCAAATAGACTTGCTTCTGTGATTACTGACCCTGTACAAAATGCTGTTTTTAATGGAAAGGGACACGTGTGTCAAACCTGGATTTTGTCTGTATTTATATCCGTGTTTAGAGATAACAGTATTCGAAACCACTTCTAAATAACAAGTTAATGCAGTTTCTTGCAAGGGTAACCCAAAAGGGTTAAAAAAGCTACCACTAACGAAATGTGCTCATGTGTGAGATACTGTCCAACTTTCCAAAACGGAGGCCAGAATGGTGTTCTAAGCTCTTGGTCTGTTCAAACAATGTAAAGCTGGTCAGCATGTGGAATGGCAACCGTGTGGAAAAGCAGTTACACTGGCTGCTTTACATGATCTTGAAAACTTTTCCCTGTGCTCCCAGCCTCAGTAAATCACTGCTCTGCGTGTGTTTAATGTGCGACTGGACACCTCTGCTCAGCAGGGTCAAAAAGAACACCAAGCTGGAGGGGTGTTGGTGTGGGAGCTACACCCGGACAGGCGATCCACTGCCTATTAAGATCCAGCGCTGTCGATCAGCCCTGCACTTCCTTTTGTGTGGAGGAGACAATGAGCCGCTGCTGCTGCCTGAGAACACAGCAACCTGAACCAGGCAGAGGAAGCTCACTGAGCCCCTTCACAAACAAACCGCTGAGCTAGGCCATTTCACCCTCCTCCTGAAAGACTATCTCCACCACTGTGAAAAGGTGAAGTTCCTCGATATGGGCCAAAGTCACACATGCACACACAGACTCATTTTTGCTATACCATAACTAAATATATAATCATAGATTTGTCTACACTGTGGGGTATGAAATGCACTACATTAAGGGTCGTGTTACCTTCTGCATCTACACTACAAGATCAAGAAATTGAATTTGAAAAAATGTAAGGTATGTTTTTTTCCCCTCAAAAGACTTTCATTTTTTATCATTCTGTAAGAAAAAACAGTAGAAGTGAGAAAGAATAATGATAATTTGAACCTTGCTATGTAGCATTGGAGGACCAGAGGTCATGATAGGTTTTAGGGTGATGCGACCATCACTGTTAAATGTCATGACAGATGTCATCATGGGTTGTATTATGACAGCTTATATTGTGCAAACTTTCACTGTGATGCTAATTTTTAGCCATCATGACTGTAATCTGTAATAATCTGTAATAACAATTGCTGGTGATGCTAAAAAAACAAGTGTTATATTACATGTCACTGGACGAAGTACATCATGGCATCTTTCTTGACAAATTTATGGCATGTCAGTGCTACTTAGCAGGTTTCAAGTAAAGAGTCCTGAAAATAATGAATATAATACAAATCATCCCTTTGCTATTGTTTTGAAACGTAACTTCCAAAATTTGAATAAAAGGTTCCAGGTTTGTTCAAGTCCAGTAGGAGTTTCTTGCCATTTAAACAATCTTTGAGATGGATCTCAAAAATAACACAAGACTACAAGTATTATCAAAACTTCATTGGGTGCGAAACAGTTACAGAACTTCAAAGTGCAATTGTCTCGGACAGGATGGCATACAGTGCAGCCAACAACGAGCGAAAAAGAGTTCCATGTGAGAGTGATCCAGTATCAGAAATGTGCTTTCTAACAACAGTTAGCAATAGTTAAATGTGAAAAAAAGCTAATATTTATGGGACTAACGGTAGAAAAATTACTCTGCAGCAACAAGACTGTCTACAAATATTGGGAGTATATTGTTAGTTTGTTTATGGGGGATCGGTTTAAGTGTGTATTTGTAGCTCAGTTCAGAAGTGTGTGTGTGAAGTTTTCCTATCTTGGTTGTGAAGTTCCATTTTTCCAGACGGCAGGGGGCGAAGAGAGTGTGAGAGGGGTGAGTTGGGGTCATCCACAATGCTGGTGGCTTTGTGGACGCAGCGTGTGATGTAGATGTCCAAGACAGAAGAGAAAAAGACCCCGATGATCTTCTCAGCTGTCCTCACTATCCGCTGTGAGGTCTTGCGATCTGAGGTGGCGCGATTCCCATACCCGGCCATGATATAATTGCTGAGTAGAACATGGTGAGGATGAGGGGTGAGTTATTTTCTGTCTCTGCAGGAAGCACTGATGCTGCTGGGCTTTCTTGGCAATAGAGCGTTTGTTGAGGATCCATGTGACTTTCTATGCGCTGTGAAAACCAAGGGACAGTGTAGCTGTGTTGGCCCTTCTTGTATGATTGGAACAGAAACTTTACATTTCATGGTTTCAGTGTTAAAATGGTTGTTTTGCATTTATTAAAAAAATTAAGATTTTCTACAAAGACAATGATGAACACTGCTTGAAGAAAAGAAAAAACTTGGCAGGTCTTCATGTAGTTTGCAATGCAAGTAAGACTGTTGCAGAACTGCAGCCCAGTACTTCCAAGATACAGCTTGTACCTCAATTACTTGAGACTTGACTCAGACTTATATTAAGAAACCCATATAAACACCTAGAAGGGACTGAAAAAACTGTCTGTCATTCCTTGTGTTAGTTGCACTGATAAGTTAATGGTCACAATTACGTTGCTGTAATTTCTTCATGTATTCAGGCTTTAAAATGCTATGAAACTAGAGTTATATTTACCGTATATAAACCAAGCACTGAATTGGGGGCTGTGTTTTACTACATCTAAACTTTACTACCTAAAACTACATCCAAGCACTTTATTTTGTTTTGTTTGTTTTTCTTTCCAAAGAGGATGGCCTATTTATACCAATGTGACAACCTCAAATAGCCTGCGCTTTGCGCACTGTAATTCACACTTCACTTGTAGTCATAAATAACATGGAAGGTTTGCTGAAAATGATGACAAGTCTTGGATCAGTGTACCGTGCAAAATTCTGCCTGCCTCTGCCAAGCGCTCTCTCCAGGGGGCTGCAATATACTGTGGGTCTGGAGTCATGGATTAGAAGCCAACTTTGGGGTCAGATTAAGTCGGCACTTAGAGAAGTTGAACACGATTAAAATCTAGACTTCTTCTAAAGTGCTTATGATGAAAAACACATAAGAGCATGGAAACCCCAGTTTCTCACCAAGGCATTAATCACATTGTGTATTTTGAGTGTTGTCTGGGTAAAGTGAAAAGGGTAAAGTTTCCTCTGGGCCATTGTGTCAGGTCCAGTAAGTGGCTAAAAAACGTATTTACTTTATTTACTTATTTACAAATGTGACCTGATCTGCAAAATGGGTCAGAGTGACCCAAAATTCAGGTAGGTTTTGGTATCATTGATGATGAAAAGATGAAAAAATAAGCTTGAAAATGATATCTTGGTCAAAGCTGTATCTTAAACGTTTGTCAAGTTATAATCGTTTGGATTATGGAAGCACAGCTCCATTTTCCAACTAAAAATCGCATTTAAAGTTTTTTGTCAGTTTTTTTGTTGATATCTTTAACAATCCATAGCATCCAAAGAGATGCACCCAGTATTCAACAACAACATTTTACTACAGGAATTTAGATACTTAGAAAAATATATTAAATCGGACTGAATTCTCAATTATTTCAAAATATTTATTAAATACTTATCAAATAAGTATACTTATTTTGTAAGATTTGAGTGCTTCAACTCAACTTAAATAGCCATTTAAGTACATTTTCACAATTATTTCCACAATGAAACTTTGGGAGATTAATTTTGAAGACCTTTTCTTTCATATAAGACCAAAAAAGATATTTTTTTATGTTTTTCAACGTAATCAGTCTGTATCTAAATAAATCAAATGCAGACTTCTGATTCATTACGGCAGTTGGGGTCACAAATGTAAAATTGGATGTACATGTGTGCATTTTTTATCAGTCACTGTGTTTCCTACCTAAATCTCTAGACAGACTTGTCATGGTGGTGAAAGATTAGTGTATTAAGAACAGTCTGAAATGGGAACATATATTGTGAAAAGCGTAACTGTCTGGTTTCTAAACTAAGAAGCATGGCTCTTTCCTAAACGTTCATCAAATAACACTAAATAAAACACCACCTAAAGGTTAATGGAGCTTTTTCTGCTACTACAAAACTAGCCTTTCTTTAAAGGGTGAGTACAAAGACTTTTTAATCAACAATTTCCACAGCAATACTGAACTAGCTTGCTCATATATGACGTGAGCCACTTGGCTAGAAGATCAAAATGCCCAGGTCCCAGTTCAATAATGAATGTCTATATTCAAATATCTAACACATTGTGAATGGCTGACATTAGTGGTCTAGTTATTCAGTAAATCTAAGCAGCTGGCTGAGTGCATTAATATGGAGAATGGGGATCCTGCTGTACTGTATAGTAGTAATTGGATGAGTGGGCTGTACATTTGGGGTACCATTCCTCTTCTGTTTCTGCACATGGTTTAGAAACAGTGTAAAACAACAACATGTATCTTTCCTTACAAAAACAATAACCAGAACCATGTTCTGGCCCTTATTTTCTCTCTGAACAGAATTCTGGTCTATTTCCACCTCTCATTTTGTATGTTTGCCTACCATTGCCTACTTATTAAACAAACTGTACTTTTATTTAAATGATTCATTGTAAATAAATAAACAATGTTGTTGAACATTGGTGTGTTTGCATAGTACATTGATTTAATTTTTATAAGGTAAGGAGCTACAAGAGGCCATGCCATTTTGTGTTTAACACCACCTCTTTGGTAAAAACCTTTGTATACTACACCTACTAAATCAGCAATAGCAAGACTCGAGTGTGAATAAATGTGAACCTCAGTATGTGTTGGGTATAGGTAGATAATCAGACACTACTTATCGCTGTAAAAATAATCCACTTTGTCATCTTGACTGCTCCAGCACAAGGTTACAATCATTTCAAGTTCTTTCCAGTTTGCCTGCCTCGCAGATCTTCCTATTTTGAATCTCATTATCCTTTCCTCTTAACAGACGTCCTGAAAGGGCCTCTCCATTGTATTTCTTGAAATGTTACCACAAAGAGGACCTGGGAATTTTCTATTCAAGACCCGCTATTATCCCATCAAATCTCTCTGGCCTGCGTGAACAGTGCCTCATTAGCTTGGCAAAAAAGCCTCCATAACCTCCATTACAATCTCCCCCCTGTAATTAATTACTTTTTAAGCTATTGAACTGAAAGCAATTAATTTATAAAGGCTGTCTTGTTCGGTAATACAAATGTTCAATTCTGTAATAGATGGCTGCTTGAGGATTGGACATTAACAGCATCTGACAGGGATCAAAATTTAAGAAGCTAATGCGACAACTGTTCGAACTGTCAATCACTGTTTATTATTATTCTTTTGCTGGAAACGAGTCCGGTCTATCCACTCCTCGACTGAAAGGGTGGGGACCAGCAATCTCAATTCTCAAATTCGTAAACTTTGAAACCTCCAGCTATGCATTACATTAGTACGTGCTTGTCTGTTTGTGTCAGATCAGTTGTTCATACATCATGTGCAACACTGGTAGCAAGCAATAACATTACTACTATTACATTACAGCCCACTAGCCCCAGCAGTACCCTCGGCGTGTTCATATTACGGGCCTAAATCCCTTGGTTGTAGTAATACCTGGCTTCATGCATCACAATGCGTGTAGCTTGTGCTGGAGAGGACGAGGTGGACTGGGGGCATGTGGAGCTCATTGCAGTGGCCAGTGAAGGGTCAGCTAGTGGGTCAACCATCACATTAGTCTGTGTCCGCGCTGGACAGGCGGCCGAGTAGAAGACTAATGTTGCATTTCATAAAAAAGGTCAGTGGTGGAAATGAAACTCTAACTCGAAGAGCATGGAAAAGGCATGAAACTTGAAACTCGGAACACACAGTGCTCGGCTATAGATAAACATTCAAACTCCAATTATTTGGGTCACATCAACATTAGCCCACACGCATTTCTAAACAAAGCAGAGCCCTAAAACTCGTTTTTGTTTGCAATGACTGAACTAGATAATCAAAGAGCCAAAAATCACTTTCGCCTGCCTATTCTGCCTCAGTGCTGTCTTCTTCTGATTGTGTCACATCACATCATATTTCACTCATCTGTGACTCCTGTGATTATAAAAAAAGCTTTAATTTCTTTTAACGCAAGCCACTGGCATTAGTCCTACACTGTTTTGTACCCAATCAGCAGCAGATGTAGAGGTGCCTGAACTTGTTCAAAATATGTGTAGCACAGGCAATTACTATGTGGATTAGACCAAGATCACTGCGTCCGCATCAAACATGTAGGTGCCAGTCTGCTGTCAACTTTTGACTCTCAGAGGGAAGTTGTTTTAAAAGCCATTTTGAATGCAATTGCTGGGACAACTATTCCACTTAGCGAGTCAAAATAATTAATCAGTATCGCTACACTGGAGAATCCATCTCCGGGGCGTGTGCTACATCTGGATTGACTGGTATCAGATACACACCTGTTCTATTGACTGGCACTGTGCCTGTGTGTGCTTAGCACTCAGGTCACCTTCATGTAGTTAACTTCACTGCAGGTGGGTTGATCTGTACAATTGCACTGAGATCATACAACCTCGGTGCAACCGATGTTGTTGAAGCAAACACAAAGAAAATAGAGAACGCATTGCACAAACTAGTCACAGGGTTACGTTTGTATTTCGTGTGTGGGTTGTGTTTGTGCATTTGTAAGTATTTTTGTGAGCATTTTCTTTATCATTTTCAGGACCAAAAGTATCCTTTGCTAGGATAACCTATCATTTTAGGAGCAAGAAAGACTTTGGGGAGTACATGTTTCATTGTTAAACAATAAAATGTGTTTTGTTACTGGGGTTAAAGTGATATGATTAGGTTTAGAAATTCTTATGGCATATTGATAGCTATATATTATATATTAATGGAATATATAATCACAGCTAGAAGAAAAATCATTTCAGTTGAAATGTTTTGGCACCCCAGTGTCAAATTACTTAAACACATTTTAATTATAGTATTGGAGGGGCACTAACCTGTTCACTAAGATATACATACAGAATTTAACCAAACACTTTTTCACATGACTGTACACTATGTGAAAAAAAAAATATTAAAACTTAACGAAACTTTAGTTATTGAGGCACACGCAAACTTGTCAGTTAAATAAAGATTTTCTGCCTTTTTCCTGACTGGCTGTTTGTGGAAAATGGCTGTTTTGACTTACTTCTGCAAAGTACTGTATGTACCTCGCATCTAGACTTTGTGTGTGTGTGTGTGTGTGTGTGTGTGTGTGTGTGTGTGTGATAGACCTGCACATTTGCTCTCCCCAGTGTGTGGCATTAAATCTAGATCCCAGGCCTTATCTGCATGGATAGAGACAGGGCCTTTTTTATAATTGGCATTCCAGCAGCTGCTTTAGAGCGCGGTGTTTAAAATGCACCCCACGACTGTCTCCGGTTTCATCTTCTTTCTTCGCGAATTTGTTTTAGATTTCATTATTTGGCATGAAATGTAAAAGTCTTCTTCATAAGGCGGTGTGAAATCCCCTTCTGTCTGCAGACGCTCCAAAGACTCTCTAACCATTTTAATGCTGTCTCTCCTCACTGACTGCCACCTCCCCAATAACGCGCACACTGGTAGAGAGATAATTGCCTTATTACTCCATTCTACTGTGGGTGGGTTTGCAGTCGTTGGGATTTTCAGTCACAAGCCCTGTAATCAGGATGAGATGGAGGGAAGAGGCTGGAAAATAAGCCTTCAGCCAACCAAGGGTTTATTCTTTGTGTCAACAGAACGATATTGTCATGCTGATATGCTAAAACAGCACAAAACAACTTTGAAAAATAAGTTGAAGTATTTTTGCATGGTATTATTAAAACACTCAAAATAGTCGAGCTGTCTAGTGTTCATCCTAAAGCTTAGCCATTAATGGCTGTTTATCATACATCAGTCTCGGAAATGACACTTTGTGACATTATGCCCGGTGACATGGGTGTGTGCCTTAGGGTCCTATGTACCAAAGGGCCTTTAGCATACATGGAAACAAATCTTACATAATCAGAAAATGTGCATCTTACTTAGAAATATTTACAGCATTTAACTTGATTCAATGCACAACACTCATTTTCTTTTTTCAGTCCTCAAGACAATCATGATCCACTGCTATCTGCTGTTTTCCCGACCAGGCTGCAGCAACATGAGTGTTTTCGTTTTTACCCATTTTGAAAGTCAAAAACATCAAAAAGGTCAGCTTGTGTTAATTAAGTTTTTGAACCATCAACAGTGGTTTGGGAATTTGGTACTTAACAATCTATTTTAATGAAACTGCCAAGTGGGCTGTATCAAAAAAGGCTACATCCACACAGAATTGTAAGATAAATGTCAATTAACATTTTTATGCCCAATGTAGCATGCGTTAGCCTAGACTGACTGACAGTTTGGTGTTGTTTTTCATCACATACACTCTGTTATGCATATATCCATTATCCCATATGAATCATTTTTATTGAACAGCATGCAACAGTGCTAATTTGTTGGCTGGGTTCTTCTTACGCTTGGGATCTTGTTAATGTGATCATGCTATTGTTTTGTCTCAAGTGGCTTATTCATTTTTTGAGGTCACACCAAAATGGTCATATAGTTTTTACTATACAGTGACGTGCAACCTTCTAAATATAGAGCTGCTACAAATTCAATGACTTGATCGGACTTTTCAGTAAAGAGATTTATTTGATCGAAATCCCTTATTTTACTCTTTATTAATGTGCATTAGTGTTTGTATGGGCTCTTGGTGGTGTTTCCAATGAGAATAGAAGGTTGATTAGAGCATCAACACACACAGACATGTGGAGGTTTTAATCTCAGTGGTTGACCCCCATTCAGCATCACTGTGTAATACTCACTATGCACACATATGTCCACATACATCTGTTCCATTAATGCGGCAAGCTATTAAAACTGTAATTTCCTAAAAGAATACTGATTTAGATGCTTGGAGCTTCATCTCTTCCTGTCTGGAAACGTATCGTTATTCTTTTCGCCTATGTCTTGTTATATCTGTGTGTCTATAACCCCTGTTTTGTCATTTTTATGTTGTGAAGAGTTTTGCTGAAAGCTTGTTTCTCTAATCTTTAACAGAGGCATTTCCTTTCCCAACATTTAAAGTGAAATCTCAGTATGTTAAACAGGAATCTATGCCATTCCTTACTGGACCCTTCTGTTGTTTATTCACCATCTAATATTCATGAAGCTGTTTAATAGTCAAGAATGAAAAGCGTCACATTAACTTGAACTGAAACAAAGGCTCTGATAACTGCAATGAGAGCAGCGAGGCTGTAATTCTTTGCTGCTCTCGTATCGTTGAATGACCCTGACAGAAGGGAGACACTTCCCCCCGCCGACACAATAAACCAGGAGACAAACAGCGCTGCCAGTGCATTCATAGCCTTGTATTATCCGTTACTGTACCTAGCCTACAATCACATTATCCTCAATTTGATGTATGAAGTCAGGAGGAGCAGTGACCCCCCCAGGGGCCCTGGAGCCAGCTCCGAGGATTCTTGACAAAGGTACAGTAGCCAGTAATTAAAAGATATGTTATCCAGAGCTACATTTCGTATGGCTAGGTTCTGGCCCACACCCAGCACTGATTTAATCCAATTCCCTGCCCCGACCAAGGCCAGGGTCAGGGGGTCAGTAACTGCCTCCATCCATGCTGCACCTCAAGCTGAAACTCCGCCAAGGCTACAGCTACTTGCTGATACAGCTGATCTCCCTTGTTCTCTCTTGGTTTCACTCTGCCTCCATCTTTTGTTTGGCTTCCTGAACAAGACGGATGTAAATCTCCACAGCTCTCTTCAAGACGAATAACAAAGTATTAGCATAACTTACACCACAACTGCAGCACTGCAGCCCATAATGTGGGCAGAGAGGATGGGGAGTTCAAAGCTCGTTTCACCGTAACACCTGCAGAGGGGTCAAATACCCTCTCCCTCTACTCTTTTCAAGCTCTCTTTCAAGCTGATCCTAATTAACTGCTAATGGCCACAAAGGTTGCGGGTTTTAATTCATGCCATCCATACTCCTTGGATTAATTTCAATAAGCTTATTAATTGGTGTCTGGCCGGACTCGGTCATGTTTAAATCATTACCTGTGCCAGCTTGGGATCAGAAAACGGTCAGTTGACTGAGTCAGAATCTACATTGCCCATAGTTTCTCACCTGTCAATCAGCCCACATCTAGAACCCACAGAGAACCAAAGATTATACAGCGATTTCCCATACACCCTGAAACAACCTCTAAAATGGACAAAGTTATTACTAATGGAGACATGGAAATCAAAGCCTTTCCAGCACTGTCTACACAAATGTGTTAACACTTTGATCTGAACTTTATGACTCAGCATGGGAAACACATGAGGTTCTCCCCAAGTCTTGATGCCCCACACGGCTTAATCCACAGTGTGAAATGAATCTGACTTTCAAAGGAAGGCTGCACTCCGCTACAAGTAGTGCATACATGATCAGCCTAGTTCTCTCTGATTTGAAGGTCCAAGCTACAGCCTCTCATGCACTTCAGTAAGGAGGTCTTTGGGTCTGTGCTGAAGTGAGACCAGATGCTTGCCCTTGCCATGGAGACAGAACACCTTCACAAGCTGTTCTTCATCAAAATGACAAACGTGTGTTTTGGCTTGATTCTGGAAAAAAAAAATCTTTGCTGAACAAGCAAAACTCTCCTAATTTCAATCACTGATGCTACAGTTAGCGTTAGTTCTACTAATTTATCAAGATATTTGCCCATTTTTCTTCCCACAACATACAGCTCCAGAAAAAAATAAGAGACCACTGCAGTATTATTTTTGAATCACCATCTCTATGAGTAGCACAACCATTCCATTCCAGTGTCTGTTAAATTCCTGCACTTGTGCTTTATGAGGTATTGATTACACCAAGCAAATATGTTTCATTACATTTTGTAGTGTGTCTTATACAATCTTGGCACGTTGATTTCGGTGGTAACATTTATTTTCATGTAGCTTCAAGGGTTTAGTTAGAAGCGTCATTTTTAGCATGTCACCCAAGCTGCAGTATTTGCACTCTCATCCTCACTTTGACCAAATCTTGGTGCTGTAAGTGAAGAACACTGAGAGAGATTTCACCAAGACATCCAGTTGATGGGGAAGCAGTACCAAGCACGATGGGATGAAGCCATGATGGATAATTAAATCTGGAGTTTGGCTCGTACTGATGGCTTTGAGGGTTATTTGCATCTCAACTTGTGCATGCAAAATAAACATTGTTGCTTCCAGTCGTGTTAATATTTAGCAAATTCCATGCATGCTGGTTAAAGCCGACTGCTCGTATATGCGAAATATACATCAAATTTATCTCTAACCATTGAAGGTAGGAAAAATGTATAAATCAGCGTGCAAAGAAACACCAAAAATTGCATTGAAAGACATTTCATAAAAATGTGTTACCCAGTGTTAGTGCTCACCTGAATCAAATCTTATGTAATGAGAAAGAGTATTAAAACAACTGCTGTAATCAACACTCTCCTCTCACAGTGTGATCAGTTGGATGGTAAAACACTACTAGAAGGTAATTAGAAGGTACCATCAAAGGTAATTATTGCCATTTTGTTTGAGTGAACTTTGAATTTCTCTCTAAACACTGCATAAAGTTCTCTAAACGCTGCATTATTTCGGGTTATTTCCTTTAAAATTATGCTTTAAAGAACAATATTTTTATTTGGAAATTAGGAGACACATTGTCAGCAGTTATTAACAACTAAGGCAAAGCTATTCAGGTCAATAGTTGCATCTATAAAAGATAAAACCTGAGAAACTGATCATTTTTGCAGTTTCTTACTCTTTTTAGAGCTGTATATCTAAATCACATATAAACCATAGTGGGAACACACTTACCTTTGGTCTTTACTAGCTGTGTGCAGAAGCTGGTGTTTATGAATGTATAATTGATGCAAGGGCAAGCATCTGGTCTCACTTCAGCACAAACCTAAAGATCATCTTACTGAAGTGCAGGCCATAGCTTGGAACTTCAAATCAGAGGGTACCGTGCTGATCAGATGTGAATGTAATTTGACCAGGAGTATTCCAAGTGCATTCAAGTAGCTTAGTTGCCATCTTAGTTGGCGTCATTAATACAGGATAACAGGAAATAGGATATGGAAATAAGATAATCCCACTCATAGTACTATTTTACATCAGTTTACAAACGTTTTGCATTTTTGAAATGCCTCCACAAAAGGAAAGGTTCCATACTAATCAACTCTTTTCCTAGAACCAAGCCAAGAACCATTTAGGAAACTTTCAGAGAATAGTTCTTATTTTTTTAATAAGAACTGAACATTACTGGGCACACTGAGAAGGAGCACAAGAGCTTTTGTTTGAATTAATGGGCAAAATGACATCATACAGATCCGAATGTGCAAATTAGATGACATTATCTAAGTCAGCAGCATAGAACTGTCAAGTGAAACACCGCTCCGCTCCAGTTTTCAGCACCTCTAGCCAGCTTGTTTTCGCTTTGTTCCAGCTATTGTGTCAGTCTAGACAGTGTGCTTTTTAGCTATCTGCCGAGAGCTTGAGGAGTTGAAAGTGAATGAGTTTATTTTGTTGCCCGACTAGAATGACCGCTGTGTGAACCGAGGGAAGCTGAAAACTTTGTTTACATCGTTGGCAATGCTTTTGTTTGGTTTGATTCAATAAGCTAATACCCGCTCTGCCAGATAGCGCACAGTGGACCACCATAAAGCAGTTCTTCAAGCCTTGTTACATTTCTTTTAAAAATTGCTTTCACTCCAGCTCAGGACGGCAAGAGACAATCCCTTGAAAGGCTCAGTGACAAGTCTGATGGCTTTATATTTATGCTACACAATGATATATATGCTTTTAAAAGCTTAGCAAAACACATGACAGGAACATTAAGCATGCTAGCCTGCACAATAACTATGGTCAAAACAGCACTCTAGATAAAATCAGGTTTGAAGTTATTCTCAGCTGTACATGAGCAAACTAGATGTCATCCTGTTATTTCACTGCTCTGAAAACGCTGGAAAAATCGAACCAGCTGACATGACTTGAAAGAGTGATGTCATGTATGTGTCACGTAGCTTCAACATTCATGTTTGTTATGGTTTCTTCATGGTCTTTCTTTCATGGTGATTTGGGACAGAAAACCCTTTTGCCAAAAATAGAAGCGATGACAATAAACATGACTGAGAAGATCGAAGCGTGCTGGAATGCTTTGGGCTTAGTCATGAACGGCTGCGATGTTGGATGAGGTACAGCAAGCTGATCAAAGAACAATTCCCACTGCGTTTGTGATGAGGGTGACTGCAGCCTTCCATATGTCCCACATCTCAGCGAGAGCCTTACTGACCCTGGAAACGCTTGCTCTGTGGAGAATTTCTGCCAAAAAGGACTCTTTACACATGTTTTCAGCGATAATTCACTGACATTCTCTTCAATCAACGTATCCATCAGAAAAAGCCCACAGGAGAAATGGAAACAGCAACTGTTCGCAGATGCTTTCAACATTTCCCTCTTAATGTGTACCGCTTTAATTCAGGTGCGAAACATACTGCATTTGCAGGATTCTGTCAGATGTGACAAAGTGAGCAATCATATGCTTGTAAGAGACTGTAGGTGGCTTATAAATTGACAGATGAGTCTTTTTTCATCACAAATGCAAGTGTGTCATGCAATGAGGAAAAATACAGGCAAGCTGTCACCCTCCCAGCGTTGGTGGGACAGTGTGAGTTGGTGGAGTCCTGGCTAGCAGGTAGTATACATATGTATTGAGCCTGGGTCTCACGAGTTTTCATGCAGCCATCACAATATACAATGTAATCAAAATACATGCTGCGATCACGCTTTAGGGCTTTTTCATGCTAGGACTCTTCACTACCTTGTGTATTTTACTGCACACTGAGTAATATCGCTAGTACTTGCGCTAACTGGTGACTGAGGGACAGTAGGAGAGAACTAATGAGTTGATTCCTTATTGTTTTTGTTGAAACAGGTTGAAATTCCGTGGGACGGGGAAAGTCCTTAACCCTAACCCTAACGCTCAGTAAGAGCAGATACTGTCGCTGTTATGCACTGTGCATTAAAATGCATAGGTTAGTGAAGCGTTATCCAAGCAGGAAAAAAATCCTAAAGCGAGATCGCAGCACATATTTTGATTACACTGTATATCGTGGTGGCTGCTAGAAAAGTCGTGAGATCGGGTTGATGTATTCCTCTGTCGGCTGCCAGTGATGCCAGTGAGTCCTGGACCTTTAAGGCACGTTGTTCTTAAAAACAAGATCAACCATACGTGGTACTAATGCCCAACCGAGAGCAAATTCAAAAGTAATCTAGGGATTTTGAAAAAATATGCCATGTTGAAGGTAATGTGTCCATTGTGCATATTTACCACAGCTATGAAACTAGACCACATCCCGGTAAATGAGTTTGATCTATTGATATTAACATGTAGGACTGAATATCAGCATTCTGTTTAATATAATAACCTCACAAGACCCCTGTAGGGTGGTTTTGATTGTACGGTATTTCATTTTTGATTTTGATTTTTAACACTGAGGTCTAGAATGATTTAAAGGGCTCAAATATTCTGCTTCACAATTACTTTTAAGAAGTACAACAGAATGATGGTATTTTAAGCTGACGATCTTACTTGTCATACAGTTAAAACTTGGGCCTACCGAGAATAGTTCTTTCCTCTGAAACTAAATTGTCAGGCCCATGTTTCACTTGAGCAATCAAGATCTTCCACTGCTTAGAAAGGTAAGGTACACTTACAATCTGTACATATCAGTTGCACCGCAAAATCGGGGTCCTTATTAGCACGTGGTGAGGGAAAGCACATATGACAGGTTCTGGCCCGAGTTGAAAGAGGATCACCTCTCAGCGGGGCTTACGGTGGGGGAATAATCTGTTTTGCACACTTCCAAATAATTACAGTAATATGAAGATAATTAGAATGGAGGGGAAGCTTCATCATGGCCTGGCTGGCTTCACTGATGTAATTCAATTTATGTTTCCTGTGAAAATAATCCCTCATTCAAATTACATAAAGCGGAGATGACACACTTGCAATTGTGTACTGTTCATTTGTGGGAGATTTATGGATTTTAAATGTGCAGAAGCCATATTTCCTACCACAGAGAAATCAATATATTCTGCTTGAGAAATGGGGCGTCCGAATGGAAGTCCGAATATTAAAAGAACGCTGAGCGCTTGCTGCATATGTGCGGTGCAGACAGCAGCAGTAGCCATGCAGTGTGCAGGATGATTTATACAGTAGATGTTTTACACACTTTTATCTGTACACTATATGAGCAAAAGTATTGGGACGACTGGCCATTACTCCAACAGGGACTTTTAATACATGGCATTCAAATACATAGACTTTTTAAATATGGAGTTGTTCCCCATTTTCTAGCTATAACACCTTCCAATCTTCTTGGAAGACTTTCCACAAGATGTTGGAGTTTCTGGGGGAATTTGTGCCCATTCATTCTGTAAAGCATTTAGGAGGTCAGACACTGATGTTGAACAGGGATGGGATGTTGGAAGGGGTTGAGGTTAGAGCTCTGTGCGGGCCAGTCAAGTTCTTCCACACCCAACTAACCCAACCATGTGTATTGTGTCACTTGGGCATAGTCTTGCTGGAATAAAAAAGATTCTTCCCGAAACTACCACGTCCCTAAAGTTGGAAGCATGATGTCATGGAGGTGTAAGGATTTGCCCAGCTGGTAACCACACAAATGTCATCAGCAGGGACCCACGGAAATAATGCTTAGCAGATGCAGACTCAAAGCAGCAGAAGCGGTCCATGCAGATAGCTAATCCATTTTGATGGGAGCTGAAATGCTCCAGGCTTTTAAGTTAACATTAAATAGGCTTAACTTCAAGCACTTAGGCCACTTGCACACTTACCTGAATATCAGATAAATTAAATGTCATATTTGCCCTCTTTGAGCACATAAGTAGTGGCTATAAACCTAAGGTGGCCATGCCGGTGTCCAAACCTGAAAGATGCCACCCTGATCCCTTGCTGCCTGTGCTGCCTTGAGTCAGTGCCTTAGAAGGCAGTATTGTGATAAAGGCCCCTGCAACTAAATTGTTTTTGAGATGCACTTCGAAGGCAAAAACATATTGTTTGTTGCCAAGATACGGACAGCTCTCTGCTAACGGTGAGCGTAAAGCATTAGCGTCTCTTATCCAGGAAAAATGGTTTTGAGAAGGAAAGGATACAGCACTTTTTATAAGCAAAAAGTAGTAATTTGCATAAATTACACATTTGCTTTACAGAAAGCAGCTGTAATGCTTCACATGGCACCAGCGTTCCATAGCGCACATTTGGTTCTGCAGTTAAAAATTAAACCGGCCAGGCTGGAAACTGAAGCAAATGGAAATGGTTGTTACTTAATTATTTTCAGATTACCATTATTTACCAGTGAACCTAGGGAACATATTTGTACATTTAACGGCCTTCCGAAGTAGACTTTAGTGTTTCAAATCAAGTATTTCTCTGTAGTACTAGCATATGAATTAAAACTGCAAAAAATGGAACGAGAATTTGCTTTAACACACACACACACACACACACACACACACACACACACAAACACACACACATATGTAAACACATCACCACACACAGGGTGAACAGTAGGAAATTCTTCTCTGCATTTAACCCATTCACAGAGTGAAGCAGTGGGCAGCCAGGAATACAGCGCCTGGGGAGCAGCGTGTGGGGATGGTACCTTGACCTACCGCTTTCTGAATGCACTCCCTAATCCCTAGGCCATGTATGTGTATGTATATCTAACTATATCTGTCTCTCTCTCTCTCTCTCTCTCTCTCTCTCTCTCTCTCTCTATCTCTACCACCACTGTAAGGCCACATTTAGGCTCCAGAGATTTGCTCTCTCCCGATTCCAGTGCCGTTCTATTAACCCTTTCTACATCTCCACAAGACACCCTTGAGGACTGATTCATTGGTACAACCATCCCACACAATGACGACATTTCTAGACTTCTTAACATCGGGATTAATTGATCAAATAAAATCAAAACATCCCGATCGCCAGAAGAGGCAAGACCCTTCAAGCACACCCACTCCGTCTGTGTTTTTGGAGAAAGTTTTCCAGTTAATATATGCCAGACTTTGTTTTAATACATTATTTTGTTATAGGCCTACAGAGAATGTTGTTCTATCTTTCAACAGTTTTAAAGCACTTGTTCTGAATGCTCTTTGTTCATGCACTTGTTAATTGAATTGTATAATAATTCAGCTATCTTGCTTTTAGAGATACAGAGAGACTGGAAGAATCACAGAAAGGCATAGAAGTGGACGTCCTTTGGTCACATCCTGCACATGACAGCTTCATTGTGAGCAGTGCCCTGCGGAACCTGATAATGAATGCCACCCAAATCCAGGTACATTTAAGGGAGGTGAGAGGCACCCAAGTTTCACATCAGACCATTCAAAACAGCATGGTCTGCGTGCTAGACGATCTGCAAGGCATCTTCAAGGGAGCATTTACGCAGGACGAGGGACCAGTGGGCCTCAGTGCTGTTCTCTGGCGAGCCTTCAGTGGTGTTGGTGTTACGGTGTGGGCAGGTGTGTCTAGTCAATACAGAATTGCACTACACTTTGAGAATGGTATTACTCCAACAGGGAGTGACAAGCCCATACTACCTAAATAACATCATTAGTCCAGTCATTGTACCCCTTCATGAATAACACAGGCCTAATGTCATCTTCATGGACAATGCTCCAGCACGAATGGCGTGGCCTTCCCTTTCTCCAGACCTACATGCCATAGAAAACCTATGTGATCAGCTAAGTCACCGTTTAGAGGCTCGTAACTCTGTACCACAGAACCTCAATGATCTGAGGGCCACCCTTCAAGGAGAGTGGGATGCCATACCTCAACAGCCAATAAGTCGACTTGTGAACAGCATTGTCAAGCTGTAATTGATGCTCAAGGGCTCATAACACACTACTGAGACATTGACCATTTTGTTGGCTTTTGTTTTAATAAATTGTTTGAGATGAGGAAATCACCATTGGATGCTTCTACTTAAATGCCATACTTTCATGATATAATATGACTGCAGTGTGAACTTTTTCCATAAATTTCACCCAAAAGCCAAATATCCCTAGATTTTTGTGAGTAGTGTATAGTAGTACATATGTACAGTATGTACTGTGTGTCTATGTTAGGCATATACTGTATAATGTGGATATAAACTGTGTATAAATACAGGAGGTCCTCGAGTTACGACACAGATGAATTCTGGTAGCTATTCTAACACAGTTGTAAAATGTATGCATATGCCATTCGAATAAATAAAACATATTTGACTTATTTTTATTCATGTGATTTTGTACTGTGTACTTTGTACTTTTGATATTCAGGATGACATGGTGGTGCAGTGGGTAGTGCTATTGCCTCGCTGCGAGATCATCTGGGGTGGCTGAGGGTCCTGTCTGTGCAGAGTTTGCATGTTCACCCTGGGTTTTCACAGGGTGGTCTGATTTTCCTCTCTTGTACCTCAGGTGAGCTGGAGATGTGAAATGTCTGCAAGGTTTGTGTGTGTGTGTGTGTGTGCGAATGTGTTCGTCTGTGTTTGCAACTGCAAGCTCTCCTGGACGTTTCTCTGCCTTTCGCCCTATGACCGCTGGGATAGGCACCTCCTGTGAAGGACCCTGGTCAAGGATAAGTGGTTCAGATAATGTATTGATGGATGGTTGAAATTCAAGGCTACACCAGGAACAAATGAACACGAGGGCTATAAATGCAAAGACAAGACACAAAACAGCAGTGACACAGGCAGAGATGGGAAGCCTGTGAGACACTGGGAACACTACCTGGGAGGGTAAATTTTCCTGTGTCATAACATTTGGTTACAGCCTATTGCTGAGAGCAGTGCAAATGTCACTAAACCAATTCCAAAACCTCTTTATAATGGTGGAAAACAGCAGCAGGACTACAGGCTACACATCAAAGAGATGCTGAATTTACACAGCACAACCAGTGCTGCAGGTCCCTTTACTAGACTACAGCCTTCATCTGCTTTACTAACTTATGCACACTAAAGACAACATACCTGAGTTTTAATCAGACAGCAGAGGTTTGAGAAAAAATCATGACAAACGTAAAATGGCTAATGAAGACTTCAACAGTGATGATATTCATAAGTGATTTTTTTGTCTTTATGCATAGAATTTGACATTTGGCTTGACATTTATTACACAGTTCGTTTTAGCTTTTGTAGTGAGAGAGGCCAAATTCACAGATGAGCAGAAACTTTTTTTTACGCTTTGACATATTTTTTGTTTTTACCTTTGGAAATGGGTTGAAAATGATGCACTCTTCTCTGAGGTGGTCTCACTTTTACAAGCCACCCAGGCACATCTTTTGAGCATAAATCTTTTGAGCATCTTCTGAGTTTAAATTTAAAATACACAACACAATAGCATAGAAGCACCGAGAGATATGCTAAATGGTGGCTTAAGGACTGATAAGGCAAAGCTTGATTGACTGACTGTACTATACCGAACATTCTGAAGCGTAATGATTTTATTTGGCCATAATGCAATGATAGCACTTAAGGAACTTTCATTTTCTGAAAATACAGCTAATAAATATTCTTTCACCATTTCACTGGCTGGGCCTTTGATCAGTCTCTTACCCTTGGCTATGTGTCTGATTAGGGGGGCTAGTGATTAGAAACAGGTGAACAGGGCAACGAGGAGGCAGAGCTAGGATTAATGGAAGTCAAATAATTTCAGACCATTTCTGTTGGCCCATTCATCATGAAATGTTTACACTATGTTAAAGGTAGCTGATGTGTTTCATTTCTTTAAAAATGTTAGTGACAGTGATAATTTAGTGCATGGTAAAGTCGGTACATTAGTCGGTGACACGCACATGGGTGAAGTGACAATCACATTTAAAGGGATTCAGCTTGCAGGCTTTAGTGCCGTTCCAAATGGTGAAGTGTGGGCAGTATATAGGTCTAGACCTACTCTGTAACATACTCATGCTCTTCTGTGTCTGTAGTTTCATTACCCATACCTGTAATTCTCTTTTTTTTCTCTCTCTCTTTCTCTTTCTCTCTCTCTCTCTTTCTCTCTCTCTCTCTCTCTCTCTCTCTCTGTCTCTCTCTCTCTCTCTTTCTCTCTCTCTCTTTCTCTCTCTCTCTCTCTCTCTTTCTCTCTCTCTCTCTCTCCCTCCCTCTCTCTCTCTCTCTCATGATATTCCCATGGAGAAAGAAGCCAGCAGCAGTGTGGCCCCCACTCACAGCCATCTCTCGCATGGGGCTGAAGCGCTGCTGCCCTTCCATTATCCCAGGGTCTCCAGGTTGGAAGAGAAAGCCCTCAGGGCCAGCAGCTGTCAATTAGTGATAACTCTGGCCCACAAACGCTTTCTTTAACCCTATCTGCGCTGCTTCTTAATCAGGCCACCATCGCCTAGCAACGTGCTGCACTGCCCTCACATGCTGGATTTCTGTAAGGCCTAAACCTCCTGCCCCATAGAGGTAGAAAGCATTCTCACCTACACCAAAGACAGGACACTGAACATAGCATGATGAATGAGGTACAGTAATCGCCGCTTTTCACGGGGGTTACGTTCCAAGAGCACCCGCGTATAGTGAAAAAAAAACGCGTTGTTGTGTTTTGGTAAAAAGAAAAACAATACTATTTTTATATTGTAAATATGCTCCCAGAACAATTAAATGTCATTTTAATGCATTACCCTTAAAGAAAATGTAAAGGTATACCCGTATTCGAATTTAAATTCCCTGAGATATGCAACACGGGCTTAAAATACAAAGGAGGGCTCATTGGAAAGGTCTCCTGGAGATCTATTGAACTGTGGAGTTTGAAGTGACTGAGTGCTTTCCCAGCCAAGATATGCAACTCGGAAGGGAGGGGGACACAGCGGCGAGGTGAATGGGTCGCCTTGTGTGAAAACATCCAGAAAAAATATAATTATTTTTAAATATAAGCAAAAAAAGGCAGAGGATATTTGCAGTTTCTGTGTTATTGTGGGGATTTTCGTGTAAAACTATGAGTTCGGTTCTCAAAATAAATCTACTTATGACTGAATCTGTGACTCCTGATCTGCGTAAAATTACTGTACTCCACAAAGGGTTATAAGTCTAAGCAAATAATACCCAAATAAAATTAATTATATTTGCTCTCTCCTGAACAAAATAATTTTAATTTCTGTTCTATTAATATGAATTTCAGGAAACGTTTTTAGTTCAGTAAGGGAGTTTAGTCAAATGCTGACAATGAATGAAGCCAATAGTCACTGCTTATCCAAATGACATTGTGGTGATATGTATGGTGGAAAATTCCTTTAAGAACACACTGAATGCAAGTAGTTGCACTGGATTTAACTGAAGGCGGGACAATTTTCTTAAGTTCTTTTTTCTTAAAAATGTTTGACTAACACCAAAAGATCCAAGCAAATGGTTGTCTTAAACACGGCCGCTCAGTGTACAGTGTAGATTTCCCTCCAAGCCTAACATATAAAATCTCTATCCATTTATCGGGTTTATTATAATTTTATTTTGTTCAGTAACATCTAAGTAGATGCCACTTGAGGTTCAAATACAGTATTTTAGTTCGCCTAAATGAACATTTTAGCGAAATGTTCATTCAGAGGTCAAATGAGTGCGTTAAAATGACTGAAGGGTGGGCAAAGTGGCCATAACATGACAAGCTGAACTCAGTAAAGTGCTAAGTGGTGCTATGCAGCCATATGATATTACAGTATACTGTTCACTGGATGGAGGTATGTGGGGAGTGCATAAACACATAAATCGAGTCCATCCTCAGGCATTGGGTCTTCTTTCAGCGAAACTTTATTCCTAATAACAGTCCCCTCACCGAAGCTGTTGCTGGCATGATTCTGCGAGGCCTCCTTCTTCCCTGCATTAATAAGCACAGAGTGGAAGACTGAGCCGTATCCTCACACCCTGATGGAGTGGCTTCATACGGAGGCATGAAAGGGTCATAAATCCTCGTCGTCTTTTATTAAAGGTGGCCTGCGCAAAGAGCAAGCTCCCATTCAGGAGTAATACCCCCACAGACAGCAGACCAGGAGAGATCTTATGTGATATCACTAAAGCACAGCAGAGCATATATATATGAGAGAGAGAGAGAGCGAGAGAGAGAGAGAGAGAGAGAGAATCTTTATCTCTATTGTTATGAACAAGATCATAGGAAAAATCACAAATATATAAATTACAATGCTAATTATGCTAATCAAGAACATAGGTAAGTAATATATAGGACACACTCCACAATTATTGGCACCCCAGATTTTTTGGTTTGTTTTAATGTCAATGACACAAACATAGCATGAATGTAGAATACTTTTCGATAAACAGCGCTGTGCACACAACCACTTATTTTTTTTACTCCTTCTAGTCACAAACACAAATGTATCTGTTACAATTTCAGAATGTGTGCTTTAAACAGAACCTCACATAAAACTTCGCTATGTATGACACATCCCAACTCTTCCATGTGATTACATTCTATGATATAAATATTCGGTTCTTTTCTGGAACATTGACTTTCCTTCCGGCAAGCTTCACTGCTAAGTGAACAGTTGAAACCATAGCCTCTCTCATTACCAGATTAACTGCAATGTTCATTCTCGAGGTGATTAATCATCTCCCTGCAATATTTATAACAGGGCTGACTGAGACAGTGAACGGCTCGGCTGCCAGCAGTGTGGGCAGCCTTACAGGAATTTGACAAGTCCAGAGCCAGAAAACAGTCCTTATAGCAAAATACCACTGACCTAAATATATTCACCATCCAGATGATTGAAATACATAACTCAACACATTCAGTAAAGGTCCACCTACAGTAAAGGTCTAGGGTTTGTAGTCACATGTAAAAGTACGGACTATAGACCAAAAAGTGCCGGAACAGCTTCAGAGGCATTCCTGGCCCCATTCATGGTGGCTCGCTTGCTGACCTCAAAGCCAATGTTGACCAGAAATGAACAGGATGGAGAAGAAGTTAAATGACATGGTTGTGGTGTAATTGTTTGTGGTTTTAAGATCATATCAGTGTCACAAAACTGATATAGGAGGGAAATATACTTTTTGTATCTGGTTTCTGTTTGTTTCTGGTTAAACAGTTTAGTGTATAAATGCATCATGTTAGAAGAAAACGTCCGTTTAAGGGTGTGTTTAATTGTATGTGTGAACGTGTGTCTGTGTGTCTGTATGTATGTACAGTTTATGATTCAGCTCTGATTGAAGAGTCTGATGGCCTGAGGGCAGAACCTGGCAGTGGAGGCAGTTATGCTGAGGAAGCTTTTGCCAGATGGGAAGAGGGTGAGGAGAGTGTATGAGGGGTATATTAGGTCTATTCACAACGCTGGTGGCTTTGCAGATGCAGTGTGTGGTGTAGGTCAATGACAGAAGGGATAGAGTCTGTGATGGTCTTCTCAGCTTTCCTCACTATCCTCTGCAGGATCTTGCGATCTGAAATGAACCACTGTGTGATGCAGGTACACAGGATACTCTCTATAGTCCCTCTATAGAATGGGAGGTCGGGGCAGGGTGTGCATTCCCCAGTCTCCACAGGAAATAAAGACCCTACTGAGCCTTCTTTGCAATGGAGCAGGTGCTGAAGGTCCACGTCAGGTTCTCTGCAATACAAAAACTAAGGAACTTGGTGCTCTGGATGATCTCCACTGAGGAGTCGCTGATGTTCAGCAGAGAATGATCTTGTGCCCCTCTGAAATGCCGTCTCTTTTGTTTTGTGCACATTCAGAGACAGGTTGTTGGCTCTGTTTGCAGTTGCTCCTCATTTCTGTATGCCGCCTTGTCATTCCCGCTGATCAAGTCCACCATGGTTGTGTCATCAGAAAACTCGATGATGTTGTTTGAGCTGTGCATCGCTCCTCAGTTGTGGGCCTTCAGCGTGAAAAGCAGAGGGCTGAGCGCACAGCCGTGGTCCTCAGTGCTCAATGTGGTGGAGTTGGAGATGTTGCTCCTGATATGACTGACTGAGGTCTTTCAGTCAAGAAGTCCAGGAGCCAGTTGCAGAGGGAGGTGTTCAAGCCCAGCAGTCCCAGCTTTCCTATCAGATGCTGAAGAATGATGTGTTGAATGCTGAACTGGTCGATGAACGGTATTTTCACATGTGTCCTTTTGTCCAGGTGGATGAGGACCAGGTGAAAGGTGGCAGCGATGGCATCATCTGTTGAGTGGTTGGGATAATACACAAACTGCAGGGGTTCTAGTGAGGGGGTGGGGGGGGGGGCAGCTGGGATTTTTATGTGCCTCATGACATGCCTCTCAAAGCACTTCATGATGAGGGGTGTAAGTACATGGAGTGATAGCCATTGAGGCAGGACACCGATCACGCCTGAGATTATGGTTGTGGGTTTGAGGCATGTTCAGAGATATACTGAAGATATAGGTCATCCTTTGAGCACACTCAGAAATGTTCCCTGGTCAAGCAGCCTTCCATATGTTGACTTAACAGATTTTTCCTCACATCATGTGGTGTTCCATGCTGTTTTACATTTCAAACTGTGCATTGAAGTGATTCAGTGCATCTGGAAGGGAGGCCTCCCCGTCACAAACAGGTGAAGATGCCCTGTAATCAGTGATGGCCTGGATGCCCTGCCACATGTGCTGTGTTGTCCCCAGTGTCCTGAAAGTGCTTGTGGACTTTCTGAGCATGTACGCTTCTCTGCTCTGATGGCTCAGGACAGGTTGGCCCTTTATGTTCTCAGGGCAGCTTTACCACCTGATCTGAAGGCAGAATCTCAGGTCCTCAGCAGAGCGTGCACCTCTGCAATCATCCATGGCTTCTGGCTGGGACTTGGAGGATGACAATTTTTAGCCTCCGTTTTTCAGTTAGAACTAAACAAGCCATATTTGTTACTGTGGCTTGTATATGAAAACTACTTCTATTCTTATAGGATGCCCCTATGTGCGACTTACTTTATTCATAAAGATGTGGTGTTAGGAGTCTTGCCCAGGGACACTTATTGGTGTAGTATGATAAGCTTGCCAGGGTAGGGACTTACAATTACAGTTACAGTATTACAAAGTCTGGCTTATACAAGATTTCTTTATTTTGACAGTTTGCTAATGTATATACAATGCCTTACAGTGGTAGCCTATGTTGCTTGGCTTTTTGCTTTCTCTGAATTGCTTTTGTTTTTGTTTCATAAATGAAAGAATGTAGAAGTTTTTGGGACCTTCTACACTCAACAAAAATATAAACGTAACACCTTTGTTTCTGCTTTGATTTTTCATGAGATGGACTTAAAGATCTAAAATTCATTCCAGATACACAATATTACCATTTCTCTCAAACATTGT
>JBBPDB010000001.1:38104901-38120281 GCA_037974465.1 Brachypetersius altus
TAGATCTTTAAGTCCATCTCATGAAAAATCGGAGCAGAAACAAAGGTGTTGCGTTTATATTTTTGTTGAGTGTACGTCATATGATCTAATACTGACCATGAGTTTTTTCTAGTTGTAGTCACTAACTGTTGTTGCTTGAAGTGCCAATGTTATCTCTGTCTGTTAATCTGGACACAGACATTTTACCAGTTTGATTTGGGTTAATGCCTTATTAGTAACCTGTCTGTGTATGTATGTATGTATGTATGTATGTATGTATGTTTGTATGTATGTATAAATATATATAAAATGTGTTTGAGGGAATTTAGAATTGTTTATTTTATAAATAAATAAATGTAATCTGCATTTAAGTCTCTAAATATAATTGTTCTCTACACTTTAATTGGACTGGGTGACAGTTTATATGCCAATTTTCTGGGGAAGTACATGGCATACTGCAAAGTCATGATAACCAATGCTAGACAAAAAATCCAGTCAGCTCAACATTGATGGCTGGGAACCTAGGATCCTGTTTATTAGCATTCTGTGATAAATTTGTACTTCAGTTTCACAAGGCATATCCTAGACACTGCTTACTTGACTGTACTGGTCTTAGCCTGCCTGCTGTTGTCACAAGTGTATTATGTAACTGGCATGGTTGGCAGAAATGGGCTGACTTGTGTATAGCTGTAGTTAGCAAAGCAGGTAACATAGCAATTAGCAACCTGGCTAACCTGTCTACCACAAACATTAAAGCCACAGAAGGAAAGATAATGAAACAGACTCCAGACTGACTGCGTTTTATGCAGTATGTTTATTTATAGTCAGTGAGGGAAAAATGTTGTAAGGGTCAGGTTTAGACGCTGGTTTTCTCCATTTTGGATATTCAGTGTTGCTATATGAAGATACACCCTGCTGAGGTCAAGACAGCCAAAGCAGTAGAAATATTGATCAGTGATCAAATATTTGCCTGTCAAAGTGCACCAAAGTTAAACTTGATGTAAAATCATACACAAAATGCATTCATACCCAAAAGGTCTGAAAAGCAACATTACTCACTGCTGTGAATGTCATTTAAATACATATAATTTCACCACCTTGGTGGTCCAGTCTGCACGGTGGTCCGGTCTGCATGGTGGTCCAGTTGTGTCTAATGAAGTGGACAAAGAAATTTTACTTTCAATGTTTCATCACTCGAGCCACCACAGGTCCAGTGTAACTGCAGGTCCAGTGTAGGTTATGATGATTGATGGATGAAGAGTGACTAATAAATCATTCAGAGAAGGAGATGGACTACAATCTATAGTTTTAACTGGAACTGTAAAATTGTAAAGGACAGTTAGTAATGGACAATAAGAGACATGGCAGGTGTTCTGAAGAGTACTGCATCAGTGATTGCCAAAAGTAAAGGACAAAACTGTGTTGATGCAATACATTTTATTCAAATAGATTTAAGAGCATATGTGAATCTCATACACATTGTGCATAAGCAATGGCTTGGGTTGTGTTTTGGAAAAACTGTGTGACATTCTCCCAATGATTGCAGTTGACTTTTGGCTTTGGGTTTGCAGGTCAAAGTGACTGTCGGGATTTTTTTGTGTATATTGGCTGTGGCAGGAGAGGATCGATAGCTGAGATTTGAAACTGTGTTTGACAGCTGAACTAGGTGAAGCACTTAGCACATTGAAAGCCTTTATTACTGGAAGCCCAAGATACAGTTCTGCTCAGAGGTACCAATGTCATGTGGGATGCACTTTTGCTATTTTTTTTCTCAGGTCTCATCCTGTCATGGTATCCTTTGCCAGACCCCACCCCTTCCTGTCAATACCCCTTTCTTGTCTCCTTGTAACCTTAGCTTCGTCATTTCTGCCACCAGTGTTTAGTTTTAACTTTCACCCTGCTTTCAGTCTTCCTGTAGCATTACATGTGTTGTTTCTGTTCTTGTAATGTATTTGTTTCTGTATTTGTATCTGAACATTCTCTGGTGCGTTTTGAATAGTTTTTACCTACAGACTTCTAGCTTCACTCTCTGCTGTGTTTTCAACTTTGTGTGAATATCCCCATCCATTTCTGTCTGTGCTTTGACAATTGATGCTTGCTGACCTTTTTTTAGTCTAGAGAAGAAAAATACACTCACATACCCATCCAGCCTCCATGTCCTCTCTATTACACAAAAGGAAAAATATCACCTGAGTGAAGCAAAGATAATGAACAGGTTCATCATTACTTCCTTCTCAAACCTGTGTCATGATCTGTAATTAGCTTGAAGACTATCGGTTTCTGCACGAATGATTCCGGATCCTGAATAACCTGATTCTGGAAATGATTCTGTCCTAGGTGCTTATTCATGTCTGCACATACATGTTTCACACAAATGACTTTTTTTTCTGCTAGTCTGTAGCCATTAGCTTCTCACTGGTCTTATCTCAGTGCTTCTGTCAACCATTAGAAGTCAAAAAATTTTATTAAAAAAACCATGCTGAAATTCAGTATTGACTATTTCTCAGTATAAACTACATAGAAGTAGAAGAGGAGATATTTCATTATTAATTGAATTCGATGATTGATTACTACGCCATTCATAGTGAAGCACTGTCCTTTATATTTGTGTGCTTTGTGTTGGGTTTTGATCTTACAATCAAGTGGATAAAATAATTCATCACAGTTTGAACAGGTTTGAACGTTGCTTATGTGTTACGGAAAATAAGCATTTATGCTTATACTCAGTTACATTTTTTCACTGTTTATTGTAAAAATGTATTATGTAGATTTTCAGTGCTTGTTACAAATCTCAAAAGCCATGATAAATCTTATCTCTTCCATTTTTAAAAACTTTCACTTTAAGGAAAACTTATCATAACTGGTCTTGCGCAAGGATAAATTTGTCTGAAAAGGGTTAAGTGCACTTGTTTTACATGCAATACCATTTAGATCTTACTTTTATCTTTTTAAGAATGTTTAAATATTGATGCTTGACTGTTATATATTTTTTTCACTTTCATGTTACATTATATAATTTTGACAGAGTACTTCTGCATTCACATAGAATACATTATACTTTTTATACCTCAAAACCAACGACTTCAGGCTGTCATTGCAGAATGAAGATCTAATGCATGTATAATTAATTTAGTCACCATAATCATGATTTTGCGATAATGTCTATTGTGAAATTGGCTGTGGAAGTAAAAATAAACGTCTTTCTTTTATCTTCTATCATCTTAAATGGCCATCCAAGGCATTTCAAAAGGGCAAGTTTTACAGTTGTATTTGCAAGCATGTTTGAAAAGCTATGAAGATGCTTTCATAGCTCTTTTCTAGCCTTGGCTCAGCACTAAGCCCTTCTCCTGACTGTGCTGAGTATATGTAAATTGATGTGTCACCTGAAGACGTCTTCCTCTGTCTCAAAGGACAGAAACATACACTCCACTCCCTCCCTGCCTGAGACACTTCACTGTCCTTGCTTGCTGTCTTGTTTGACCGTGGTGACCCTGCACTCTAGATGATGACATAAATTTGCTAATGGTTAGTCTCTCTCTCTCTCTCTCTCTCTAATGGTTAGTCTCTCTCTCTCTCTCTCTCTCTCCCTCTCTCTGTCATTTCTCTCTCCCTCCCTCTCCCCCCCCCTTTCTGTCTCTCTCAGCTGATGAAAGTTCATGTCCTCATACAGTGGTTGAGCACATCTGCTCTAGCAGCCCATGTGAGGCAACCTCATATCCCCCCCTTTCCCTCTCTCTCTCTCTCTCTCTCTCTTTCTCTCTCTCCTTCTTTCCCTCTCTCTCTCTCTCCCCCTTCCTCTTTCCCTCTCTCTTTCTCGCTCTCTCTCCTTCTTTCCCTCTCTCGCTCGCTCTCTCTCCCCCTCCCTCTTTCTCTCTCTTTCTCTCTCTCTGCATGCATGATGGACCCCCCTGCCTCAGCTGCACGGGCGGCCAGAGGGCTACTGTTTAACTTGCCAAGTCCACCTGAGCTGAAATGAAGCTAAATGAGGATGGAAAGAGCAGAGTAATATTGCATGGAAATTATAAAAAGGCGAGGTATTATAGCGTAACGACTGCTTGAACGAGGCCCATTCATTCATTAAGTGAACAGACTGCACGCTTGACTTAATGGCACTCGACATGCGCCTCTGTGGCTGCAACTGAAAGCGTATCGTATATATATGTATGTGATTTCCAAAATATAGTACTCAAGAGATTCATATTTTTTCCTCAGTGGCAGTTAAGAGTGGAGAACCATCTGATCAGCTTCAACATTGAGACCACTAACATGGGGTGAAGACTTGATGACAGTCAGTGCATCACCAAAATGCCATGTCTTGTGGGTTGTGGTATGCAGTGGTTGTTTCCTACCAAAAGTGATCCAAGAAGAACAGTGAAACCAGCAACAGGGTCATGGGCACCCGAGGGCATGGGCACTGATGAGAATGGGGAGTGAAGGGTAGCCTGTCTGATCCAAACCCACAGAAGAGCTACTGTAGCACAAATTGCTGAAAAACTTCATGCTGGCTATGTTTTCTGTGTATGCAGCTGCATAGCCACAGACAAGTCAGTGTTCATGGAACAGAACTGGACTGAGGATCTTTTTTTTTTAACCAGATGTGTTTTATATCACTTGCCTGGGAAAGAAATGGCTTCAGGATGCACAAACCCACAGGGTGATGTTCTAGACAATGCTCTGCTGGGAACCATTGTATTCTGACATTCATGGCTGTTACTTTGCATCACCTACCTAAATGTTGTAGACCAACCCCTGTCCTCCATCCAGGACCTGTAATTCTCCAGAAGCAGGAACCTGCTTCACTCTGGTAGATATAGTCTGCACCAGGACCACCCAACACAGGAACAGTTTCTCTCCCTTCGCCATCACCCTCCTAACTGTCAAATTGCTTTACACTACAGGACTGCAACTGCACTTTATGTACATTCTGTGGTATATATTCTGTATATATTTGTATTTTCTATACATCTAGACTGTATATCACATACAATAACATGTCTCTGTTAACCCTGATATACTCATAACTGTCAAACATGCCATCATTCATGCAGGTGTCAGCATCTCTCGAAATGGGATGAGAACGAATGACAATAAACAAATAATCACCACATAAATAATCACACCATAAGCTTGTGGCGTATCTGTATGCCACTACCTGGCTGCATTGGACTACACTGCACAGGAGTGCATCATTTTCAAAGTCAAATACACAGCACAGGCAATCAGGCATCCCTCATCATCCCCCTTCCTCACTCTCTTCCAAAGGAACTCACGCCAAAGAGAAAGACTTAATGCCAACCATGATTTGCAAATTACATTAAAGCCAAGACAAGCAATAATCATGTACAGGGTCACCTATCTGCCACTACCCCCAAACACTTAAACCTACTTTCTTTATCACCCGTTTATGCTTTTTTTTTAGGATGAACTGTTTATTATGTTGAATCATCTGGACATTTATATGTGTGTAAATTATTGCACACCGGAATACCTCACTGGAGACAAATGGAGGTTTGTACTGGAGGTTGGGTGAGGATCGGCTAGCAACAAGTCCAATTTCATCTAGGGTGCCAGAATGGTCAGGGCAGTCGTGCAAGGAACCAGTGCAAGGCAAGCATTAAACAGGTTCGAGAGCCTTTGGCTCTCCATGGAAGAAATCCCTCGAATGGAATATGCTTTCTCACAGAAGTGCTAAGACTGCTAAATCTGCAATAATCGTGTACCTGATATTCAAGCGTTTGTCTGTTTGAACTATTTGACTGAAGGACTAATGAACTAATAAAAGATGCATGTCTGCAAATTTAGGTTTACAAAATGACGTATTGAAAATCTTCAAACCAAATCACCCACATTTTCTTCTCCTGTATGTGCAGTTATTATTATCACTGATATTTATTTTTTGTGATAAGTGATGAATCATTTTGATCATGAGGCTATGTTTAATCTCGGGCCAGATGTGTAAATTTCATCGCACAGTTACACAAAAGATGATACTGGAGAACAACAAAACTGTTGAGAAATGTACATATGGTGGTGAAAAAGGGACCAGTGTATGTTTTAAATAGTTCTGTCTTTCACACAAGGAGAATTTAATTAAAGCTGGTTTTGGCTTCAATATATCTTCCTTGCTACAGATAAGTGCACCGAGCACAGCAGCATACACCCTGCTTTAAAATTATTCTCCAATTTCCAAGATTACATATGAAGTCCTTTATAGTGCGTACACACTAGGGGAAATGAAGCCCTTGGTAGAGGAGCTTGTGTTCATAAATTAAAAGGATATCTCTGGGAAGGAGAAAAACAAATAGCACAGTTGTTTGTTCACGTCACCTGCATCCACCCTTCCCACTTTCTCTCTCGTTCTTTCTCTTTCTCTAGATCTCTCTACCTCTCTTTCTCTCCCTATTACATAAAGGAAAGCCACTGTGAAAAATAACAGGGCGGATTTATTTAATTCAAATGTGTACATCACTTCCACAATACTGCCCTACAAAGCCAACAAAATTTTTCTGTTTCAGCTTTGGCATATAGTTTTAGTATTAGTATGGATTTTGTAGTTACTGCAATTTTGACTATCATTTCTCTGAAACGTGACAACATCGAACCAAGATATTTTCATACAAGACAAAGGAGATGTCTTAAACCCCATTTGTAGTCTGAAATTTTGACCAAATATTTAGTTACTGTACTTTGGCTTTGTAGGGCAGAATATGTAAATGATGAAGATGAAAAATATCACAAAGGCACAATTCAGTTGACCTGATTTTGAAATGAGCTGTGGTGACGTGTTCTATGCAGTCAAATCATGTCAGTTCAATGCATTACTTTCTTTAGTAGATTGTCTGAAGTGGGTATGATGTAGCTTCCTCTGCCTTGAACTAATGTGAAGGTAAAGTAAAAAGACCAAGTGATCCATTGCGGTGTGTGTGGGATGAGTGACAAGTCCGAGTCACGGAAGACCTGCCAGCTCCTCCCCGCTCACACACATGCACTAACTATACCGATACACCCACTGCATCTTCAAAGACGCCCTACTCCCTGTAATCACCCCAAGATGTCTTTGATCTCTGGGAGGGCGAGAGAAAATAATTACATGTGTCTCCCTGCCCTTTTACAATGAATAAATGGTGAATAGGATGGTAATAAGAGGTAGGTCTGTGTGTGCTGATGGGGAGGTGTTGAGCGTTATATGGAGAAAGCAAAACAAGGGAAAACTGCAAAAGCCAAAGCTCTGGGAGCTAACATGACTCCTCTAACTCTAAGACAGTTTGCATTATTTTTCATGTGGTTATGGAATAATACAATGTAATAAGATATTTTCCTTTGAAATAAGTCACATTTTTCCTAAGATAAACAACCACTTATGAACCTTTATTTTCATAAATGTAGAACATCTGAAACTACACCTTCTAAAAAGTTCTTCAAGGCTTCTTTAGTAAAGACAACGGTTACATAGACCCAACCATGATGACTCAAAGAACTTTTTGAATGTGTAGTATCAGATGTTCTACATTTTTGAATGTGTAAATGGTTCCATGTATAATAAACTGGTTCATTACAGAGTGCGATTTGGCCGTATAGGGATCCCAGATTTAATGTCTTATTACTTTTTTTTTTAGTAAAACAAGACTTCATATCCAAAATAGAGAAAGTCCAACACTCCTATTTGAGTTTTTTTCAGATCTAATGTAAACAGTGACAAGAGCCAATATCCTACACTCTTAATTAGTTAATGCTGAGTTAGGGGTGGGCAATATGGCAAAAAAAGACCTTTTCATGACACAAGTTTCACAGCAATAAATTTTTCATTGGTTTTATTGGTTTTTGTACATACAAAAAGGCCCCAGCAGTGCTACATTTAAAAATAATTGTAATGTAACTTTTATATATGAATCCAGTTAAACTGATGACTGATTATGCTCTTTATTATGAAACTTGCAGTCGGCTAGTATTCCTTAAATACAACTATACAGTGCATATTGTGATAATGTTCATATTAACACTAAAGCATAATCATATTTCTCACCCCTAATTTATACACAGCTCACTGTAAACAGATAAACATCACACATGTTTCACAAGCCTGTTTATGTGATGATTTATAATGTGTTCCACATCTATTTGTCACGGCTCAGACTGACGGAGCAGTGAGGCCGTGTCATGTTTTGGGTTTTTTCTGTTTTCTGTTCTTGGTTTTCTGTTTATAGCTTTCTGTTTGTGAGACAAGTAAAGTCACAGTAAACATGGACTCTCTATCTACAGCCTGCTCCTTCCAAGATAGCTCTCGATCGTGGGGGGTTAGCCTCCACGATCGTGACACTATTCCTATTTCATATTTAACATCTGACGAGTTGAAGCGAAGTGGTCCAATGATTTTTTTTCCTGCACACTGGAAAAGGTCCCTGGTTGTGAGCCCCTGTTTAAAGAGCCTTTTAAAACAGTTCTAAATAGCAACAAAAAGGACTCCAGTGTTCTATACTATCCAATAACCTTTTTTTTTCCTGGTACACAGAACACTTTTTCCTAAGAGTATAGAAGAAATAGTGTAATGTAATTCCAAGCACTGCTCTTGATAGGCTCAGCTGGGAGATGTTTCAGTTTAGGGTCAAGAAAATGATGCTTCCATAATTGCCGATGCTGGCCAGCCAGTGTGTTCCTTATTAGCTTGTAAAAAATTTAGAGCTGCAGTCTGGCCAGTTTTTTTGGGGAGAAAATATTGCCCCGTCATTAGCTGTAGAGGACTTACTCAGCTACTCAGTAAGTTCTAAAATGTCTCCATGCTTGTTCCTCGCCTTGGGCTATGTTGTTGAACTATATATAACAAGACAGGAGCAGTGCATTCTGGGAGCTCAGAGACGGCTATTGTTCCAGACATGTTTACATTCAAAGCTCCCACATTAGAGTTTGGGTTCTTCTTTTGTTTCGTAGAATGCGGAGCATGTGGTAGAATGGGTTGACATATTTAATTTAAATCTAGGAAGCTAATCCACATATAATGCCAATCCACTTCCATACTTGCTAATCCGTAACGACTTAGCATGATAAGGTCTTAACCGCCAGTTGTATTTTTAAGGGGGGGGGGGGGTGGCTGGGGGAGGGGAACTGGCCAATGACTCTTTCTGAGTTTTTTTTTTTTTTTGTTTTTTTTTTTTTTTTTTTGACCTTTCACCTAAACCTAGCGGTCGAGATGGGGGCCGTTCATCCAGTGAAACTTTGGCAAAAAACTTCAGCCAACATCAACAACACCGACGGCCTTGATAACCACTGAGCCAACTCGAACGCTCAGGCTGCCTCAACTCCAAGGCAAAGTGCCGCCCCAAAGACCGGCCCGATGTCCCGGAACATTCTGGACAGCGGGGGTTTGGGTTTTGACACGTTCAAATCGATACGAGATAGAAAAGTGTTTCAGCAGCAGCGGCCAGCTCAAAATGAAAACCCTTCAAGAGAAGCCTTGGCAGTCAGACTCTGCAGACAAGCAGATCGATCGGCTCAGGAGACACCTGAGAAATTTAGCAGGTCTCTCCGTAACCCCCACCAAATCAACTCGATGCTGGGATAAGCAGTTGTTATAAAAGTTGAGCAAAGAAAAAAAATCTATAAAAATACATCTGCTTTGAGATACACTTTCTTGATATGATGGGTGTGTTAAAAAATGGGACAACAGAGATGACTTTACAGTAGATTTTAAAATGTGAATTCATAAGATACGTTCTTCATATAGAAGAGAGAGAGACAGAGAGAGAGAGAGAGAGAGAAGTAGAGGATCACAGTAGAGAACTCATCCACTTCTCTCTCTCTGTCTCTCTCTTTCTCCTTTTTGAAACCCCCAGTTCTCAACGGTGATTGGTCAGTTCAAGGCTGTTTGGTATTGGGTTTTTCAAACAATGCTGGTCTAGTTAACAGCATCTCAAGCCCTTCTTTAACATCAATAGTTGCCTTCTACAGTGCACCGGTACTGGAATTTCTGGAACTCGAGTGTCACTCATGAAATAAGAAGCTTTCTGAACAGGCTTCTAAAATTCTTAAGATCTCAGCTTTCTACCTTAAAACTTCCCAGAGAGAAACACAGGAGGATGCAGAAAGGTGGGGCCTATCTATCAATCTCTCAATCTCTCTCATATATATATATATATATATATATATGATAGATTTGTTCCAACAGTGATGATATATTTGATATGTAGGCACCTGTGACTCCATCCTCAACATTCATTAATGTTTAAAGGAGAATTTCTACAAATAATCAGCTTAACAAAATGGTCCCCTTGCTTTGACTAAAATCTATCAGGCAGACATGATCGGTGTCTGGAATTTGGTTCTATGTGATAGAGGGAGAACAGGAATAAGAACTTAGAGAGATAGAGAATGAGAGGACTACATTATTCCATTGCATCCAGATGTTCAGGCTATCAAAACATGGTGCCTTGTACATTTAGTTACTCCTTTATGACACATGCACACACATACACACACACACACACACACACACACACACACACAGACATTGTACTTACACCACACGACTTGTCCTCGTCTGAATGTCACATATTGCCCAATTGCTGCAAATCCTCCAAGGATTTTCTGAATATTTCGCCCTTAACCGAATGCTCTGACAGCCACAACTGTGATAGTTTAATTAGAGGCTGTTTATGCACATCACAGCTGGGGAAAGAGGCATTAATAGCAATTTGCACAGTGTACCTTTTTTTCTCCTTATGGATGTGACAGCTTCATTTCATGCAGAGTGAATAAATCATCATGTCTTTAATTCAAAAATTGTTTTCAAAAACCGAATCAGTGATTCAGGGTAAAAAAAAAAGGGAGTTAAAGTGCTGACATGTGTTTATGGGTTATCCATGCTGTTGCCACTCACAAATGGGACAGACCAAGGCATTCTTTTGGTTATAGACTTTTCCCATGCTTCTCTATCCAAATACGATTCTGTTAAACTTGAGTCTTTCTCTCGGAATAATAAAAAACGTTTGCTTCTCGTTATGAAATGGTAACCACATTCCAGTCTCATAGATAATCCCACATTCGTATAAGAACTCAGATCAGTTGTGATGACCGGGACTGACATGTCAGGACTTCCAGGACAAAACATTATCATACAAAACAAGACTCACAGAGAGCAGTAGCACTTCTATCACTCAGCAACTGCAGATTTAATGACAAAGGGAAGCAAATTAACCCTTTAAACTGTAGGCTTGCCATTTAGTCTTTGTCAATCTCTAAGATTTACTGTGAAATGACAAGTCAGTATTGTGATTATGAGAAAATTTAGACAAAAATATATATATATATATATGCTACAGAGGCTATATCTTGAATTTCTTCTTTTATTGTGTCCTTGAGGCCAGACTTTTGTTGCTGTGACTTTAGGAAATGTAAATGACCTCTGTTTTGATTGGCTGCTTGGTTTTGTGCCTCATTCCAGAAGCAGTTCAAGCTGAAACCGCTGAAAGTGGAATAAGTGGCATCACAAAAACAACAAATTCAAAATGAGCTTAGTTTCCAAATTTAGAGTGTATGTAGTGAGTGCACTGAATATTTTGAAACTTTTGCCAGCTTCAAACTCCCCTCTCAGAAAAATGAGGAAAGAATGTAAGGGATTAAATCAAAGGGATGCGGTGTGTTATGTGTTCAGTGGGATTCATAAAGAGAAAGCACTTGTTTGAGTATACTGGGGTGTGTGCTATACACCTGAAAGAGCTTAACAATTCAGGAAGTGAAGTTGGCTTTCTGGCTTGCTAGTACTCCTAGGGCCCAGATTTAATGAGGCTTCCAAGGCCTCCAGCAAAAACACTGCAAGCAAATTCATGACTGCATGAAAGAATACCAAACGTAGACCGATGTCTAAGCGACCCCTTTACATAACAGCAGATATGTGCTGTACCTCTAGCGATCAGGCTTAACCCTGAGGGCCTGCATGGGGGCCCACACTTCAATTACTCCCTATTAGAGCTACATTTTAGTTTTATTGTAGCTTAATAACACGCCTGGATCTTTGAATATTTGGTCTTAGTATTAACCCCTTTCTGCAAGCCTCCTTATAGCAATTTCACAGCCATTTTTACTCAGATATTTCTATTCAAATATTCCAACCAAACCTTTCTGTTCATATTCTAATATGTGTATGTGTGTGTGTGTGTGTGTGTGTATGTGTGTGTGTGTGTGTGTAGAGAGAGAGAGGGAGAAGAGAGACATAGAGAGAGATCGTGATGAGCTTTTCATTTTGGAGTTTTATGTCTGAAATAGCAGCATCATCTTTGCCAGAACAAGGTAATATCTATACAGCGATAACTTCACAAGAGAAAGGAATAACATTCTTAATATTTAATGGTGCTCTGTTGTAAAATAACTGGAGACGTTCAGAAGCTCCTCCTCCTTCCAGTTTTGCATCCTATACATTTCCAACATTACCTTCTATTTCCAGTGAGAAAGGTTTTGCTCTCCATCACCTCCCTGTTCCTCAGTCCTACCTTTGCTTGTTTAAAGGGTGTGAGAGTTCAGGATATAAATAGTGAAACAGCAATGATATGCTATTTTGCCATTCTGTCGACAGCCATACACTAAATTGAATTGATTCAAATCATTTTTACAGGAGCGAAATATGTGACAGCAACACGATTCAGCCATAAGCATTAATCATCCTGCTATATATTATTCATGTGGAAATAATATTTGAAATCAAGTAAATCAAGACATCACTTTTTCAGTCTATCTGTAATCTCACTGCAACTTAGATCAAGAGTCTTTTCATTTGACATCTGTTCAGTCGATCCAGCATATTACACTATTCCCTTTATTCCGTCTATATCTGTGTTAGGTAAGGATTTGGGCAAGGAGCAACGGGGCCCTTTTTTTCTGCAGCATTGCCACCGCTAATGTTGCCGTCTCTCTCCTTCTGCATGGGTAATAATACTCTGTTCATATTGCCTGGAGAGGCCCTCTCCAGCTTATTGTGTTTTATTAACGCTTTTCTTTTCATTAGTGGAAAAGGTTACAGGCACACTGGCAAGATCAGGCTCCCTCTCTGGTGTGAGGCTCAAATCCCCCTCTGTGCGACGCTCTCTCCGGCTGCCAGATGAGCTTGCCTGTCAACGTTATCCCCCAATACAGATGCACAAATATCAGCCCTCAAACACTCCACTAAGCCAGGTTAATTATTTGGCAATGGCAGCCGCCGCCGTTAATAAGCAGGATATGAACGCCGAGCTCCTGAGCAAACGGTGGAGAGGTGGTGTGTGCATGTGAGTGTGTGTACAAGCGTGTGTGTGTTTGTGTGTAAGTGTGAGAGAGAGAGAGAGAGAGAGGGAGAGAGCAGCACTGCATGTGCCAGATACAAATCCAGCTAGGGCTGAGACTAGCCTGAGGACAGGGATGCTATATATGTGTGCATGTGTGTGTGAGAAGTGAGATTAGGGCCACCGTCATCATAGTCTCTCACCCAGACGGTATGTTTACACACTCTCTGAAATGAGAGAGCAGCCACAACAGAGACGAGCTACACGCTACTCTCATGCTTAGTGAATTTCACTGAGACATATCTAGCTTCTGCCAGTGTTTGCTGGCTGTAATCTTCCTGACACGAATACACAAAACTGGAACAAGAAACGTCCCAAATCACACACGCGCTGGAAAAACAGACTTACTGAGTTCACCTGATACAAATGGGTAGGCTACATCATATTGTCACCTTTTTTAATATAATTTGAACTAGCTTTTACATAAAGTTATTGAACAGATGAAATGGTCCAAAATGAAAAACAGAGCTCCCTACTAACCAGGCCACGGGCCGGAATCAGTCTGTGAGTCATCTGGCACCGGGCCGCACAGAAAGACTGAATAAAAAAAAAAAAGATTTATTGTCAGAGTCTGAAAGACCTTTCATTTTTAAAAAAATGTACGTCTCATTCACGTGATATGGTACATTTTTATGCTCTTTGTTTTTAGCTGTACCTATACCAGTCCGTGGCACAAAAAATGTGGGGGACTGCTGATTTAAAAATCACTTGTTAGCATAACTTCTATTTAAATGAACAATATTTCTTCTGCTCTTAACTTTTGTTGAGTCACTGACTTTCATGGTCTTTGTTGAACTTTGTTGAGCATTTAATATACTAAATATTGCCCCCATACCTCAACACTACTAACATCAGGCTAACAAATAAAATGAGGAAGCAGAAAGATCTAAACACATCATTGTTCTTAATAAAACATATAAAATGGGGGAAATAATATAGCGGAATGTAGAGATGTTCAGAGGTGTGTAGTTTAAGAACTATCCTTTTATAATGAGAACAGGTGATTGTATTTTCATGACTTTATATTGATTCTGTGTAACTGTCGACATTTGTGAGTGTATTTAACAGACCATGCTAATAGTAATATTTGATAGTAATATTTTAGATTAAATTGGAGAGCAAAATCTGCCTTCATAGATTCTTTCATGCCACTCAGTGGTGACCAAAGTTCTGGAAATAAGCAGAAAATAATATTCAAAAATTCAGAAAATGTATGATAAAAAATTATTAAAGATTCTGAACTAGTTCTATGTATTTATTTAAATATATGCCAATTTGTGGCACTGAATAAAAGGATATTGTATTTTTTTCTAAATTGTGTTCTCAGGTGAATCTGATCTGCTCATCAGAACTAGTTGCACAAACTTGATTGTGTGCTGTTACTAAAGCAAAAGTGGACGGAGTCTAATGTATACATACTACTTCTAACTGAAGTAGTTTGATAATTGTGTAATACATTGCCTGATAAATAGATATCTAATTGGAAATTTGACCTGTTGACTTGTGATATTTGTTAAAACATTCTACATTGTCCATTCTGTTTTTTAGTCTTTAAAAAACATGTAACAGGTTTGCGGTTCTGAATGCAACAAGTGTACTGCATTTCCATTGCAACAGTCACCCATTCATGGACTGTGGGATTTCAAATGTAATAGTTTTATTTTATGGCATAATCTAGATAGTCTGATCTGACTGTATAGCTTACATGTGCTGCATGAGTTATGCTTTTCTCATTTTGAAAAAAGAACTGCAGTGAACTTGGCACTCACAATGTTTATGAGAAGTAAAATCTCTGAAACCATACATACTCTATGTAAGAATGTGGTTTTGTTGATCTAAGTCTCAGCCGATCGTTGAAGGTAGCAGAGGCTCCTTCACACATGAAATAACTAGAATTTTCTTAAATATATTGTACTCACTGAAAAACTCCAAAATGTAAAGGACATGTTATATGTATGACAAAGACTTTTGAAGGTTCTAAATATATATATATATATATTAGTGGTGGGCATAGATATTTTTTCTAGATTAATCTCACTGTACTCTTGGAATTAATCTAGATTAAAATGGCTTATTTGAATTCTGCCGAAGGCATTC
>JBBPDB010000001.1:38124191-38136659 GCA_037974465.1 Brachypetersius altus
CACATTCTTGTTTGCATAATGTCATGGCCAATATATATTGTATATAAATTGTATATATATATATATATGCATATAAATTGTATATATAAAATATATATATTAACATCATTGGATTTTAGCAGCTGGCCTTGACATTGTACAAACAAGAATGTGTTTTCTCCCTTTAGTCAAAGTTCTGATGTAGAATGTTTTGTCATGACAGCAATGATGTGGAGTCTTTGAGTAGGCCTACATGCAGCTGTGCTAGCTAGATTAGTTGCTGCATGTTCCTCAGCTGTGGTTCTGGATTAGGATTGGGGTATTAGTCATTGCCGGCATTTACATGACAGAGAAACACAGGGGCAGCTTAAGGGCCACCACTGTTTACTGGGTTTTGGATGGCCCACCAGATTCCCGGCCTCTGACAGATGGCTCCTCGGCCACAAAGTGCAGTGTTTAGATGTAGCTCAGGGGCAGAGCGGGCCTTGCTGACACAGCAGTGGACAAACAGCTTCCATATGCAGAGGTGGTAGCGCCGGCCATCATATTTGTACCTTTACGTGTATGTGTGTCACTCTGCAGTTGCATGGAGGTAGAAAAAAAGGAAAAACGAAAAAGATAACCTGCATTGCTTGCACTTCTGAAGTTAGTGCTAGTGCTCCAGTTTAAAAAGAAGTGACTTGACTTTGTATGAGGAAAAAACATTCAAGAGGATCAATGGGGTTAGCGTAGAGCCGGCCTGGTTTTCATTAAGAGGCTGATTGGAAGATTCAGCAGGCAAAACTCAGAGCGACGTCTTGATGGGCAGCAGCAGATTTAGGGCTGGAAAGTAAACAGGGAGTGAACAGCACCAGCTGCTAGCTAGAATTAGCCTCGTGCGCTGTGGTTTGAAAACAAACCTACAAGTGCTTAGCAGAGAAAACACACACACATACCCGTGCACGCACGCACACGCACGCACGCACGCACACACACACACACACACACACTCACACTCACTCACTCAGGGGAGGGAAAATCTGCTCTGACCCTGCCTGACCTCTGATACAAGGTTTGAGAGGCCCTGAAGGCACAGAATTAATTGCAGCCCGCTAAGCCTGAAACGGCTACAGCTTGAGACTGAAGCTTTCCACAAAACGGACAAAAAAGTTGAGTGGAACCCGTAAAGAAAACCAATAAAACATCAAATGGAAAAGGCCATATCTATTGCAGTCAGAACATGCAGATATCGCTGCAATATGAAAAATATGGCCATGTATTATTTATCAATTTGTTTGTTTGTTCACATTTCTTCTCTACTGTTTAAACAAATCTCCTGTTTCCATTAACATTGTGTGAACATTTAATCCTGAATAGACCAAAAGTAATGGTGCAAAATGGCCTCTTTTCACATTAGCATACACTTCGCCTTTTCTGCTCCTGTAAATGACTGCTTCTGAAATTCTTGTAAATTCTTGTGAAATTTCCTTCTCATAACACCACACCATGGAAGAACCATTGAATATGGATGCCCTCAGGCAAAAGCAAACTTCTACTTTCTTGCTGGAAGTTGCTCTTGGCTGCTGTTCTCAGGATGGTGGTGTTGTTCCTCTTATTATGGCTACACTTTGTGTTTTAGAAAGGAAACTCAGTTAATGAATTAGTGCAAAAGGAAAACTTCCACCACTAAACAGGTTCCTGTTCTTCCACAGCACCCTGTAGGGCTTCTTCTTTTCTAATGCCTCTTCCCCGCACAAACTGAGTGAAGAGAAATTGGCTTCTCTCTGCGTATAGATTTCCTATCACAGGGCGGCATCTAAGGAAAAAAGGTGATGTCTGTGCCTATTGTTTCCTTTCTGCGAAATACATAGCGAGATTAATAGATCAGATAAAGAGTGGGCTTTCCATTTTGGTGAAGGAAAACATAGAGAGGTAAAGGAAATGGAAAAAAAAAAGGTTATCAGCCTAATCTGCCACTGTTTTTGTGCTGGAGAAGCTAAACTGCATTACAGTATGTGCCATTAGGCTTGGAGTAAGAGGCTTGAATCCATCTACGGGAAAACGTCCACAAATTTCCACTCCAGATTGAAGCGGAGGATGTAAATAACATGTGGAGGCAAGAGAGGAGTGTTCAGCATCAATAGAGGCCAAGAAACTCGAGTTGCTTCTGGTGAATGAGGGTTGTGGGTGACATCAATAGCACTTTGATGGTCTCTGCGGCATGGGACGCACACACAAATGTCACGTCACCAGCCAATGGCGTCCCGGGATCAATAGACCCCATGCGTGGAATCTTAAAGATACTATCTGTTTGACTGCTGCTGGCAATAAATGGAGGATTAACCTTTCCATCTAAAGAGAATCCTCAAGAACACCAAAGGGCATGCTCAACCATGTGCTAATTAACAGCAAAGTTGTCACATTTTCCAATATTCCAAGATGTCCTGATGAGACGTCCATGCTCAATTTCGATTTCCAGGCCAAAAGAATGTATTTTCACCTAAAAAACAAACTTTCCAAGCCCATTAACCTGCAAGGGAGGTATTTGTTAAACTGTAATTATGCGATCCTTGCTCTGGCTGCTCAAAGCTGAGTATTTGTCCATCTGTTTCAAACGACAGTGCTTCTGTATCCACATTGCAAGTTTGGATGGATTATGGGGGAGTTTTTAAAAACAGAATTAAGCTTTTATTATCTTCCTGTTCCTCATCGATCATCTACATCTAGGGCAGGCTTGAACAGCATTTTACAGCCTCTGAATGTTTGTTGGTGTTTCTGAATGAGTACTTGAGTTCTTGTTCTCAATACAACTTGATACAATAAAATGTATATTTCATAACCATCCACAATTAGCCATGTAGACATGTGTTTCTAATCCAAATTAAAATCCAAATGCGTTTTACACATATATGCATCAAAAATACTGAGAGACAGATGCACTGTAACTCTTAAGATACGGAGACAGAGTCTGACTACACCTTAGGCAGAAGCAAGAAGACCGAATATGTGTTAGACATACGGCATTAAACGTTTTCTCAGACAGTTAACCTAATCAACATATTTAATTTCTTCATTATTTCAGTAAAGCTGAAAGTGAAACAACTCATGTAATAAAAGGCAAACCTACTTATTCAGGATTGCTGTCTCAGTGTATTAGTTCAACATCATCATAAGTAATAATGATGGTTTATTATTATTTTTTTTATATAGTTTTATAGCTTTTTTTTAACCTGAGTATCATCCAGCTGTTAAAAATAGGGCGAAAGGAATGGATGGATATTTCTCTTTGTACCATTTTAGTATATTTCACTTATTTACTGTCTTCCAAAGAAATGGGGAAGTCGCTGGGTGTTCAGTCTTTAGCCAATATTACCATGACTTTCTATAGCTTAATTTCATCTGCATTATTAAGTCATTTTAAATGTATTTTTCTTAGTTGGTTTTGTGATCAAATGTTAAAACATATATAAATATGGCACTAATTCATGAATCCATAAGAATATCCTACAATCCTACAAGGATTACCAAAAGATTCGGAATACTAAAACAAGGAGTCGAATACCAACTTAATGAACAAATACTTCTAGGCCTACATATAACAGCACAGTGCAGCTCTGAAGTACACCTATTTAAACTGGAAACATCGTAGTGATCCACCTATGAAATGCCAAACTGGGACAGATCCTAGAGGCCCTACAAACCTTCTGTGCCACATCTGCTAAGAAGGAGTACATTTGTGGGCAAAGCATGAACAAGACAGTTACTCACTTATGACCTCACCTCCATGTGTGAAATGCTGTAATTGTTTATCTTTATATTTGCAGGAATAAAACTGAGAATACAGCTACAAAAAAGGAGGCATAAGCCTGGCAGTGTGAAGACAAACACAAGCCAATGGCAATGAGTGGAGCGATCGATTATTGAGGAATGTCTAGCTTTGGCTTTTTGTGTGCAAGGAGAACAAGAGCTCTTTCTCTCCGAGCTTTGAGCGGGGGTCTCGCTCACTGAAAGGCTGTGACCTGGTGAAACCCAGAGTTGCCTCGCACATTGCTCATAGTCAGCAGCAGCTTTCTAAATCACACACACACACACACACACATGCACACACACACATACACACACACACACATTTTCTCTCCCTGTGTCTCAAAACACCACTCCAAGCCACTTCATCCCCTGAGAGCAGGAGACAGAAAAAGAGAGAGAGGGAGAGAGTGCAAGAGACAAGGAGAGATACACTCTGGGGTGTTATACAGAATCCTCCTCCTCTGCATGGCTGCCTGTATGTGTGTGTGTGTGTTGACAGAGCAAAACACCCGGGACAGCTAACAGGATGATGTCATCCCCACTCGGCTTATTTTGCCGAGTCAATACCACTGAAGCCCCACTGAGTTTTCTTCCGGAAAACTCCTCGGCGAACTGACTTCTCATCAGATCCCAACCCACCCCCCTCAAACACACACACACGCACACACACCCAACCTTCATCCCACACAGACACCCCAGTCATCTTCTCACCACCACTGCACCACACACACCAAAAAACGGTTTGTTTACACAAATCTATAATTCAGTAGTGAATGTGAGAATCTAAACGCTGAGAAATCCTTGAAGCCTTAAATGGAAAGCGGCGGCTTCTGTCTGGGGGGAAAGCAATGAAGCAATTTCAGCTCGAGGCGGAGAGAATGCAGTTAACATTGCCGAGGGCGACGTTCCAGGTTCAGAGAGCCAGATCAGTGGGAAGAGCGCTCCGAGGGTTTCCGGGTTAACAGATGAGCGCAGCCTGGGTCTCCTTCAACCTCGCTTTAACATGCAAGCCAGCTGCGACCTGCCACACATGCAGACCTTTAGTGGGCGGAAGGGTCAGAGAGGAGCAGGCATTCAGCTGAGAAAGAGTTTGAGGTTTACTGAATATTGAGAAAATGAACATAGGTGTACATAGGTGAACATTTCGGGCCAGTATCCTGAAGCTTATGTGAATACGGTTTACTGAATGGTGGGAAAAAGTTGCAGAGAAAATGAATATTCACACGCTTGCACAAGGTTTGGAGTGTTTCATAATAATTATTTTAACAGAGCATGTTAGAATGTTAACTGAATGTAATGTTACATACGTTTCCAGGGTAACACTTTACATGAACCCTGCTGCATAATATTGACCCCTGATCAATACTGACTGTGTCATGGAAGATGTCATATGCTCTCATCAGCTGTCACATTACGTCCATTAACATAATAGTGTCAAGTTACCATTACATAATTGTCATGACAGATGCTAAAGGTTTGATGCCATGACAGTTTATCTCATAGTAATTTAATATCATAACATCAGATAGTATAGTATCGTTTATCAGAAACAGAACCAAAATCAGGCTTTACGGATCCCGGAGGAAAATGCTTATGTTCATAACAGATTATATCAAAAGTGTCACTTTACTATTACTGTCACGACAACCCATAATTGTGTATGAGGTGACGTGACATGTTTATGGCATGGTTATGTCAATGATACGTAATGAAACGGAAGAAAAGAGCCTCAATCTTATTTGACGTTGGTAATGTGAGCATAAGGGCATCTGAGTGATCGTCATGTCTGTAGTTAATTGTTTTATTTTTGCTAAATTTGGTCAAAATTTGTGAAATATGAATTACAAAACCAGAAAGGTCAGTGACCCGGGATGCCAAAAAGCTTGATTCTGTGATCACTGAACCATTTTCCTTTTGATCATTGACCTTCATGACAATCCAACCATGACCCAGTTTTTTTGGCAGATTTTCATTTCAAATCTGGTGGTACTTCATGAACTCCATGATGCTGTGAATCCTAAAAAGGCCTTCTGGGAAAAATAAACAGCCCTAAACCATCCACAGATCCTCCACCATACTTAACTTTACGCATGAGGTTGTTTTCTGTTTAAACGTCCTTCTGTTTATGCCAAACAGACCTTGAGTGTTTGTTACCATGAAGCTTTATTTTTGCCTCGCCTGATTGTATATGCCTTCAAGGTGCAGTTCTTAATCAGAAAACACCCGAGAAACTACTATAAATGTTCAAAAATGTGAAATGTACAGATGAAGCCAACAGAATTTCACCATAATTATTAATAATATAATGCACTTTGCCCACCAGACAAAGACAAGGTTGCACAACAGGGGGTTGTCTCAAGACGGAAAGTTGTGCTCATTGAAAAACTGCTGCATGGACCATTGCTTCAGAGGAGGTTTCTAAATATTCAGGAAACATTTTCTAAATTATATAAGGATTCTCAAGCTTATACACACGGCTATAGCAAATGAGAGCACTGGGCTGCATAATGATGTAATGCTATCGTTTTAAATTGCATTTGAAATTCCTGCTGTGTAGAGACAAGCTCACAATCCAGTGTGAGAATGAGGACGCAGAGCAGGGCAGGGTGTGAAGGCACAGGCATGCAGGAGAGGTGAGCTGGTAAACAGGGTGGTGTGTGTATATGTATGCATGTTGTGTGTGTGTGTGTGTGTGTGTACAGTGTTGAGATGCTTGAGATGCTCATTCCAGCTCTGCCTAGGCAGATGGATGGCAGCCCTGGCACTCAACTCACTCACACATGTACAACCCTAACACACACACACACACACACACATACACACACACACACACACACACACCTACACACACTCGCTCACTCACTCACACACACATACATGCCGAGCATCTGCTCCACCTCCACAACTCACAGCAGCTGCTGTCCATTCGCCGTTACCCACAGAGAGAGAGAGAGAGAGAGAGAGAGAGAGAGAGAAAAAGAGAAAGAGAGAGGGTGGGGGAGAGTGAGAGAGGGGGGAAGAGAGGGAGAGTGAGGGAGAGAGAGAGTTAGAGAGAGTGTTAGAGAGAGGGAGACAGAGAAAGAGTAAGAGAGAGAAAGAGAGAGAGAGAGAGATCTAATTCATAAGGGAGAGATTCAGAAGTTTATCATCTCAAGATGGGACCGCAAGCCCAAATATGTGTAGCTGGGATAAGTTTTCTTTCCCAGTGCATGATTTTCAATCTACTCTAGTGTGGGAGTGCAAAGCAGAATCACATATGCACTCAGGTGTATATCAGCCTCAACCATGCGTGTACAGATCCTTTCAGTATAGATACTGAAAACATTCTTTATTTTTCTCTGCACTTTGGCCTCCTGTCCACATGAGAACTTTGGACTTTTAGGTCACTGAAAACCAAGCTTCCTGAATGCTTTCTGGAAATCCCCAAACTGTTTCCTTCAGTTACCAGAAGTTTTTTGGGGGTTTTTTGCCAAACGGCAATAATCTCTTAAAGCACACAGACTGCAGACGTCCTAAACTCCTCACATTACAGTAAACATGAGTTTGGCCCAAACACAGATAACACACAGTCAAGCCTTGTGTTTGTTAACACACACGAAGATGCAGTCGATCAACAAGAAATAGAAACACTGGGTTTTTCAATTATTTATTAATTAATTATTTCTTTTCGGGCAGCTCTATGTGCCTATGCTGGAAGGAACAGAAAATATTTTAACATTTCACAAAAACGTTTCAATCGATTCTTCTAGTGCTTGTCTGATAATCAGTAGGTTTTATGTATTTGGGTGTGTTTTGTAAAAGTAATTCCAAAATAAGGTTTGGGACACACTTTCACAATCACACCAAGTCCACTTTTTTCAGCTCTCAGTATCAGCTCTTTCAACATCAGCACTGTATATTTAGCAGGGAATAATGAACCAAGTCCATATGCAATACTGGCATGCCAGTGATGTTCTTCCTTGCACTTGACTTGCCATGCAACTTAGATTTTCACTGGTCGATTTCTCAAAAGAATAGCGACTGGACTTGGTCCACTCTTCCCCTGGAGGCCTCATATGTAAATACAATCGTTTGTGTTATGACACTTAGATTAGATACACAAAAACACATATCCTGCAAAATGTGGCCTTATGAAGCTAATGGTTTACAATGTAGACTTCCTGTTTTATTCTCGGATTTAGTTGTAATATTCATTGTAATTTTGCAGAGATGGTCTTAGGATATTTCTTAGAACAGTAACTTTGAGACTGATTCCTTAATTAAGCTTTAACTCATAACATTATTGCACATATTAACCATACATCTACACTAATGAGGCACTTCATTAGGTACACCCACCTTGTGCGCGTCTGGCTGCCGCTCCATGCTGGGTTGTGTGTTTGTGTGTCTTCAATCGTGTCTTTAATTGTCTTTAATCGTCTGTGCTTAACATTATTTAAATATCGCATCGACTGCTTTGGTTCACCCATGTGGAGAACTTGCTGCGTGGCTGATGGTCTCGTGGCAACTTGGACACTAGTCAAGGCAACATGGACTTACCTGCTGTTCGGCCGCTGTGTGTGCTGCGGACGCGGGGGTTCCCTGGTCGATGGCCTGCTGCTGGTGGTGGGTCATCGTGCCCCTGACTCTGTGACCGCTGGACGTGTTGTGGGTGTGCTCGGGGTGCTTGGTGGGCGCCTCTGTCTCGAGTCTGGGGTTTGTGGTCACTGTCGCTCGCTCGGGGTTCTCCGGCCGCCCGCGCTGCATTCATCATTCAGCGGGGAGGACCTTTGGTTCTCGACGGTCGGGGTCTTCGGCTGGTCCGTGCATTTTGACTGGCGCCTGGACTCAGGTGAAACGGAACGTGTTCCGGGGCGCTGCTGCTCGTCACTTGTCGACGTTGAGGGTCGGCCCCTGTGTTGGCTCCGTTGGCAGAATGGGAGCACCGCTTCGGCTCTGGTACTCACTGCCCCTGTGTCTCTGTTCCATGGCCACATCGATGGAGTCTGGGTCTTGGCTCAGAACATATCTACTTAATCAGTGTCATTACTATCCACTGTATTCTGTTATCTTACCATCTATGTTGTATTCTGTCGCTTTATAAATGTTTTTTGTATTTTTGTATTTTTTAAATGGCTTGCAACTGCAGCCAAATGTTTTCTGACCAGGCAAATGCCTGTTCATTTATGTATGTTCTGTTCCCTGACTGTTTATTGTGCAGCGTCCTTGAGCTCTGGAAAGGCACTATATAAAATAAACGTATTATTATTATTATTATTGTTATTATTATTATTATTATTATTATTATTGTACTTTGTGGTTTACAATCATAGCCTGTAATTCATCTGTTTCTCTATTTAACCTGCTTTACCCTGTTCATGATCAGGAGCCCACTTAGCTCAGCAGTGACACTAAACATTAAATTGGTGGTGGCATGTTAGTTTGTTTCAGCTAGATTTTTTGTAATTACTGCTTGGACACATCTAAGCTTGACGTGTTAGTTATCCTCCATTCCTTCGCAAAAAATCATTTGATACTTTTAGATGGTATTTATCAGTCCAGTATTTTAAAAAAACTCAGTAACACACAGACAGACAGGCCAACAGACAGACTGACAGACAGACACACACACACATGCAAAAAAGTATGCCGACACACTGAGATACAAGGTAGATGATACAATGGTTTTTATCATTTTCCCCTTTTGACAGAGCAAGTGTGCACAAACAGCAATACAATGGCTGTGTTTTTCTCAAAGCATCGCACATTAAATTTTAATATGTATTATCACATTCTCCTGGGCTTGCATGCCCATGTGAGCATTTTAGATCATTCTGTAGTGTGGAGCTTTACAAAACCGCTGGTGATCGTGTATAGGGTTTGAAAAAGAAAAGGAGGGGAAAAAATGTTTTATATATCTGGACAAGGTGGCAAAACCATAAATGCCTATTTAATTTCTGGTTGTGAAACATGAATATATGAATATAAGATTTAAAAATCAGGGCTGGTGAAAGAGGTGTATAAATTGAAGGCCATTATTGAGTTACCACCAAGACAGAGGCAGAAAGGGTGAAAAACACACTGAACATGTCCAATTAAGAGAATAATTAGTCAATTAGCAGAGGGGAGCCTGTAGGCTTTACTTAACAGTGCGGCAGACCTGTCCTGTTAGGCAGCCAGCCTTGAAGCATGAACTGTCACAGAATCTCTATGACTAACACACACACACACACAGCAATTTGCTGGCTATTACACACAAATATGCATACATGTGGCCATGCAGACACACACATGAACACATTAGGCCCATGAAGAATCACTGTGTGTGTGTGTGTGTGTGTGTGTGTGTGTGTTCGTGGTGAAGCCTCAGGGCCTGTTCCTGGTATTATATTGTGCTTCAGGCCATTAGCACTAAGTGTGAGCTCAGGGATCCTTCTGCACAACACACTCCAGCTTTACTGAGCCTGGTTTTCTGTGAAGGACACACACACACACACACACACACACACACACACACACACATGAGCACACTCACAAGTGCCCATGGAGCCACATGGGCCTGCCTCAAGCTCAGGGGAGAAAGGGTTGCAAGACCAGCAGCAGTGACAAACAAGGGTACCAGTCACACTACAGCATTAGATCACTCTGTATCTGGAAAAAACACACTCGCGCACCTGCTGTTTCATGTTTTGCCCCACATTGTCCAAAAGTATTGATTTTTAAATGTGCGCAGGCTGTATATACACATTCCAGGGCTACTCTAGTTTTGTCCAGCTCTTCAAGGAGCATCTTGGTGACAATTCAGTCCTTTCGTTTATCTCACTTTCTTTATATTTTAAAAACCTAGGACCTCTTAAATGTGTGTCCTTTCTTGTGTATTAACTTTTGACTATTTTTTGACAGGGTTTGTTAACGTGTATAACTTGGCTGGCAGTAACTTGGTGAAATGCAGGGGTTGATTTAAGTTTAGCTTTACAGGTATGAAGGACAAATGTGGACTACCTAAGCACTGATGTACGTTGCGCTGGATAAGAGAACTGAGAGAAAAGTATAGGGAGAAAGAATAAGAGAGAGAGAGAGAAAGAGAGAGAGAGAGATTTACTAGACATGTGCTGTAGGACTATGACTGACTATGCCACAAAAATGCTTACATCATCAGTTAAAATGACCTTTCTTTCAGATGACAGTGCTAAAGTCACAAATGCGAGAGAGAGGGGGAGAGGGAGAGGGACACAGAAAGAGAGAAAGAGAGAGAGAGAGGGGCAAACAACAGCCACCACAGAAGTTGGAGTCCTGGCATACTTGGCAGCCTTTTGCAGAGGTCATTCCTGAAAAATTCAGGCACTGCTAAAAGAACTCCCAATTTTTTCCCCCCTCTGCTCCACCCAAGGGGGCATTAATTCATCATTAAGTCATGCCTGCTTATGGGTGGAATTATTCTGCTGCTGCAAATTACCATGACTTGATCCCTGGAGAAAATGGCTCTAACTTTGGCCAAGGTGTTTCACTCACACTCTCAGCCTGTGGCGTCTCTTACGCCACTGTGGAAAATAGAGACTTGTTTATTCGTGCAAGCCCTGTCATGTTTATCAGACTTGTAATTCATTTCAAAGCATTCTGCTGAGTGAGTTCCTGATGTGCTGTGATTGCTAAGCCTTTGATTTGAAAAATATCTGGGTTTTGGCGATCAAGGTCCTTGATAGAGTGAGTAGACTCAAGCTGGGGTCAACTGCTGCATTTTAAATTCAATTTAATTCAATTTCTTTTTAACTAAAACACACACACACACACACACACACAGACACACACATCCTGTTCCAGATTCTTATTGAGCCGTGCTTCCCGTTACAACATGCAGGCATAGCTTGCATATCACAGCCTCTTCTTATTTCAGTGTATCGGTTTTATCTCATACTCTCTTGCATTTCTTGGGGAATCAGAGCAGAGGGCATCACACGCAAGCAGCAGTGGGGTCAAATACCTAGAACACCTGACTATTCGTATGCTAGTTTAAGCAGAAACAGCAGATTGTTGTGTGTAGGACCAGTGAAGGCTGAAGGGCAGCTGCTGTGATGCTGGTCTGAAATGAGTGTCGAATGCATGGGAAACTCTATCATCACTGGATCAACACCTGCGGGCCACGCATAAACACACTGCTGTTTATCAACCTTTTTAAGATTCTGCCCCATTTTCAGAGACGTCACTATTTCTCTTTGTATTTGCTTGACAGAACACCAGGCAACAAAAATGTATTTCATTGCATTTTGTAGTGTTTCTTATTTCAGTGGTAACGTGTATTTTCATGTAGCTTCAAGGGTTTAGTTAGAAACGTTCTTTTTAGAAAAAAACTAAACTTGGCGGCTCGGCTGACTCGGCTGGCACGACTCATACTTACAACTTTTTGCTAAGTAGTATGTTGCCAACTCTCACAATGAGACTAATATGAAAATAATAGTATTACAACCTTATAATGAAAAATATACATACAATTTATCTCTAGAACCATTAAAGGTAGGAAAAAAACGGATGAGATTTTCTGAACCAGCATGCAAAACTTGACTAAGCAACATAAAAAAAAATGCATCAAAAAATGAAATCCAGTAAACCAATATCTCCAAAAATGCTCTAATCCCTATACATGCAAAGATACTGTTACGGCTTGGTCAGTGGCGGGAGTTAGCCACTGCCTTTTTGTTTGGGGTTTTCTGGGTCTGTGTCTTTTCT
>JBBPDB010000001.1:38136759-38148375 GCA_037974465.1 Brachypetersius altus
TAAAACAGAAATTCAGAGAAGGTGTGTAATAAGGCTTTTTTTGTTATACATATAAGAGTTCTTAGATTAGTAGTAAGGTAAGTTGTAGATAGTTGTGAACCTAGAGCTTACAAGTGCCCATGGCCACTGATTGTGTATAGGGCCCAGAATTTGGTGCTACGCCCCTGGTTGTGTCCCCAAACCCACAATGATCTTAACAGCAATTAAATGATATCTGACATTCCAACAAAAGATTTTTATTCTCCTTCATAGGTGATATAGATTTATTGACAAAAACCTTTCTTTCATTGCATTTCTATGTACAATTTGACTGTAGTACATAGAAACCTGCTCTAGCCAGATGAAAGTTCACCACAGTTCACTACAGCCATTCAATTATTAGCCAAACAAGACATAAAAAGAAGCCGCACTGATTACACAAGGGCTTGAGCATGTTTTCAAGTTTCAAGTCTGCACATGAAAAACCAACACCACAACCAATGACTGAGGAACAGCTAGAACCTTGACCCGTTACTGACTGTGTTACTGCATTATCTGTTCTCTCTCTTCTCCTCCTCCCTTATACACATGTTTTTGTCTATTTAGGTTGAGTATAAAGAGTGATTCGTTTAGTTAATTGGGCAAGTGATTCAAGTTAGTAATATAAAATGGTGCCAGTGTTTCACAAACAAGGTGAAAAGTCCTTTTCTGCTGAACTGTTGAATTTGTTATCAAGGGAAGGTGATAAAAAGTCACCTTTAGATACAATGATGGTTGTAAAAGCAGCCATTAAAAGTTTATTGCAGAGAAACTGTTACTACCTCGTTTCCCATCTCCGACTGTATAGCAGTGATGGACATGATATTCATATAAATCAGTCACTACAATAACTACTAATAATTATTTAGCCACTATTAAGATTGTTTCAGCTATGAAATATTTTTCAGCTATGAAATATTTGCAGAATTTTTTTTAAAAAATGCAAAAGCAAGACATTTCATTTGATATCAAAACTTCCATGCTTCCCATACCAGTTGTTGCAGCTGATCTGCATAGAGCTTCCGGGCTGATGGGCCACCCCACCATGCACACACGGACACATGCTGACCGGTACACACTGGCCGTTATTGTCCTGCACCAGACCTGCTGGACACTGGCAGCCTGGGACACATGTTTGGCTGCCTGTGTCCTTCTCACAGCTCCATCCCTGCTGTAGGTCAGCACAAGAGCCTCCACACACCTGGCCACACTCCTGATACACCTGCCCCCCAGAACACTGCACAGCTGCACAGAGAGGGAGCACACACATTAAAAATACAGTAATCCCCCAGTTTTCACGGATCAGGACTTGCGGATACAGTCACACACAGATTTTTTTAGAAAGAAACTGATGATAATTTTACGCGGAAATCTCCAAAACAATGCAGAACCTGCAAATATTCTCTTGCTTTTTACATTTTCAATTGTTTTTTTTACTCACTTTAGTTCTAAATGATTAGAAATATATAATTTACAACAAACATAAATAGTAATCCAAATATAAATTTAGCAAAATTTCCAGTTATTGGCTGAAATCCTCCTGTTTTCATTTCACTCTACTAAAAGCCCTTTACTGCCCAAACGCCCTGCACCTTCTGGCAATGCAGGCCAACGGCTGTGGTTTGGAGGAGGTGGACCGGCAATCCGTGCGCCATAATTAGGATTTCACTATTTTTATAGTGAAAATCTAATTATGCCTCCAAATATTCTCCCAGAACACTTTAATTTCATTTTAAAATCAGTTTAATACATTACATTTAACAAAAATATGAAGATAAACCTGTATCCGTACTGTACAGTTTACACTGAACTTTTGCAGTGCTAGAATGTACATACCAATGTTACCGCTGTATAGACTGCACTGTAATTCATACAGGTGTGTTTTCTTTGGTATGCCTGTCATTTCCTTTTGTATAAGTATGGTAAATACAGTAATAATTTAATGTATATTTTATTAATAAAAAATAGAGTAAAATCACCAATCATTTTTACAGTTCAATAATTTACTGTTCCTTCGCTGGTCAGTTGTTGTTACGGCTTGGTCAGTGGCGGGAGTTAGCCACTGCCTTTTTGTTTGGGGTTTTATGGGTCTGTGTCTTTTCTGTGTGTTCTGTTCAGGTTCTGGATCCTTTATTTTGATAGGTTTTGGTGTTTGTGTGCTTGTCACGTGTTTTTGTTATCATGTGGTTTTGTTATGTCCTGCTTTTCTGTTGCAGCTGGTCTGTGCATCACATTTATCATCTGTTCCTTGTTTGCGACTAATCATGTTCTGTATTGAAGTTCTGCTGGGGTGTCATGCTGTGGTCGGTCATTGTCCTCACTTTTCTGTTTGTAGCCACAGCTTGTTTTCTCATGCAAGTTATAGTAACGGCCACTGAGCCTTGTTTATTTTCTTGAGTACTTTTGAATAAAAACCACAGAATGGATTCTCGTTCTCCAGTCTGCTCCATTCCAAGAGGCAGTTCATGGGGTGGGGGATTAGCCCCCACCACCGTGACAGATACTTAATTCCAGGTAATTCAGGAGCATTTACTTCAGTCTATCGAGTGTGAAATTTTCACACAATGTAAAGACCACAACCATGAAAAAAAACCTAATAATCAAAATAGAAAATGGAAATGTCACCAAGAATCTAGAAAAGTGTGATCTGTGTAAAAAACAATCTAGAAATGGATGTAATGTGCTGTGACCAGCATTACTCCAGTGGTAACAACTGGGCCAATTCCAGAAATGCACAGAGTGATGCTGAACATGTGAAACACGTATGACAACAATGTCCTGCATGCTACTCATGCACAGCTGCAAGGGAGCTCCAGAAATTGTTAACCGTGTTAACCAATGTTAACGAATATGCACCAGATGAACAATATGATCACAAAACATCTACAAGTGCTTGTTATCTTACAACAACCACGCAGTCTGTCTTGTTCTCCATCTCTGAAAATCACTTGTTCCAATGCTTTAGTACTTTAGTGCTGTAGCTTTAACCTTCTGTAACAAACTCCTGCCCTGTGCTGTATTGAAGTGAGAGGAAGAGCAACGTGAGAAAAGTTTGGTGAATAAAAACTGACATTGGAACACAAATAGAGGAAACAAACATTTGTGGGCAACATTTAGGGTGAACCAATTATTTTTGCCTTTTAATAAGATCCCTTGTTCCTGATCAGGCTCTCGTGTGGGTGTATGCATGTGTTTGTATGAGTAATGTACAAGAAATGGTTTGTTTGGCGTGGAGAGAAGGCATGTACCCCCCATTGCCCCACACCCTGCTCCAGCGAGACTGTTTGGACACGCTGCTGTCAGCTGTCTCCTAGGCTGGCTGCAAGAGAAAGCCCCTCGCTCACTGTCTCTTTATTTATCTAAACTCCCCACAGCTGAGAACGCTGGAAGGGGAATGCCGCTGCTGCTGTTGCTTCTGTGGACGAGTGCTTTCAGACTTCCAGAATTGGCCTCCGAGAGCCATTTGGAAAAGCCCCTCCTCCCTCCAAAAAAAAGGCAAAAAAGGCCTGCACAAGTGGGAGAAGGAGAGAAAGAGTTGGGCTTGTGGAGGAAGACATGGCTAACCTCTTTAATCAGCCGTTTCCGACCGCAGGAAGCACCTGCAATCCATCTCCTCTGGCCCGGCCTGGGACTGCTACGGGCTTGAGAGAGAGACAGTCTGTTTTCAGGGAAGAAGACCTAATTAATTGATCCACTGAGTGATAGCAGCAGGTCGTACTTATCACAAGCGAACTCACTTTAGTATGCCTGCAAATGCTGGTGGCAAAGTCAGAGTTAAGCCACAGCACCTCTGCAAGTGCTCCAGGCAGTAACTGAGCTGGGTTGAAGTAAAAGTCCACTTTGAAAAATGGTAAGAGCAAAAAGCAAGGTTAAAAAAGAAAAGATAAGACTGAACTGACTTGTCTTTACTATCCTCTGATGGGCCTTACAGAGGATGAAGATGCCTGTGGAGGACAAAGCGAGTGATTCTCGGCACCATCAGAGGGAAAGGTGTACTAATGTAGTTTGGCTCAAGTGTTTAAAGCCAGACATTTTGAGCCAGCATGTCTAGGGAAAAAACTCATAATGTACACAAAGGATTAAGGAAACATAACATTCCACTGAGATAAGTTGGGCTTTATCCTACCATAACCACCATGGCCTTCTGCCCATCCATTTTGCCCCTTTCTATATGTACCACTTTGAAGGAAAGCAGGAAAAACATCTTCTCGAAATCCTCTCTGACATACGTATTTACATATATCCCTCCCCAGACAAAAACACAGGCCTCTTATTCGTCAGGAGATGAAAGGCATGCTGGACACAAAGGGATCCCTGACACTGCAAGCTCTGACAGCCCTCGGTATCCATAACCTCCCAGCTATGAACCCAGTGTGGCCGTTCAAGAAGGGTGTTCACTCTGCAAGGACTGAGAGGGCATGGAGGGCAAGTCCTGGGGGAGGATTGGGGAGAAGGTCCGCGACCCAAAGTGGAAGAGAATTCCAACACAATACAAAGCATTTTAACAGAGTTTGCCTTGACCCTATTTTACTATTCTGATTCTTCCAGTGCATTCTCACCAGTGTGAAGTTAATGCGGAGCTTGAGCTCTTTGAAGCACTGCCAATGCAAGTAAGCTAGACCAGCAAGCAGAAGACCAACTGCAGAGCTTCATGTGGAGAGTACAGCCCCAGAATCCCGCAGCTCCAGCCTGAACGTGAATGTGAGCTCGGCTTCGCCATGTGTTTTTATCGTCAAAGCCATTAAAGTCCCATCGTCCCCCGTAATAACACCTCTGTTTTCTGAGACGTGGGCGGACCATCTATCTTCTAAATTCACCATGAATGATACGTTGAGAAAGGACCCAGACGAAGTGCAAATGGTTCGCTCGCAGGTCGCCGGGGGGGTGGCCCACTGCACAGTTGGACTGAGGACGAAAGTGAATGGTGGTGCTCCAATAGCCTCACGTCTAGAAATTTCAAATGAAACTGAGAGAATTGAAGCAGTGGATCCTCCGAATGAAAGATTGATTCGCCCTGGTCGGATTAATGACCTGCTTTGTATAAGTTCCTCATGGGGGGTGGGGGGGGGTGTTAATTCATGCAAAGTAAAAAAAACAAAAAGGAATGCGAACACTGACCCCATCTGCAAAACCACAGGTCAAGGGTCACGCCCTCTCTGGGCTCTGTCAGGTAGAGGTAGAAAGTTTACAAATATAAAGTTTGGAAAAATATCTTAAGCCTTAAGTAAGAGGCTCAAAACGTCTTTAACTTAACTGGTTTGAGCAGCAGATTGTCAGCAGTCTGCAATCTCACATTTCTTAATTCAGAACTACATTTGTAGGTGCTTTTAAAGTGTAATCAAATCGGATTCCTAGGCATGACCAGAGTTCTACCAGTGTTTTTTTTGTTTTTTTGTCATTTGGGAATGTTCTAATGTATGACGAGATGCTTAGAGCTGCACAGCACGTGTTATAGCTCAAAGCTAGACAGCTAAATGTTTTATCAGATGCTGCATGTTTTAGTTTGTATGCTGTACTTTAACAGTAACATTCAGGAAAGGTTTGAATTTAACGCCTGTGGAGCTAAAAATATCCGCTGACCAGGCAATCCTACGCCAATGTCATGTTTTGTTAATGTTCTAGTTAACTGTAATAAGGATGTGAAATACAGCACAATCATTCTGCTAGTCTTAGTCTTTAAAGTACAGTACACATCAAGGTCTGAGCTCATCAATATGATTTGCTAACTTTATGGACATGCAAGCAAATGTGACCGTTTCACCATAGAAGTCCAATTTGAGGATTTGTTACGTTAAATTTAAACATTCAAAAATCGAATTTGTGAACAAATTCATTTAGAAATCTGACATTAGATGAATAATTTAGCAAAAAAACACATTTTCCGACTTACCCCTGAGGGAAGGTTTAGTATCCAAATGTTGCTTCTTTAGTTAAAAACTGCAGCTGTGAGGCTAATGCTGCTAAGAAACACTAGAATGTAAATAAGCTCTCCAAATGGCCCACAGTTTCCATAAAAATACATCACCAAAACTGCTCTCAACGTGCTCAGATCACATCCAGCTCTTCATTAAGATCGTAAATACACAGCTATGGAAAAAAAGAAGTGTCCTACCTCCAGGCCACCACCACCCCACATTAACTTTCTAACTTGCTATTAACATTCTATTTTAATTCTTGCAAATGTAAAATAACATAAGAGTGTTGTGTAGTTTAACATTTCCATGGTATAATAAGCTATTTATATGTATTTTAACATTATTCTCCAAACATTTTCCGGTTTGGAATTTTGAATTAAGAGTGGTCAATAGTGTATAAAAGAATAGTGACTATATATGTGTGTGTGTGTGTGTGTGTGTGTGTGTGTGTGTGTACTTTCCATATACAATCTTGATTAAGAGCTGGATGTGGTCTGAGCAAGTTGAGAGCAGTTTTGGTGATATATATATATACATATAGCCGAAACAGGCTCTTTCCTAGGAGAAACTGAGTGTACAGCTATTTGTTTTACAGAGCGCAGTCAAGCCCTACATCTCTCCTAAACAGCTAAAAGCGTCATTACACACCTACCCACACACATACAGCCTCAAACCGCTGGCAGCAACTGCGTCTCTCTTGGGTTGAAAGTGGTCTGATTTGTCTGATGACTGAAATGTGTTTTTCAAAAATGGAACTGCCAGACTTCCTGTAAATACACCGAGTCTCGTAGCGAGAAAGACAATGATGTCTGAGGGAAAGTGACTGTAAATGAATGATATGAGTTCGTCAGGAAACCACCAAAGACAGCACTGAAACTCTATTTCAGAGTTCAGAGGTAACTATGTAGGAGCTACGCTGAATAGAAAGAGCAGCGTTAAAACCTAAATCAGTACTGTTAACTACCATGTTCTGGTCAGTAACTTAAGACTTTATAGTGAACTAATGATTATTAACTAAACAGCAACTACTTAGTCTTACAGTCTTCTACAGAAATTCTATGGCTTCTTCATGAAGCAGCTGGTGGCGTATTGGTTAGAGAGTTGATCCTGAGATAAGAAGGTGGTAGGTTCAAATCCCTGGACAGCTAGTGTCACCACTGAGGTTCTCTTGAGCAAGGCACTGTCCCCACACACTGCTCCCTGAATGCCCCTCAATGATGGCTCGTATTGTTGGGGAAAATGGATTAAAATAACCTGAAATGTTTATTAAAGCATTTATTTATTTTTTGTTTGCTTGTTTTTTCAGATTATTCAAGTCCTCCTGTCTATTTTGATCCTATATTGATGAACTTCAGAATAAACCACCACTCAACAGTTCTGTTCATGTTCGTTATTAACTCCACAGGAAGACCACCGTCATTAGTAAAGAGTTACTGTGTGTTTATTTTTAAATCATTTTAAATCCTTCAGTCATGCCTCATTCTGTATCTTATGAATGACTTATTCATTTACTCATATATGGGATAAAAGATCAAACTAAAAATATAGGGTTATGACACAGCATTTCTAAGATCCTTCTTTGATGTGGAATAACTGAAGGAAACAGCAGTTGCACACATGCAATTTAAAAAAAAATTATAATTAAGACATAAGCCATAGTTGTAGGCTGAGCTTTTTGATTGTAACTTGTAACTTACCTTTTTGGTTACTATTAATAAAGATAATAATATGATTTAAGTTGTAGCTTGTATGAATCCGTAAATAAGCAGTTAATGCTTATTAGTTCATTAGTAACAAAGCAGTAGTCACCATAAAGGACCCACAGTTAGTAAGCAGGAGCTTTATAAGTTCTTGTTTAGTTAATAGTTAACTACTCAAATCATTAGATCACTAATAAGTATTGAGAAAGTAACCAGAACTCCTTGGTAGTTAATATATTGATTTAGGTGTTAATCTACTGCTACTCATTTCATTTCTGCTTGGTTACTGCTATGTCACATATCCATACATTTCATATCAACTATGAAAAAGTACTATAAATTGTTACCAAAACTCAAGTTTAATTGCGTCACTCTTGATTTATAACTAAGCCCACTCCGATCCCATTCTGAGAGGCCTTATTCTAACTGCATATATTACCATTGTGCACTCTCCCAAGCCCTTCTGCAAACAGACTAGTCTCCCTCTCCCTTTCTCTACGGCTCCCTGGAGGTTAATAGGTAATCCTCTTTTAAATGAGATGCACTAGGCCTTTGCACTTTGGTGCTTAGTCTCCACTTTCTGAGGGACGAACCACAGGGGCCCACGGATAAGGGGCTAGAAGGGGGTCTCGCTACATGACGGTTCATCCTTAGAAAAGAAAAAAAAACAACAAAAAAAATAGGTAGCAAGAATCTCCAGCCACTTTTAACAGCTGCGTCTTGCAGAGTTCCCTAGATTCAGGGCAGTGAGGATACCTTGGAGATTCAACCTGGGCTGATCAAAAGCAATGCACTTTTTTCTGTCTGTCCCTCTCTCTCTCTCTCTCTCTCTCTCTCTCTCTCTCTCTCTCTCTCCCTTTCTAAACCCTCTCTTGTCTTCTACTCAAGCTTCTTGTACTTCAGAGAGAGGTAGCTCTGTTTTAGAGTGCCGTGTCTGGGCCCCATGCTGTTTTACGGGTGCTATTGTGCTCATGTGGAAAGGGCCAATGAAGCTGGTGATGTTATCTTCCGCTGAGCTCACAGCCTCTCTTCTGTGCATTTTTTATCAAACTCCCCGGCCCTGTCTCGACGGGGGTTCGTCAGTTCTCTGCTCTCGTGTCTTCTTCTTTTTTTTTTTTTTGAAAGAGACATCACCTGAGAGTGAGGGAGCCGAAGAAACCTTGACTGAAGGGCTGTTGATTGGAAAGTTTAAACAAAAATCAAAAAAGGCAACCTTAAGATCCGCTAAGTTCGCTGAACTTAGCACATCAACCAGTAGTTGTAAATGTGTCCCTTGACTGTTACTGAGCGTGAGATCATAAGAAAACCATCAAAACTAGATGAAAAATAAAAGGATTCCTGCTCGGAGCGTCATGAAAGGATCACGAAGATCGCATCCTGTGGAGCGCCTCTCTTTTTGCCATCGAGATCTCGACTTGTCTGAGCTTTGTTTTGCCGTACCCCCAGTGAATAAGGCCTTAATGCAACAGTTATTGTAACCAGATAGGACAAGCTTTCGTTCCAAATCCCTTCGGCACGCCACGCGTTTACCAGTAAACCGGCGCACAAAGCTTATAATCTCCTCCTCATTATGCTCGATTCTCCTACACACACTAATGTGATGACAGCTTGCACTCTAATTACGCAGGTAGGAGCCAGAATGTGTGTGCGGGTGTGTATGTGACACCGGCCAGAGCTCTGGTAAATGTGACCACGGGCTTTCATTCAGAGAGAGCAGAGGTTAGAGCTTAGACAGTTTTAGGTGCTGCTACATGGAAGAATATCTCAACAGCACAACTCATTATTGGAGGTAGAAATCAGTGAGAAAGAAACAGAAACACCATTAAAATGCTGGCAGTGGTGCATCGTCCCTTACAAGTAGCCTATTACACATACCATAGCAATGACATTCTCCTCCTTGCTTGTCAGGACTCATGTAATTATTGCCTTCCCATCCGGCGATGCGGCTTTATCTGTTTGTTTATGGCTGGGCTGAGCTACAAACAGGGCAGTTTGGTGAAAAGATAGCAGGAGGGGAAAAGAAATCTCGCACCATGCTCAAGGAGGCTCGCTGTTGATTAGCTGGTATGTGTATAACGATGTCCCACAGACAAGAAAGGGTGATTAGATGCTTCTGATGAGGATGGCCAATCAGTTGTTTGGAGTAGAGGAGGCCTATAGAGTGAGGGTCATGCATTAATTTGAGAGAGAGAAAGAGGGCGAGAGAGAGAGTGAGTTAGAGAGAGAGAGAGAGGGAGAGAAAGAGAGAGAGAGTGAGAGAGGGAGAGAGAAAGAGAGAGAGAGAGAGAGAGAGAGAGAGAGCTTGCATGTGGGTTTTTCTGTGCAAATTGTTTGTTTTAATCCAAATGGCACTCATGCATGTAACTGATTTTTTTTTTAAATATATAATTCTGATATTTACATTACATTAGCCATAGTTGTAGGCTGATGTCAGGCCCATGACACCAAATGTGAAGAAACTTAAGGTTGTTAGTCAAGGTTGTTTTTGGTTACCATTAATAAAGATAAATAACATGATTTAAGAGAGACGTTTTAGAATAACTTATCAGCTTGTAAGAATCAGCAAATGAGCAGTTAATGCCTATTCGTTCATTAGTAACAAAGCAGTAGTCACAGTACTTACACAGTAAGTAGGAGTTCTCGCTTAGTTAATAGTTAACTACTCTAATCATTAGTTCACTAATAAGTATTAAGAAAGTAACCAGATCTCCTTGGTGTCACGTTCCGGTCAGCGGCCATTAGGGGCCGCTGCTTTTCTGTTTTGTTTCTGTTCATGTTCTGGGTTTTGGGGCTTTTATTTTGGTGTATGGGTTACACGCTTTGTTTACTTCCTGGTCCTGTGTTTCCTGTCCGTGTGTTCTGTTCCCCCTGTATCATGTGCCTGTTTCCCCATGTGTTCCCTGTTTCATGATTTCAGTCCCCACCTGTTGTGTGCATGTCTTTGTATATAAGCCTGTGTTTGGTTCAGTCCTGTGTCGGTTCTTCGTCTGCTTTAGAGCTTCTGTTTTGGTTTTGTACACGTATGTCGTATCAGCATCAGTGCCTGCTTTGTTTTGAGCCCTCGCGCTCCTTTGTTTTCTGATTTAATAAAAGTAACCCATCATGGAGTTCTGGTGTCCTGCCTGCCTGGCTTAGCCCCCGCCACCGCGACATGCACAAATGTTTTATACATAATGAAATGATTCAGCACCCATTTAGAAAAACTGCACATTGTAAAACAACTGCACATAATGATAAAGATAATGTTTTAGCACCTGATAAGGACATTACACAATATAGCACATGGTAGACTGCTGCACATCTTAGTGAACAGATGCACATAGTCATACATATAATGATAGTCATTAAAACCTGGAAAGAAATTATACAACAATGAGGCTATTGCACAAATTATTGTGTGTGACAGAGAGAGGAGTTGAAGAGTCTGATGGAGGTGTGGCATTCATTTTAAGCAAGTGAGTCAATGGCTAAAGGTACTTTTCAGTTATATAGTAGGTGACCAGCTATGTCCATGATATCTGAGGGAGACAATGTTCTCTTTTCAGCCACAGTTTCGACTTCCAGTTTCTCACCCAACACTGAGCCAGCTTTCTTGGTCAGTTTGTTAACCCAACATAGAAAATGGCACTAGCCACTACACACTTAGACCCCATTTGTATGTGGCCAGATAATTCTTAGACCAGTCCTTATTGTTCTAATATCTAAATTCTGTGACTGTGTGTGTGTGTGTGTGTGTGTGTGTATGCGAGTGTGTGAGTACACAAGTATGTGTATATGTGTGTATGTGTATGTAGTGCATTATGTGTCATGATGAGCTCCTACAGTGTCAATGAACTTTATTGTGTTTTTTTATTGATCTTGTATAAAACACACACCCCACTCCCACACACACATTCACTCTCTCACTCATTCACACACACACACACACACACAGACACACACACACACACACACACACACACACACACACACACACACACACA
>JBBPDB010000001.1:38159455-38178574 GCA_037974465.1 Brachypetersius altus
CAGAGTTGGAACGGCGTCTCTATCTCGAAAGCTCTGGGAGGAGTAGGGGGCCATAAAACGGGTGAAAGGAATAATAAAGATAAAGACGATAAAACTTAAGAAGAACAATAGTGTGCTTCCTCTGCAAGCACACTAATAACCATCTATTAGTCCCACAGGTGGGAAATGTACATAATATAGATATTATTACATAATTATTTAACTAATTCCAATTACTTACACAAAGAATTGCATGTTGTATTGACAGCTTTGAGTCTCATTTTTTCTTTTTGCTTCAATGTCAACTGACAAAATGTGGCAAACATGTAAAACACTGAAATGAAATTAGTACTGCTTTACAGTTAAACTAATCCAGTTAATATATATGTGATATGTATATATATATATATAGGGTTTTTTCATGGCAATATAAATAGTAGTCCAAATATAAATTAAGCTAAATATAAAATTATTGGCTGCTGCCCTCCTGTTCTCCTGTTTTCGTTTCATTCTTCTAAAAGCACTATTGCGCCCAAACGCCCTGCGCCTTCTGGCAATGCAGCTGAATGTATTAAGCTGATGTTAAACCTCTCACTCTTTATCACTGTCTCTCTCTCTCTCTGTGTTACGACATCTCGCCATGGCATCTCGGCCTGACGGCTGCGCACCGGGCGGCAATTCTAGTCTTTTCCAGAATGCACAGATTGCCAGTCTGGAATAAATTTTTATGTAAAAAAAGGTTAATGTAAAAAACTGAATTTAAAATTAAAAGTGTTTCAAATTAAGTCATTTTTTCTTAGAACTAATAATTGTTGGCAAAACCTCAGCAAATTTGTGGAAACAGCAAATGTCCCCCACAATATTTTATTTTGTTGCAATATATCATTCTTCATTTATTTTAATGCTAAATTATTAAAAAAAATATAATTTACTAATTTTGTAACATAAATATGAACAGAAATTCAAGATAAACTGAAAATATCAAGATAAACTGCTTGTTGATGATTAAAAAACTATTTTTACACCCAAATACAAATATTGACTGAAACTCTACATATTTGACAAAATCACTCTGACAAAATCATAATACAATTACTGTTTTTAACATGTTGGGAAAACATTTAGGGACAAAAGAAAAGGCTCTTTGTGTGCAACCATATAAGAACCATTTATGTTAAACTAATCTGTTTTCTTTAAAAACAACTTTTAAAAAAAATTTCTTCACACTCATATGGATCATTGAAAAGCACTGAAAAGTTCTTTAGGGGATCAAAATGTTTCTTCAGTGGGATCACACACACACACACACACACACACACACACACTTTTCTGGCTTTTTAGGAGTGCATTTGCAGTTTAAACCATGTTAATAAAGGCAACTTGATTTTACTGACAACCTCTTTCACTAGACCCCCATTAGAGTTTCTCACACTATTACATTAGGTTTATGATTACTCAACTAAAAGCTCTTGTACTAGAACACAAATCACAAAAAAAACACTGCACAGTACAAAAGTGGGACATGTTCAGAGCCCACAGAAACACAATTTTACAACCAGGCACAAATCTGGACCCAGAAGGGGTGTTGTGTCTCTGAGCTGCGCCTACAAGTCCTGAGGCTTCTGCAGTGAGCCTCCTGCTGCCTGCCTCCTCTGAGCCTTTGAGCAGCTTTGGGCTATCGGCAGGGGAATCAGCAGGAAGCAGCAGAAGTCTGGCCTAGCTGCCTCTGTGTGTGTGTGTGTGCATGTGTGTGTCTGGGGGCATAGGAATAGGCTGGAGACGAGAGGTTAAAATAGTAGTGAGGATCTAGAGAAGGTGCCAAAACACTCCGGACTCCAAAAATCTGCCAATGATCCATGACACTGTGAAAAGAGTAAAAAACAAGACAAACAGGGAAAGGGCAAGAGGCCTAGACAATATGGGAGATTCCACACTAAAAGAAATGCTTGACTGAAACTGTATTTCTGTTAATAAATCTGTGAAAATGACTAGCTTTATGACTTTATGACTTTATGACTAGCTAGCAACTTAGCTACTTGATCAGTCCACTTGCGCATGTAGCCCATACGTGCATTCATTTACAAACAAGAGAAACGAAAGCATGTTTTCAATGAAATCAATTTGATGTGCAAGAGTTTTGTAATATATATTTTTTCAGATTTCAATCCAGTTAGTTTGACGCAATTAGATTGTTTTAGAGAGTAATTAGGCTAAAGCTACAGTCTCAAAATGGGTTCTTGGCCACAGAACAACAGAAAAAGACAATTGTTAAGAACATCTCTAAGGATTAATGGATCTCCACATACAACCACATGTAAAAGTTTCAACAACACACCTTCTATGGAGAACACATTGTCCAGCTATCCTTAGAGCAGTTTCTATTTACTTGCTAAGAAAACATTAGAAAGTCAAAATATTTATTTCATGTTTTTTTCCCCAATTCATCTGAAATTCAGTCACTGAAAAGGGTAGTTCTGTACATAAGTGTGTTCTTTGTAGAGTGTGTGTACTTATCTTCAGCTCCGTTAGAAACACTACAATTTATTTTTAAATCAGCATCTCTATGATTATGACAACCATTCCATGCCAGTGTTTGTTCAATTCCTACACAAACACCTCATTCTGCTTCATGAGGTACTGATTAGTGATCAGCTGAATCAAATCTTATTTAATGAGAAAAAGTATAAAAATACTGCTGTAATCAACACTCTCCTCCTGCAATGTGACCAGTTGGATGGCAAAACGCTACTAGAAGTATGTCAAACATTTAGACATTTACACACCCATTCAGAACTGAATGCTTAAAACTATTTACAGAATACTTTATTTTTTTGATTACATGTTTGTAATTGTTAGATGATGCTACCTAAGATGAAGATTGTTACCTGATACACAGTCCAGAACTGTTTGCAGTCCATCATATGGTATTTTCTGTCTGGTGCATGGATTTAAAATGCAACTAGGAAGTTCCTACAGATGAAAACCTGGAAAATCGTGTCTTGTGTCTGTTTAGAATTTATTATTGGTTTGTTCTGAATAACATTTTCAGATTGGTTATGTTCAGTTCTCTACAATTGACTGATGTTTCTTGCATCTGTAAATGATAGATCATGACCAGATACTGCTTACCTGGTGATAAATGTTCTTATCAGGTGCTAAAACTTTGTCATTTTGGGCAGTACCTTATTATGTGTAATAGTCTTACCATGTGAATATCACTACTTCTGTCATTATTCCTTATGTATAACTTATCACTTCTACATCTAATAACATGCTCCTAACTACCATGTGTGTTATTAGTAATTCACTTAACTGTAACTTACTTTCTATATTATATATATCACCAGAAATTGTGTAAATATCAAAGTGGATTTATCTACAGATTATTTTATCGGATTTATTCAGACTTCATATTTTATACTGTTCTTTTCTCTGTGTCTCTGTGTGTTTGTATAAGGAATTTCCTCCGGGACTAATAAAGTTTTCTGATTCTAATTCTTACACAATAATAGAAATGTGTTTTTCTGACAGAGCCAGCAACGCTTACTCTCCAGAGCAGGTTATAAACCATCACTAATGATTGCCCTCATCCAACTTCAAACAGATCTCCATTTTCTACTAACAGGAGAACACCTCTAATGGGGACTGCAGGAAACAAATTCGCAATCCCCAATGACACCATGCTGCTTCCTGGTGGGCAGGAAAGTTCAAGCCTTCTGTTGCATGCGCCGAAGAGCTTCAGGAGGCGATTAAATAGGCCTGACCTTCTCTGTATGAAAGCCTCTGCTATTCGTGGGACAGAGAATGGACAAGAGGACGCAGGGTGGGTGGTCTACCATTAGCCTGCACTTTTCTCCCCTCTATAAGGAAATTTACATGACTTTAACGGCCAGTCTCCTCTGTCCACCATAAATCAAGAGCACGGCGCTGGGTGGAAAAGGTTGAGAAAGGTGTCCGCTGCAGGACGGAGTCCAAAGGAAATGGGTTTCGGTGAAAACAGGGCAGAACTGTTCCTATAGGACATGCTCGGCTTAGAAGGCCTGCTTGCCTTGGCAGGGACGCAGTGGAAATGTGTGCGAAACGGCAAAGCAAGGTGCATGAAAACCGCCCCCACAGTACCTGCAGTCACTCCGCAGCTTGCAGCAGACAATGAAATAGGCAATGCAACAGCAGATGTTTCAATAATACAAGCCATTCGTTTTCCCACAGGCAGTCTCAGTCCACCTAGCTGCTCCTACGCTCAGCTAACTGTCTTCCTCTTTCTCCCCCATGGAGGCCCAGTGCCATGCCATGAAAATTACCTCCACTGTAATTGAGATCCAGCCTGATTAATCCGGTCTGATTGTCTAATGACCACCTGAATGGGATTCTTGCTGTAATAAGAGAGCCGCTGCAGAGTCACAGTGGCAGCCACTACATTCTCATGCGATTAGCATTCTGTGTGGGACCTTTCTTTATGAAGGCGCTCAGTACAGTGAACTGACTGTCCTCCAAGTATAGACCCTGTTTTTCCTTTTTTTCCCCCCCATGGCTTCTGGACACTTTATATAAGAAGGCAAGGCATTTGCCATAAACTGCTTCTGTGAAGTGAGCAGACATAGAGTCCCATATAATGTGTAAATATACATTTTTTGACAAATACATAGTGATATTTAAGCACCAGGAAGCACCAAGTATTCCGATTGAGAGGCTTGGGAGACTTAGATTGCCGTGGTTTTCCTAACCTCCCATTACTCAAAATGGCCTCTCCTAACATAAATGTAGAAATCGATTGGGCCAAATCGAAATTATGTGTCAGGCCCAGAGATACCGGTGGGAGATCAGTGCGTTTATGTTCAGTAAATCAGAGAAAGGGGGAACGTGACACGTTAGTGAGGGCAAAGGCTTCTGAGCACTCATGCATTTATTCAGTGTTTAATCAATGGATTCATCAAGCCATTCATTCCTTTATTGATGGTTCGTATGAAAGCGACTTGTGTCAGCCATAAAGTAGGACTCTAGAGCCATTTCAATCTTCATTTCTCTCCTGGATAAATCTTCAGGTATAGAATACATGGGTAAGAAACCTAGACCTTTGACTGTAAAATCAAGCCTTGATCAGCATTATAACATAGTGATTTTACAGTCACCTTATAATGCAGGAAATTGTATCACACAGCATTAGCTATTGACTGTAAGAAGGTCTTGTGTAGTTTACTATGGAACTAACTCTGGATGAGAAGAAATGCTGTAAACTGGTTGGATTTAACTACATCCGTAAATAGCAGAGACAAGAAGAAACAAAGAGCAAAAGGTCATGATCAGTGCGGTGGGTAAAACTGAGTATCAATCGACTATCCATAAACAGATCATAGGCGCAATTATTCTTGGCAAAAACATGCTTACATGGTCACTAACGCTGGGTGACAGAGGACTGACGGTTTTATGTGGTTTACACTGGATACACTGGTTGATTTAAGCCATATTTGTGATATTACTATTATCACAAATGTTATTATGGTAGCATATCATTTTGTAGAGCCATTGTAGATACTTAGCTTTCATTTGACCAAATATACTACATGGACAAAAGTATTGGGACACACCTGGTTTCCTGGATTTCGGTTAGACCCTTTTCTTCCAGTGATCTTAATGCTTAAGTTACACAGTTTGGGGATCCTTTTCTATTCCAGCATGACCGTACCCCAGCGCACAAAGCAAGGACATGGTTGGATGAGTTTGAGGTGGAATAGCTTGGCCCGGCCGCACAGAGCCCTCAAACCCTTTGGGATGAACTGGAGCGGAGATTGTTAGCCAAACCTTCTCATCCAACATCAGTGTCTGACCTCATAAATGCTCTACAGAATGAAGTTTTTCACAGAAACTTCAAAATCTTGTGGAAAGCCTTCCAAGAAGTGTTGAAGCTGTTATAGCTGCAAAGGGAGACCAACTCTGTATTACAGTCTATGTATTTGAATGCAATGTCATTAAAGTCCATGTTGCTGTAATGGCCACCTGTCCCAATACTTTTGTCCATAAAGTGTAGCTGTATAATAATGGTCCTAATACAATCATCTCCAACCCTGGTCCTATATATAGGTGTGGTACTAACGTTTTCCTCAAGTGTTTGAAATTCTGAAACAGATGTTCACCAGACAGTTGATGAATATTTCACACATCTGCAGATAAATAAAATAAAACAAAGCTAATTAAAGTTAATTAAATAAAGGGGAACAAGGGACAAGATAAATAAAGTAGGACCTATTTTTTGAAAATATCCAGTTTCCCAATTTAAAAATACATAGTGCTAAAATGATTGGGACACTGGGTTTAGCCATTTTCACACTAATGGTTTGAAGGTTCCATCATGTCCTAAATTAAACTGGTGCAGGCATCTTACCTAACAAGTGCTTGCTTACAAGCAGTGGCCACATTTTAGATTTGATTCAGAATTGCTGCTAAGCAGAACAAACTCATTCAGATGCAGTGTAATGAAGGCAGCTTTAATTTCTTTGAAGGAGAAACTAGTTTGGTGATATGATTGCTAAACGAAAGAGTATATTTGGCATGAAATGGATCTCAGAGCAGACTGATATAGTCTTCCAATCAAAAAATGTATGTGTCTATTCACCCCTTGTAGTCCAGATGTGTTTCCACAATTTGACACTAGTGTATTTTAAGGCCACAGCCTGACATAAACTGTCATCTAGCAATCTTTCCTGACTTACCATTGATGACAATTTTCTGGAGAGCTACATGGAAAGTATTTTTCTCACCTCTAAGTTATTCCAATGCTGAAACCTTTACAAGGGAATACTGTACCAGTTGTCTAGCTGCACTCTGGCTATTTCCATTACCAAAATGTGCACCTTTGCATTTAGCTTCACAAAAAAAAAGATTAAAATAGTGACTAAATCTTTGCTTGGACACACGGTTCTAAGAACAACTTTTTCATTTACAATACATAGAACAAAAGAACATCCTTCAAACTCATGTCCACTTTACAATCTCGATTATTTAAAGAAGCATCAACCGAAAGGCTCATTAAGGAACTTTAAGTGCACTATTTGGACAAAGGTATTGGGACACACCACTTAATTACTGAATTCAGTTGGCCTTTTACTTCCAGTGAAGGGCTTAACCTTAATGCTTCAGCATACCAAGGCATTTTGGACAATGCAATGCTATAAGTTTGTGGACACAGTTTGGGGAAGAACCTTTTCTATTCCAGCATGATGATTCCCCAGTGCACAAAGCAAGCTCTCTAAAGACATGGTTGAATGATATCCATGTGGAAGAACTTGCCCACATAGAGCCCTGACCTCAACCTCATCCAACACCTTTGGGATTGTGAGCCAGGCTTTTTTGTCCAACCTCATAAATGCTCTATAGAATGAATGGGCAGAAATTCCCACAGAAGCTCCAAAATCTTGTGGAAGGTCTTCCAAGACAAGCTGTTCTAGCTGCAAACTGGGGCACACTCCATATTAAAGTCTATGTATTTGGAAGCAATGTCATTAAAGTCCCTGGTGGGGTCATGGTCAAGCGTCCCAATACTTTTTCTCATATAGGTCAACTGGTGCATCACACCAAAGAACGCTCTTTCATTTTGAGAGTGAAAGTGGCAAATCCATAAGATCGACTGGTCATGTAGAGTATGGGATGAGGGAACAGAGGCTGTGTAACACAAGTCTTTTAAGTGTTCAGGATATAGTATTGCCTTTCAGTGTCATTAAGTTCTGCAGGGCAGAGCAGGTCTCTGTCGCCACTGCCCAGATTGCTTTAAATGCAGAGCAATTACACGCTTGAGGCCAGCGCTTAAAGGATGAGGAAAGTATAGTTTCTGTACTAAGATCCATTGTAATGGGATTATTAGCGCAAGAATCTGAGGCATGATTTCATTCCCTGCAAAAGAGTCACTTTCCAAGCACCGGCCAGACCTGACAAGCACTAATCTTAATTAAGCGATTAGCCTTTCTAATTAAGAAATGCTGAGGACTGTTTTTCTTTAATTTGGGAGAAAAGACCTCTGTGTTACTCCCTAACACTACCACCATTCCACAAGTACAGAATTTCTGTCACTCGTAAGAATATGTTGGTGCTTGGCTTAGACGCGGGTTAAGTAGGTTTTACTCCTGCTGAGAGGGGTATGTAGAAAGCTAAGCAGCCACTTCCCTTTGATACAGCATGTTTGTAGCAAAATGTATGAGTTTGAAAATCAATGAGAGGATCCCTTTTGATCATGGCTTCATCCTTTGTCTTGCTGCACACACTAAATACACACCGTCAGCCACTAAGATGCAAAAACAACCGAGGATCAACGAACGGGGGTGCTTTTAGGGATTTGTGCACTCAGTCGGAAATAGCAAACTCTCATTGAAATCAAGTCACTTGCCTTGACCTTAAAGCTAATCTTATTCTACTGTAGTTACAGGTTTACATCAAGACTTCTGCTCTGGGATGTCCACCTCAATATCATAATGCAATTTTGGGCCAGAGCACTTGGCTCGTGTCCTCCACTCTTTTCATGTCCTGCACTGTGAGATGTTTTTTTGGAAGCGGCCTGGTTTCTTCCTCCCCTGTGGATCGTAGTCCATGGCTCTGGCCTGCTGTGTTCTATAGGGTATGGAATGTAAAGCTTGACCTGTGAGCCGGTGTTCGCACCTGTGTAGGCCATGGCATCAGCATATTCATGTTAAAGGCATGTAGGAAGAGATAGAGAGAGTTTGATCTTGTTTCACTGTTCTTGAAAACACACAAGCTCTGAGTTTTAATCTGAGTATCAGCCTTGTCACTGACAACAGCGTTTTTGAAAAACAAATCATCACTGTCATTATTTTTATTAGGATATTTTTTTCCACGCCATTTGAAAACGCCAGATGCCTTTTTGCTCTGTTGACATCGTGACAAATGGATCAATAGCACTTTTGAAAATTATTTGTCACTCACAAGTTGTTGAAACAACCAGAAAAAAGCAAAACGCCTGTTTTCAACTTTCAATTGTGCAGAATAACCTGTTTTTAAGAAGAACTCATACTTTTACATTTAGAGTTTGATGTCCAAACCCGATCAATAAGGTTCCCAAAGTTAATTGATTTTTTTACATAGCCTAAATGAAACCTCTATGCTTTATGAATCTCTAATGTTGCTCCAAAAGAAAGGCCACAGAGAGCCCATAATAATTTCCTGGAGTTTGTCATGACCGCTAACATGCTTGGTGTTCTGTCCAAAACACGGTTTCACAGAATGAAATGAGAACTTAACCATAACTTCATCTATATTTACAGTATATTTAGTATTTTAGTGCTACATTATCAAGAAAAATATAATTTACTAATTTTGCTACATAAATGCTTTGCCCACATCCGGCCCGCCCAGAGATTTCTATCCGGCCCCCAGATGTAAACTGAATGGACGTCTATGGAGCTAGTTGGCTAAATTCTGCACTCGCTCACGGAAGTGTTCTGAGAGTGGGAGTTCTCTGATATTACTGTATTAGTAACAGCCTAGTGAGGAGGGGAAGTATGTTCCTACATTTATTTTTTTCTAAATCAAATGAAACAAGCCTTCAATCTGTCAGTAATCCGCCGGTCACAGCACACGCACCTCCGCATGGAAATGACTTTCAGCTGTACCGAGTTAAGACTGATATGTGTGTGTATATAAGGTGTGTGTGTGTGTATATAAGGAAGCCTAAACAGATGCTTCGGCGTGAATCGTCGTTTACCTTCTCTGAGGACAGTGGACTAACCAGCCTTATTTTTGATTTTCCATGTGATTACAGTGAAAAAGCCAGCTTTGTTTTAATCAATTTCTAAGTTTCATGTTTTACACTGTGTGGCAATTTTGCTTTTGCAGTGTTTTAATTAAAAAATAATTTCTCAAAGACCATCACACCAACCCACATTACACAATCAGGAATGACAATGAACTAGTTGCCAATACAATAATCATTAGGAGTGGCCCCTATACACTTCTAATGATTATATTTAAATAGCATGACGACATTTAACGAGTAGATTTTAAACAGGCAATGCAAAGGTACCTATGTTTTGTCTTCCTGCAAAGTTGTTCCTGTGGTTTCTGTGCTGGGAAAAAAGTTGTATTCCTTCAAGTGGGACCACCATACAATCTGTCCCAGGTTGTTCAGCTACACATTATACAGTAGGCTAGCTGACATCAAAGAGCCCCACAGCTAGAGCATGTCGCAGAATTGCTGTCATAAATCTCCTATACATCTTTAGGTAGTGCATTCAGTCTGTCTTCATCTGCTATAGCACAGGAAAGGAGGAAAAAAAAAAAAATATATATATATAGACATGCATGTCTCATGGATCCTCCCTAACTAGGTAGAGTCACAAACGTCAGACATGTTCGCTGCCTGTGTGTGTGTTTGTCCCTCTGCGGAAACCTGTCGGCTGTCAGCGTGGCCAGACTGTGTGTGTTATTTTTGTCGGGTCGACGCTGCTCTGGAAACTCTAGGGAACCAGCAAAAAAACATCCCCCTCGTTCCGTTCGAGCCTCCGACTGTGCACTGAACTCCCGGAGATGCCACTTAATTTACTTGTTTGCTTTTGCGGCTGATTTTGAAGGTGTAGCTGAAAGCGCAATGCATATTTAATGACTATTACATTATCTATAATGGATATAGCCATACTGCGTATGAATTGTTTATTGCAGGCGCCATTAAAAATTGAGAGTGAATCGTTCTTTTAAAATTTGCTGTAAAACAGACAGCTTTGTCGAGATCGGAGAGTCGGGGGCATGGGATCTGAAACAAAAAATTGGTTATAATGAATGTGTCACAATGGCAGGGAAGGCATCCAGAGCATTAGAACAGGCAGTGCATGTCGTTAATGGTGTTTTTGGCAAGCACCATCCTGTTGAGGCGCAAATGTGAAAGCCCACAGGAACACCATTACCATGTTGGAGTATCTCCTTGACCAATTACACGTACACTTAGCAGACCCTCCCAGCATCCCGACTAAAGGTGGGCCACGAGCTGGTAACATTTCTGAATGTACTGAGCCAATTTGGTTGGAAAGTCCATTTGGCTACCACTGTTTCTATTCACGTCAAGGTAATAACATGGAAGAGATGGAGTGGACTCTTCTGCCGAGGGCCAATGGCAGCTACTACAGTACACACACATACACACACACACACACACACACACACACACACAGCCACACACACACAGCCACAGACTTCTGTATGCACTCTGGTCCAGCGCTCTATCAGGAAGAGGAGTTATTGCAAATTCATTTCATCACTTGTTTATCGCATTATGACATGCAGCAGCAGATCTCTCTGGCTCGGAGTCGTTTGAACCTGGATACAGAGCGGAAAAGCTCTGCTATTTAGACAGCCTGCCTGGAGCATCAAGAGAAAAATGCTGCTGACACTATTTCCCTCTGTGTGTGTGTGTGTGTGTGTGTGTGTGTGTGTGTGTGTGCTATACACTGGGATGTCGGTTGTAGGGAATGGTGGGTTGGGGGATGTCGGTTGTGGGGGGTGAAATAGGGGGACCTCACCTTCCCAAATCCCGCATTCATTAAGACAAACCGCTTCTAGTCACACACGCTTCCTGTGAAGAGAGTGGGGGTGGTGGTGGCGGGGTGCTAATTATTTACTCAAGCAGCAGAGACTTCAAAATTAGACCCCGTGCTGGTGCAAACTGGGAAGGGTGGCCCTAATGGGGTAACCAGGGTAACATATGAATTGAGGGAGAAGGCAGGGGGACATTGGGATTACAATGGTCACTGGGCAAAGTGCACTGGAGAGGGCCTCTATAGAGAGCAAGAAAAAGGAGAGGCCAAGCCAGGGCCCCGGAGCAGTATTAGATTACACACGAATTAGAATGGCCAAGCGTCCATTGCTGGCCTGCTGAAAACTACATACCCTTAAGCTATTGTCCTTAACTGCTTTGCATAGAGCTTGGCAGTTGTGCTGGGCCTTTTTCAACCCCTTCCAAAATGCTTGCCTTCATCACTTTGTTTAGTCCCCAAGGGCCCAAATGTGGCTCCACAGTTTAATTCGCCACTTTCCTGACTGCATATACATGTTAGTAGTACAAATAATACTGTTTTTAAAAAGCTAAAACCAAAATACACTGCCAATAAAAAAGCAAAATAATGCACACAATGCACTCACACACGCACACACACACACACACACACACACACACACACACACACACACACACACACACACACAGTTGCCCAGCTGTCAGGGAGTCTCCTTGGACTACAATATTAAGTCACTTTGCTAGCCCGGAAAAAGTCTGCTAGGGAAAGTCCCTCTCAGCCTGGGAGGCCTTGTGGCTGTGATGTATCGTCACTCAAACTGACGGCTCACTAAGCCCTGTAGCTGTAGCTCAGGTGCAGTGTTGCTCATGTGGTCAGCCCAGGAACCCCCGTGGCTTTGGTGTAGTGCCACTCTGATGGTCGAACCAGCCTTGTGACTAAGGCGCAGCATCATTCTGACAGCCAGTGCTGGAAGCCTCATTGCCATAGTGTTGTGATGCTCAAGTGACCAGTCCAGCAAGCCGTGTGGCTGCAATGTATCATCGCTCAACCAGCCGGTCTGGGAAGCTTTGCTACCACAGTAAACCAGTGCTCAAGCACCTGGCTTGGGAAGCCTCAGAGCCAAGTTCTTGAAATTTTGAAGAAGAACAGGTTTTTGAAGTCCATGTGTTCATGCCAGAGCATAAGGACGTAAATGACTTCTACAAGGACCAAACTGTGATAGCTAGACATCTGGGTCATCTCAAACTGGCAGGTCATGTTGGAGGTTCTCTGGATGCAACAGTTAGTACCTACCGAAAGTGGTCTAAAAAAAGGATGACCGGTGAACTAGCGATGGTCACAGGCACCCAAGACCCGGTGAGCATGGGCAGGGAAGGCCTATCTTATCCAAACCTAGAGAAGATCTACAGTAGCACAAGCTGCTGAGAAAGTTAATGCAGGTTATGACAGTGTCAGCACACATTGTGCAATGCAACTTACTTTTGGTCCACCACCAAAAGTGCCAACAATGGGCTTGTGAGTGTCAGAACTGGACCGTGGAGCAGTGAAAGAAGGTGGCCTGGTTTGATAAATTGTCACATCGTGTGCATAGCTAAGTGATGGCCCCAGGATGAATTGTGGAAAGAAAGCAAGTCGGCAGAAACAGTTGTGATGCTCTTGTCGGTGTTCTGCTGGGGCCCAGACATTAAAGTTGATATTACTTCAAACTATACTCATCCAGTCTTGTCTCAGTCTCTGAAATAGCATCATTGCCTGCAGTTATTGGTAACTTCTTTTTTCGTATTATTGAAAGGTAGTGAGTTTCACTTTCATACCAATAAATTACTACTGTTTTTACTACTGAGCATGTTCATGACAAAAGAATTTTGCGTGGGATAAATAAAGTTCTTTCTTATCTTCTTATCTTCTAAAAACAAAGGAAAACAAACAAACAAAAAAAAACAATTCTGTGACTATGTGCTTGAAACCTGCAGCAACATGGTAACGACAGATCACTGCTCTCCTTGTTATGGTAAATGTGGTAAAGATGTGATAGGGGAATATATTTTTAACCTTTTGTGAAACAGTTTGACAAAAACATTCTTCTGCTTTTCTCAAATATAGCAATGTTTGAAATCCAGTAGTGTTTCTTTCTAGTAAAATACTCACCTTCTAGAGATACATGGCTAAGATGGCAAACACAGCAGTCACCAAAAATGTTTAGACTGACTTACAGCAAGCTATAAAAATGAACAAAATTAATTTCAAACAAGACCAGGCCGGTATTCCCTCCTACTCCTGAGGTAGTTTGTGAATACAGACCCTGCCTATAAATGGCTCATCACAGTGTTTGGCTACAAGGAATTTTTGTTCATTTTTATAGCTCATAGAAAGACATACTATACTACGTCCATAGCAGCATAGAAAGCTGGTTAATATTTTCATTAGTTAGATAATTTTATTTATTTATCAATTTATGCTTATTTTCTTTCTGGCCTGTCTTGATAGGACTTGCATTTTTGTGTCGTTGCAGAGAGAGAGACTCCCCGACTCCCACTGTAAAAGGAGAGGAAACAGGAATAGCCCAGATTGAATGAAACAAGCTGAAATTGGGTGTGAGGGGTTGAGAGCGGTAATCACTCTCCTGCCGGAGGTACAGGGGTCTCTCTCTGTCTCAAGGGGAAAAAAATGAAAAGAGAGAGAAAAAAGGGAAAATTATGCACCTAAATCCATGAATCTGGGCAGCCGCCCAAACAGACTGTACCTAGTAGATAAAGAAAACAAAGCCGGACGGAGCGGCCTGATTCTAATAGCACTCTCAGTGTGATCGCACAGGCGAGATTAACAGCAGATTTGTAAAGCATTCAAAGTTTATTTTCAACTTTAGACTACAATAATCTAGTTATTGTTCATATTTTCCTTAAAAACTACCCTGGCCTCCAGAAACTCGGACTACCAGATGGTGTTACCATTGCACAGATTTTTCAAACCGAGTTCACTAAAATGCAATTCCTAGTCATTATTGAAAATAAATGATTTTCTTATTTTGTTTTTCACAGTGCACATTCTGGATTAAATGCAAATACTCTGTCTTAAAAGTAATATAACTATACGGGATGGCATGATACTACGTTTTATGTCCCAGCTGCCCCATTTGAGTTCAGGAGCCGGTGCATAGTGTAGTAAGTAAGAGGCCATTTAAGACACAGCCGTGCTGCTCATCTGTGACTCGTGTCCTCATCTGAGCACCCCTATTTATGGAATGCTGTTCAAGGTTTATTAAGCCTTTACGTGATAGTTCAGGATTTTTCCGATATCTGATACAGAGAATTTGTCCCCTTTGGAACACCTCTAATAACCAAGTAATCCTGCAGCAGTGCTGTGAAATGCAGGCTATTCACTTTAACCCAACGGTCCAAATCCCATTAAAACCAAGAAAAATCATTAAAGAAGTTGATCTCATTAAAGAATTGATTGTTTCAAAAAATTTGTTCTCACTTCCTATTTCATCATGCTCTGTATCAGAAATTAGGCTAAATGAATATCTGCTACAGCCTTAAAGTCTGCTAAAGCTATTATTTGGTAAATTTATCCAAAATGTAATCAGTCTGCCAACATTTTTGGTAAAATGTACCAGAATTTTGTCAGTATTTTTCCACCCAAGGAAGAAAATGTGTCACTTGTGGTGGTTTAAATGCAAAAGATCTACATAGGTTTGTATTAAAAAACTCTCTCTCTCTTTCTCTCTCTCTCTCTCTCTCTCTCTCTTTCATCCTTATTTAAGAAAACCAGGTCACTTTTACACTTTCCCTAAAGTTTTTGCACATACTGATGTTTTGTTCTACTAAAAATTACATATAATGCTCCTTATCAAGTATGTGTTTTAAACAAGCCAAACACAAAAAAACATTGATTTACCACTTCTGGTGCTGATCCCACACTAAACTCACACTATTCACAGCATGTTACTATAGTGGGCAACACAAATCAGAGGGGTTGCTAGGTTCCCTGTGGTGAGGGATAAAATATGGCATTCTTTAAAGTGTATTACATTGCAATTCCATTTCCATTACATTCTTAAACATGTGGTTCTGGGAAGAAACGTTTAAGTGGTATACAATCTTTACATCATGCAGAATGGTTATCATTTAAAATGTAAAACATTCGAAAAGTGTTGTGCCAGTCTGCACAGCTACTAAATGAAAAATAAGCAGCAAAAACAGCTACTTTTAGTATGCAGGTGACACAAAAAAGCAACACATTTATGTATGTCCACTTTTTTAACTTATAGTTCAAACTTACCAAGTTATAAGCAGTGTTTCATCTTGGACCGCTTTTGACAGGAAATGCAAAACAGGGCAGCCAATCAGAACAGAGGTGATATGCCAGTTTATGTGCGAGTTTAGTTTATAAGGTAGAACAACCCGTTTCATATGAGATACAGAAAAGCCACACGCATGTCAAAAGAGGATCACTAGGGGAAAAGAGTGAAAAATCTAGAAAATATTTTGTCACTGTGTAAGTATTTGTCATATATTGTCACTGAGGAAATATTACTACCTCTAATCCAAGCCAGGGCTAGTAACAGAAGACTGATGTCATTTAATGGAGTTTACGAGTGATTTTCCCAGTTACATAACTCACAGAAATGGTTACTAAAAATGCATCCATTGAAAGCCCTGCTGGTTACATTCCTCCTTAAAAACATTAACTAAGGTCCTAATGCATGGCCACATAAGAGTATGAGTTAATGAGCTGTGGGTATGAGATTCTAATATGTGGCCACAGCATAGCAATGTCTGGAAACAACCATATTGATGGACAGTGTGACGGTCAGGGTGTGACCGCACATGGATAAGTGTTTCTTTAGTATGTTGCACATGGATATAGACCTTTGTGCCCACTTTTAAGGGTAATATTTATAGAAAGCCTTACATCTATTTGCAAAATGTACTTATACAAACACACATTTGTACATAAGCATTTTTTTATTGGCCGAGTTGGTGCACAAACTTAGTCTTATGAATGTGTAGGTTGCTTGTATGTATTACCAACTGTCTGCCTGGGATTCTGCCTCCTTAGGTGGGTCCGACAGCAAAGAGGTGCCACCGGTAACCAGAAGAACATTTATTTGGCTCCTAGGGTAATTGGGCAATGCAATGCCTGTGATGGCTGTGGGGGGAGGTCGCAGGGATGGCCGTAACAAGATGAGATTTGTGTTCTCTTTGCAGGCCTGGAAGTGGCACAACTCTTGTGCTTATGTGTAAAGAAACACTTCAATGAGGAAAGAATGCTTATCTTTGTATCAGGGTTTGTTGTTTGTTTGTTATATGTGTTTGGTTGATATAAGAACCCCTTTTTGTTCGTTAGATGGTGCTGGCCACCTTAATATATGTCGTCTAGCCCTGTTTAGTAGGAGAGAGTGAGGGAAGCCCTGACATGCTGATCATTGTCCGCTTCCTGGGTTTGCCTAAGAATTTTAGTTTATTTTCTGTTTGTTTTGATAGCAACCGTAGATGCTTGGACTTTTTCTTCAAGCCCTAAATAAATAACCATTTTTTCACCCTCACTCTGACTCTGAGTTTTCTGGCCATACCCACTGATGGTATCCTAGTGGGGTCCATCACATAACAGATGCTACTTATTCAAAAATTATTTTCAAGCTTAATTTGTTTGTTTATTTCACTATGTCTCACGCACCCCACTGCAATGCAAATGGGTCTTACAGTGTCCATCACCGACCACTGACTTTGGAAAAGCTTTATATAAGGTGCTGGAAAGAGTGATTACAGTTTACTCCATGATCAGGAAATGAAACAAAGAAAACTGATTTAGCTGGTATGAAGCTATTGGCCTGGAAGAAAAAGCTTCCTAAACACTCGGCAGTTACCAGAGATTTCTGTCGGACTGATCATCTGCTCTTGCTGCATTTGTGTGTTTTCCATCTTGTCTCATCCAGCACTGCCGCCTAAAGCAAAAGAGAATGCATTTCCCAAGCAGGTGCTACAGCTCACCAGCAGAATAGACCACAATGTATCACAAGTAACAGGAGACTTGCACAAAACAACAATCCTCCAACACCCCGCCACCAACATTTCCCTCCGTCTGACCATTAGTGAGCTTGCAGGTATGCACAGGTCAGCAGCGTCGGGTCAACACTGACCCCAGGGTTACGGAAACTCTGCACCAGACACTGCTCCTGACTTCACAGGGCAATACGATTCTGCAGCACATGTTTTACAGTGATTTAAATGATACTTTATCGAATTATACTTTATTGTGAAAGAGGAAAACCATGTATTTTATATAATTATTTTCTCTGGCCTATTTATATGAACGTCAATCATTTTTCAGGGTAATGTTGTTCTTCTGAGTCCATGGTCTATTAGTTTTTCTTTCTAATAATTCTAATAATTAATAATACTAATAATAACAACAAACCAGCACTTGACTGGTGTTCCACGACCCCGAAGAGCAGAACGGTTACGCTAAATTATTATACAGTTTAACCTCTGAATTTGATGATGGAACATGGCAGTGAAAAGCGATTATTCTGTTACAGAAATGATGTTTTTTTCACTTACACAGTTTAGGGAGATATTTTAAAAAAGGAAAAAGGACAAACTTGTGTATGTTTAGTTAGAAACCCAATTCCAGGTTTCTCCGTTTAAAAACGCTTTCATTGGTAAATGTTTAAGGTGATTGTTAAAAGTTGGTGTATGTTAAAAGTTACAGAAATGACTCTGAAGAACCTTTTATTGAAAGACTCTTTGCAGACCAGAACTTTGCATCCCATGCTCTACGCTGAATAACGTATAGATGATAAAATAAGGTATTGATGATTCCTCTTTTCGTTCAACATTGAGAATAAAGTTATAATATAATTAACAGTCAGAAAAGTGATGGTGTCTAATCTGTAATATTATTACGGTAGTTATAGTACCTGCGGGTATGCGGGGGGGCTAGCATGTCAATCAAGACAGTGTTGTAACCTGCAAAAGTAACATATAAGTGAAAATGTCTGTGTAAAAGACTATCATGTACAAATTGTCATTATCGCAGTGTGTTCAGAGCAGAACGCAGCTCAAACCTGCGGCAGTGGATGAGTTTGTGATGAGTTTGAGAGAGAAAGCTGCAAAGACACTGTTCTTCAAACTAAATGTTTTTAATCCTCAGCCAACAGCTTCGAAACAGACTGTACTTCAGCATGTACTGCGCACCCACAGGCACAAACAGAGAAAGGGCCCGGCCCGGACACCAACTCCACACGCAAAGCCTCCTGGGAGGCCAGTCCTGCTGCGCTTCTGTAGAATGCTTTTAATTTGTGTGCAGTTTATCACAGGCCCAGGGGGAACGCTAACAGGCCCAGGGGGAACGCTAACAGGCCCAGGGGGAACACTAACAGGCCCAGGGGGAATGCTAACCCGGGTTGGTGCAGAATTCATTTTGATATAAGGTGAACAGGCAGGTGTGGGTGCTGTACTGTGCGGGTGTGGTGCTGTACTGTGCGGGTGTGGTGCTGTACTGTGCGGGTGGGGTGCTGTACTGTGCGGGTGTGGTGCTGTACTGTGCGGGTGGGTGCTGTACTGTGCGGGTGTGGTGCTGTACTGTGCGGGTGTGGTGCTGTACTGTGCGGGTGTGGTGCTGTACTGTG
>JBBPDB010000001.1:38178674-38195668 GCA_037974465.1 Brachypetersius altus
CATTGAACCCTTTACTAGGAAGCTCAGTCTTGTCTTGCTTTGCGCATGTTGTAAAATCTTTAAACAAGTAATTTGGTAGAACTGTTCATCGTATTCTATCTTTTGAGTCTTGAGATTTCCCTTGTTCAGGCATTTCTCTTGTGTTCTCGATTCACTCTTGGTTCTGCATTTTGTGCCTAGATTTTTGTATTCAGTGGTCAAAAGCAATTTGGTGAAATTACTTTGTTTGAAAGCAAATCATGAGTGTACTTGAGTGTAACTGTCTCGCCTTGTTTCATCCAGCTCCACTCTCTCAATGCGTTTAAGTTGAGGCCTAGGGTCTAAGACCACTACTGCTCTGCTAGTTATGTTATTTAACTATTTGCTGGTTTTAAGCCCTGCAGCCCTTGGCTATCGATACACCCTTTAGGATATCCAGAGACAACGACAGTGGAAGAGACAGCCCACCCAAAAGTACTTTCCAAAGCTTTATTGGGGCTCAACACAGTTTTTCCTTTCTCTCTCTCAGGCCTCCCTCCCAACTCGGGTGTCCCCCGACCCGGAGTGATACAGTGTCAGTGAGATGAGAATTAGGACCAATCAGCAGGAAAGCTTGGACAGAGCAGATCCTAAAAGCCCTGACTTTGTGTACGGTCAGTTCATGGAGGGGGTTTGGACCTTTTCTTTTAGATTTAGTGGCTGGTATGTGTTTTTTTGCCACACAGGACAGCACATTGGCCTATGGAACTATTTGCATTGTTTGGTTTGTTTGTAGGTTTTTGGAGGCGGTGGAGGCCTGGGCTTGGCAGGGAGGTGAGATGTTCCTGTTTCTGCTCTGGTGTCTTTCCCAGTCTTTCTCCTTCCTGTTCCTCTACCACCCTTTTTCTTGTTCCCAGTCCATACATGTTTGAGCACCAGTATTTGTGTTTAGCTCTGATAGTGTTGAGTTAAAAATGTGCATGTGAGTGTATGTGTACTTGTGCATGTTTCCATTGTGTGTGTAGTCAGTTTCAGTTCAACAGCAGAAAATTATTTTTACATGCCCCAGAGACATCAGCTTTATCACATTCCAGATACATCCCCTCTATCGGGAAGCGAAACTGCTGCTCCTCTGCTTTTCTGTAATTATAAAGTGTGACGGTCAGGGTGTGACCGCAAAGGAATAAGTGTTTCTTTAGTATGTTGCACATGGATATAGACCTTTGTGCCCGCTTTTAAGGGTAATATTTATAGAAAGCCCTTCATCTATTTGCAAAATGTATTTACAAACACACATTTGTACAAAAGCATTTTATTATGTAGCAGACATTTTTATTGGCTGAGTTGGTGCACAAACTTTGTCTTATGAATGTAGAGGTTGCAGGTAAGAATTTCCAATTGTCTGCCTGGAATGCTGCCTCCATTTTCCTTAGGTGGGTTCAACGGCAAAGAGGTGCCACCGGTCACCAGAAGAACATTTATTTGGTTCCTAGGCTAATTGGGCAAGGTTATGCCTGTGATGGCTGTAGGGGGAGGTCACAGGAATGGCCGTAACAAAATGAGATTTGTGTTCTCTTTGCAGACCTGGAAGTGGGACAACTCATGTGCTTATGTGTAAAGAACCACTTCAATGAGGAAAGAATGATTATCTTTGTATCAGGGTTTGTTGTTTGTTTGTTATATGTTTTTGGTTGATATGGGTACCCCTTTTTGTTCGTTAGATGGTGCTGGCCACCTTAATATATGTCGTCTAGTCCTGTGTAGTAGGGAGTGAGGGAAGCCCTGACATGCTGATCATTGTCCTCTGCCGAAATTAGAGGCTAGCAAGTCTGGAAGCTGTTTTGCTTCCCGGGTTTGCCTAAGAATTTTAGTCTGCTTATTTTCTGTTTGTTTTGATTGCAACCGTAGATGCTTGGACTTTTTCTTCAAGCCCTAAATAAATAACAATTTTTTTCACCCTCACTCTGACTCTGAGTTTTCTGGTCATACCCACTGATGGTATCGTAGTGGGGTCCATCACAGACAGGACTTAGTAAGGCATGGAACACAGTAGTTAAGTCATGCCCATGATATAGCAAAGAAGTCTTAGACATGTCTTGCTAAGTCATGACCACACTTTAGGATCTCATTCCCACTCTTTACTCATGCCTTACTAAGTCCAACTTACTACGTTATTTTTTTATTAAGGAGAGATGTCACCAGCAAGGTTCTTCACCAAACAGCCATTTGTGGCACATTTTACTTTGCATTGCAGGTCAGAGAGCTGGCACCGTTTGTAAGCAAATTTGACAGTCCAGAAATAGACCTGAATTTGTCTTTGTTAACCCTGTTCTACACCTGGCAATATTACACTGCCACCCTGGATCTCCGAGCCATCCATCCCGCCTGCAGTTAATACTGAATGCGTGTTCCTCCATGTGGTGAGGTGGCGGGGCAGGAGATGGGCCTCAGGAGGGCATGGTGAATATCAGCAGGCCAGATGGAGCACACACTCTCTCCGGCGCCCATCGAAAGGCCAACACATGCAAAGCCATTAACACGGGGAACAGCCTGGGGCTCAGGCAAGGACACCAAGGAGAAGTTAGCAGGGAAATTCTTACCAGCAAAAAAAGAGAGGAAAAAAAATGAAACCAACATGGCAGTGACTATATACAAGCACGGAAAAACACCCAGGTCCCAACACACACACACACACACACACGCAGAGGACACAACACATCGAGATAATCTTTTGAAACAAAGAGAGTGCAAATCTAATTAGAAGACTAACTTTACCAAGGATAAGGAACAATTGCTAGATGACTCATTTGCTATCTTAGTACACACTGCATACATCAGAAAACAGCCTAATTACTGAGAGACATACAAGAACCATCGCAGGTTTCTATAATGAGCAAATACGAAATACACTGGTTTCACTCCACTATTAACTAAACTGCCTGAAGGCATAATCTTAGACAGTCTGTGGCTTTCTGTAAAAAGAGGGATGCACTTATGTTTTCTTTTCACATGTCTAAGTCACTTTTAAATGCATTTGTTTATATTTCATAGTCACTTTTAATTGCATTTGTATTGGTTAGTGTATAATGTATGTTTAGAAGATGCTGCAGAAGTGTGGAATAAGTATCCCATTGTACTTGTTACACTTGTACTTGCTGCTTAAATCTTAAATCTTCTCACAAACTCACCCAAAGGAACCGTTTGCATTCCCAAAGCCTGCATGACAAAAGATGCTCAATCCAGTTAGGACTTGATGACTGAGATGACAGGAGCACACTAGGTCTTCCACATGGGAGGTGTATAATGATTGTTCACTGAATGCATTTGAAAAGTCAGGAAGGCCTATTGCTGTCTTTCTCTCAGCACATAATCACTTCGCTTCCTCTCAGTTTAATGTGGTTTATGTCTTTTAATTCAATGGACACTGGTGGTCCTTTTTCTATCATCCAGGATGAAACGGCTCCTTTGGTACTATCTGAGTATTGGGTTCCTATAGATCTGCAGTGGAACCTATTAATCATCAAGCATCTATCAATATCGGAATCTAAATATATCTGAACCACCAGGACAGAATAAAATGAAACCCAAGAAAGAATTAGGAACCTAATGTCTGTTTGTGGAGTTTAGGAGAAAGTAGATCACATTACTCATAAATATAGTGGAATTGTCATTTAAAAGAAAGCATTTAAAAGTTTCCAAAAGTATGCTGTCAGTCTCCACTGGCAATAAATGACAACTAAGATGCAAAACAGCTACTTTTGAGCACGAAGTTGTCACAAAAACAGCAACACATTTACTTATATTCACTTTTTAAACATAGTTTATGTAAAAGTGAACAGTGGCTAGTTTTGACCTGTAAAGCCACACAAATGTCACAAGTTGACCACTGGTGTCACAAGTACCCACCTCTACTCCCAGCCAGGGATAGTAAGAGGAGACTGATGTCATTTAAAAGATTTCCAACTCAATGGGAACCGCAAAATAGCTGTGCTGAGATTACAGTTGCTCACTGTTGCCAGAGGTAAGTAAAGAATATGGCATATTGGGCAATTCAAAGCTTTTCCTTAGGGGAAGATTTGCTGTGATTTCAAGCAACCTGCAGATCTAAAAATGCTCCCTTGCTGTCGGCTCCCTACCAGAGCGCTTTATGTAGATGTCACATGTGACATTTGGCCGAGACATCCCAAGGTTTTTTTTTTTTTTTTTTTTTGTGAATGATGAGAAATTACATTTCTTTTGTCACCCCGTCTTCCCCCTGCTGCATTTGTTAGATGTTATCTCACTTGGCGTCTCCCAAGCATTTTGAATTTCGATTTATTTAAAAGAGAAAACGGTGGGGGAACGGCAACGGGTCACTAATTTCATTTTGCTACGTTCCAGCGGCATTAGCCCTGAGCAGATTTTTCAGAGGAGCACAAAATCAATGTGCACATTCTATAGGGAATAGCCCCACGAATCCATTAGTAATTTTGACCAGCAGGTCAGGTAAAGTAATAGCCAGATAAATGTTTTATTACACATTCTCATACTGACTAAACGGCCGAGCCAAACATATATTGTACATCCATGCATGTCAAATATGTACTGTGTGAATACAGCCAGATGACGTAATGCATGCAGGGATTTTTTTTTCTCTCTTCTTTTTTTCTCCAGGACAAACAAAGAAGCTCTCTCTTCCTCTCCTTCTCTCGCTCTTGTGGAGTCTCACCTGCTAGTCTTAACTCTCCTACATATCTACAGTATTAAGGCTGTTAGTCACGTGGAATTACATTTCAGCTTTTAACTTAGATTAGTGTGACAATAACTCAATGCTTTGTCACCCAATCAGATAACTGCCCATTCTGCATCGTGAGCAATGAGTGTGTTTTGTAGATATACGCAGGTCGCCCTGGTTTGCTGATAAAATTTGACTAAAGGTGCCAAAATTACTAGCAGCCAATCAGCTGTTGGATTAAAATACACACATCTTCACATTTTCAGTTTGAGTAAAATGTACTACAACACAGTTCCACGTTTATGCACTGCCTAATTATTTTGGACAGTATTATAGACAGTATTTTATTTTTGAAAATAAGCATGTTTTGTGCAAATTTTAATCAATTCAATGAAATCTATTCATTTTTATCACATCAATGTAGGTTTAACTGAGTTGAAAGAAAAGGCAAAATCAAGATGTTTTTAAGGTATATAATTAGGCAACTGCTCATTGTTAGACGATGTGTGTGTGTGTGTGTGTGTGTGTGTGTGTGTGTGTGTGTGTATGTGTGTGTGTTGAAGGCTTTGTGGCAACTCCTGCTGAGCCTCCACTCTCCATTCTAACAGACCACATGAGTCCACCAATCAGAGCCCGCTGCTTCCACACCGCGCTAAATTTGATTTCTTAAAGGAGCCGCCGACATGCCTTAGCTGACATGCGTGCAGCATGAACCACAAGACAAAATAAACAGACATTTTACACCCACACGAACACCAAGCTGTGACTTTGAGCTTCTTTTCGGCAGCTATTCAGTAAATTAAGTAGGTCAGTCTATGTTTAAACTCTACAACTAGCTAAATATAATTAGTTGCATGTGATTTTGGATTCACTAAATTCAAGCAGTTAATCTATGGATACTATATAATGTGCTAAGACAGCATTTTTTGCATTGGTAGATGTACATTTCCTAGCACAGACGCTTACCACAACATGCTACCCATCCCCCTCCACACACACACACACACACCCTGTAAGTGCATTAAGAAACTAGAAGCACATGTTCTGGTGTAGATATTTGTTTATTAAAAGATGAGTCAAAGAGATTCACACTTGGAATGTGAGGCAACTGCTGCTCAGCACTTCAGCTCCCGTCCCATCGTTCACATTCCCATCCATGGATTCGAAACAGACTTCATGTAAGACCCACATTGAATAAACAAAATCTGCTTAAGTGCAAGAAACAAAAAATACAGGTTTTGTTGTTGCATTTAGAAAAGAAGGCAGTCTCAAAGTCGAAAATAAAATGTTCCATCATCTGAAACAAGGATATGGAATGTACTTTTTTTTTGCTTGCTTGACAGTTTTTTCTCTCTCTCAGCCGGACCACTCTATGACCAACTGGCCTCTTTTTTTCTGGCACATTATTTTGCCAAACTAAACCGGGTCAAATTCTCTACAGATGTCAAATGTCCAGTTGTACGGGTGTCTTTTTATTATTTTTTTTAAATAAAAGGGATGCTGGTTTTTCTCCGCAGAAATGCCTGACTGCCTTGCGGTCACGTCTCTTATCTCTTCTCTCGCTCCTAATCGCCAGACCTCAGCATCACAACAGATAGGTGTCGGATGGCACTTGTGACTGCCTGTCCATCATTTGCTACAAAAAAATGTAGATGGTCTACATTTACAAGTAAATATATTGCACAAACAAAATGAAGGGGAAACAGTATGTGCCATTAAAGAAGAAAACTTAAAAAAAACAAAAACATTTTTTAAAAATCCAGTTTCACACCTGCGATTTGGAACCCATCCACATATCACGAGTATGATATACATAAACTCCTAACTTTTACTATTTTACAGTACATATACAATCTTGAAACTAGTACCAGCATGGAGGTACGTCTCTCCCCACAAATGCCATATGTTCTACAAATACTCAACAAATCTGATCTACAGCTGTACAAAAAAAAACAAAAAAAAAACAGAAGGAAACAAAAACTCTAGCTTAAAATCACAAGGCATTTAATTATTTTTTTTGTTTGTTTTTTTTATATGCAAGTCTTAGTTTAACTTAATCCTTAAAATCAGGACTCCCTTGCATGCTAAAAACCAAACGTGGAGGGAAAGAAGTGCCTGAAACTCACTGAGCGCACAGTAAGAACATTCCCTTTGACCTGTACAAAAATATGCCTGAAAATAGTTTGCTTTTCTTTTAAAAAGATGAGGTCTGTTCATGTATCAAAACGTGTGTCCTCCCCCCCAAAAAACACCTGCCACAGCTGGAGAGGAGATTTTTAGGCTGCTAAAGTTTCAAACCGGTACATAAAACGGAGTCGGTTACAAAAAAACCTAACTTTTTTCTGTTTTTTGTTTGTTTGTTGGTTTCAAACCCACCGTTTGAAAGTAAACGTCTCTGGAAATAAAAAAAACAACCCGAAACTAAACGTAAAAAACAAAACAGGAACGAACGGTTCACAGATTTTGCTTCGACTCAGTCCACAGTCTCAACGAGTTGAGCTCCCTGCAGTTAGAAAGAAAGAGGGTAGGATGCATAGAAGTTCTCAGATTTTTTTTCTCCCTTCGTGGTCCTGTTTTTGAATCAGTTCAATCAGTAACTGTAGACCTAAGAAATAAAATCCATAAAACCCTGTCATGCTGCTAGATATAAAAAGGTCTGCAGATTCTTTTTTTGTTTTAAATTTTTTTCTTTCACTTTTTTCCTCTTTTTTTGCTACAGTACCAGCTTCGTACGCATCTGCTTCCTCAAACCTCTCTCTATCTCCTCCTCCTGATCCTCAACGGCACAGCGAATGAGGGCCAAACCAAACCTGTAGCTGCTGCGCGTCTCTGTGTTTTCACCTCGGACGCGTTACGCGCCTCTTATAATTAATATTATTATTATGGATGCTATCAATAATGAACTCAGCGCTCAGTACGTGAAGACCAGGTCTGAAAAGTTCTTCTCGAGCCAGTCCCCCGCGATCATCTCGCTGAGCTCGGGCGTGCAGTAGTCTGGGAACTCGAAGTGGGAGCCCAGGCTCCCCTCGCTGAACGAGTCCAGGTCTTTATCCACGAGTGAGAGCGCGAGTCCCCCCGCGCTCTGCGCGCCGCTCTCGGCCGCCGCGAAGTTCAGGCTGAAATCGAACAGCAGGTCCTCCGCATCCGATGAGCCCGCGGAGCTCGTGGAGGCCGAGCGGCACGAGGCTGAAGCCGGCGAGGCCGAGGCCGAGTGCGCGAGGCTCGCGCCCTGCTGCTTGGTGATGTTCTTGAAGCTGTAGTAGAGGCGCGCGCCGCGCACGTCCTCATACATGCTCGCGCCCTCGCACTCGCCCGGCGAGCTCAGCGTGGGGCTGGCGGGCACGCGTGCGCGCTCCTCGCCCTCATCCTCGAGGTGCTGTTCGTCGTGCTCGTCCTCGTCCTCGTCATCGTCCGTGAAGTCCACGCTGCTCCGCGCGCTCTTCAGCGCCACTCCTCCTCCTGATCTCGCGCTCTTCAGTGCGTAATCGTCGCCGTGCTGATGCTGGAGGAACTGCTGCTGCTGCTGGTGGTGGTGGTGCTGGAGAAGGTGGTGGTGCCCCGTTCCTGACTTGGCTCCAGACTTGCTGCTCTTGGCTCTGCTGCAGCGCTTGCTGGAGGAGCTCTTGGCCGCCTTGGAGCACGCCTTCTCCGGAGACGGCGCCGCCTTCTCTGGCTTGGAGTTTCCGGAGGCTCCGTCCAGCTTGGGCTTCTTCTTGGGCCTGTACTTGTAGTCGGGGTAGTCGGCCATGTGCTTGAGGCGCAGGCGCTCGGCCTCGCGGATGAAGGGGATCTTCTCGCCGTCCTTCAGCATCTTCCAGCGCTTGCCCAAGCGCTTGGAGATCTCGGCGTTGTGCATGTCCGGGGACTGCTCCATGATCTTGCGCCGCTCTATCTTGGACCACACCATGAAGGCGTTCATGGGTCGCTTGATGTGGCCCGTGGCCGTCTTGCACCAGTCCGGGTTGGCCTCGGTGCCGGGCGCGGGGCTGCGCGCGCCGAACTCGCTCTCATCCGAGTCCCCCTGGCTCGCGCCCTCGCTCCCCCCGCGCTGCGCCTGCTGCACCATGCCGCTCCGCCTCCTCCCGCACGCACAGCGCTGCTTCCCTGCCCTTCACTCGGGGGCCAGATTTTCTCTCTTTGTTGTTTTGCTTATTTCCACTTTCTCCTCTCTTCTCTTGTGTTTTATTATCCTGTTTTCTCCTCTTCCTCTTCTTCTCTCTTCTCTTACAGTCCTGCCTCAACACTCTCAGCACTCTCGCTCCGGCGAGACTTTTACAAACCGCCTTCTTAACTACTTCTTGGCGTTTTCATGTTCGTGACGTCACATGCCGCCCGCCAATCACAAGCCTCGTGGCTCCGCCCACCACACTGGCGTGCTCTCCTTTAACCCTTAACGCCTTGGTGTGTGTGCGTGTATGTGTCTGTGTGTGTAGAGGGAGAGTGTCTGGACCCACGCTGAGCCAGACACCCACATCTGTATACGCATACACACACACATGCATGCACGCACACACAACAGAGAATATGAACTAATTTAGAAAGCAAAACAGGTGAACGAATTAATACATTAGAATACAGAACTTAAGATTTTACACTGGTTTATATGTGAATGTAAAAAGCACCACACTCTCCTTCCCCCACCCTCTTCAGGTCTTCACTCCCCCCCACCCCTTCTTCTATACCAGAATACTGAAGGTGGCGCTTGGACACTGTTCCTGTGTGCGCACATGCACCAGTGCTGCCTTAGCTGTTCCACACTGACTGCATATTACTGAATTCAGTTCTATAGAGAGTGTCTAACTCACACTATTCAAGTGTTTTCCCCTTTTACCACGTGATGCTGCTCCTGCTCCTGTCCTTGTCTCACAAGCTCTGCAATTCTGGCCTGCTGTTTGTCAGACTTACGTTTTACCTTTGTTTTAAACGGTTCATCTTTGGTAACGCTGCCTGTTTGTGGATTCTAAGGGTTGAATCACTGTAGGAATAAAGGTTCTCTGCCGTAATGTGTCTACCATAACATAAACATGACTCATTGCTCAGTTGTGTTGTTTCCTGCACTGTTTATCCTATGCACATGAATTAACCTGACTCTTTAGTTCTCAAAAAACAAGGAGAAAACCACAACAAAGTGGATGTGGACATATGTAGAGAATCAGCGTTCCAATACTACAGGTCTGGTCTCACAGTTATGGGTGCTACTCCAGCATATGCCTTTGATGATTTTTTTTGTTTTGTTTGTGTCTGTGTGTGTGTGTGTGTGTGTGTGTGTGTGTGTGTCCCCTAGAGGGCAATAACTATCCCCACCCACCCTCCTGCTGCTAGACATGTTGGCTCTGTTAACTGATTTAAGGCTATGAGTTACTATTATTATTTCATTATGTCTTTATTATTATGTTTATTATTATTGTTGTTATTATTATTAGAAGAAGTAGCATTATTATTATTAACTTGAAGTTTGTTTGGATTGAGGTAATCTTCTTCATCCAGTGAACCCAGCTTACATCCAGTGCCTGACAACAAACAAACAAACAAACAAACAAGCAAATAAGCAAAGGGAAGAAAAATAGCTAATAGCATGTTTAAACATGAATAAAAGCAAAATCAATACACAGTTATGAATAAATGTAAAAAATAGAAATAAATGTAAAAAATTAAAATTTTTATAACGTAATATATTTATTAAGAAACAGCATAATATATAGATACATGGATAGATAGATAGATAGATAGATAGATAGATAGATAGATAGATAGATAGATACATGGTAGACAAATAGACTGATAGCTAATTTTCTATAGTAAACAAATAATTAATTAAAATATTAATATTTTACAAATAAAGGCAGAAATAAAATAAATGATTAATTAGGAAAAATACATGTGATAAAAATGCTATAGTTAAAATAATTACAAACAAATAAAAGTGAAAATGCACAATGTAGCAAATATTATAAATAGTTTATATATTTACCTAGCCTTTTTATTCCAGCATGCAAAACTGCCCCAAGCTGTATTTAGCAATGAAGTCCAGGGATTTTTTTGTTTCTGTATTTTGTTTAGCATCATTCTTGACTCTCCATGCCTTTTACAATCATCTGAGCCATTTTGTCAGAGCAATACAAATGCTAGCCTTCTGTCCAGTACCTGCCTGTTATAGTGGGGGTCTACTCTCTCTGACAAGCAAAAAGCCAGTCTGCTTGCCCCTTGAGTTGCTGTGGTGTAGTCTGGGTTGCATCATCATGTGCACACACACACACACACACACACACACACACACACACACAGACACACACATACACTGACGCATGCACACACACAAATGCACACATACACTGGGTTGAATGAGAGCGGCTTAATGATGTACTGCTCATTAACATGGCTCGTTAAGGGCTGTGAATGAGGTGTGAGTGTCAGCTGCAGAGGTGTGAGTCATACTGCAAAGGGAGGGGTTCTGTGTGTGTGTGTGTGTGTGTGTGTGTGTGTGTGTGTGTTCAGAGAAATCCGAGACGCCCTCAACCCATCGCCCGCCACAGACAGAGCACACACACGCACAAGGAATGTGCAAGTCAATAGAAAGATAAGCCACTGGAGCTGGTGGTCTTGTCATTGGCCTTTGCATCTTATCATCTGTTTCATGATATTTTCCTCCTTATTCTGCTTCAGGGACCGTCCAGGAACCAGAAATAAGTTTGATAAGTTTAATAGCAAGACTTGCTCTAAGTTAAAAAAAAAACTGTTTAAATTTGAGCTAAATATTGCTAGTATTGTCTCTTCATTACATAATATCCATTCACAGAGACTTAAAACCATGGGTTGCCTGATTTCCTAGTAATAACATTGCAATGCTGTACATAGATTTGGTTTGTGATCGATCAAATCCAAAAGGTCTGACACTATCAATAGGCTTGCAATGGGCTATGGTGGCAAATGCACTGGGCTATGTTTAATTTCTGACGTTTTATGATTCAAAGTCAGGAATTGGAGAAATGTGAAAGATGTCACCATATTCAAGTAATAGTGAAATATATCCACAAATAGGACTGTTTTCCAATTCAGCTGGCAAAGTTTTCCAATACAGACGACTGCTTGAGCGACATGACAGTGAAGGAAAGCACATACAAAAAATATGTAGTATTTATATGTTAGCTAAAACTGGGCAAGACCAGAGACTACATTTAATACGACGGCTGGCCGAGACTATATTAACTTCTGAGGTCTGGACCTTAGAGTGGTTTTCCCATTCATGTTCTTCTTTCACCCACTTCTTCCCTTCATTCTGCTTCAGAATTATCCTGAGACCAGAAATAGGTTCGATGTAACAGAACTCAGGGCTCTTCTAAAGATTGTGGTGTCGAGTTTATAATAATAATTTATTATAACAATGACTGTGGATATGAAACATATACTTGTCCTCACATCATTGCTGAATACATACTCACATGTTTGCCCAAGTGTCCTGAATTGGTGTGATTTAACAGGATTAGAAGCTGTTCTAGTAAGGCCTCTTTCAGGCCTGTTTAATGCATAAGTTATAGGGGTGAAATTCGTCATTATTGTTTTTACTGCCACTTCACTCAAAAACAGTACTAACGCCATGCAACAGTGAGTTTTTTCCATTCATAATATTACTTTCACATGAAGAGAAAATAATCTTTGTTTGCTTATCTAAACCTCCCCGAAGCGACTGCTGTTCCTACACAGGAGCAGTGAAGCATCCGATCAATACAAAGCCGAAGTGTGGGCTATCTGATGCTGCACGTGCGATTCGTCTCCTCTGCATAGCTTCTAGACAGGTGGGTCTACTCTCCACGCTATCTGATGGGTCAACAATGGCAGCGGAAAGGGAATTGTTGTGGAGGAACATACAGACGCAAATTAAGTTCTCACTTACATGCCACAATCCTCTAAGCTCTGTCCTCACAGGACAATGCCTTTTGCAGTGAAAGGATGCATTTTAATATGTCCTAAAGGTGCAAAGTACCTGTCTGTATTCAAATGCATACATGCCATAGGTAAAATGCTTGTCCCTGGAGTTATGATGGTGTATTCCTGTATATCATGAACAAACCAGATAATACTCTCCGGGGCATCTTGGAGGTACTTATGCAGAGACGGCGCTGTCTGGGCTGGATGAATAATCTTAGCTTTTAATGTGGGCAAATTTCATACGGAACCTGTAATTTCTCTCCCAAACGCCATCTGTCAGACCAAAAATAAAGCCCCTCAGCGAAACAAAGAATTCTTACATGACAAGAAACTGTAAGATAGTAATGAGTCCTACAAGGAATGGTATTTCATTCTGTCGTGCAATTAAAAGAGAAGCATCTCTCTCCGGCGGGTGTGTAAGAAATATTCTGAGCTACATTGTACTAAGAGTAAGGTACGAATTGACTGTGAATTCAGTAATTAATACTGTCACTTTCATAAACCATTTGCTTTACTGATTTATTATTATATCTTTTTCAATTTTTTGTTCTTTTTTAACTCTCTACTGTCTTATCTTTTGGGTGCTCCTGACAAAAGAAGTTCCTTCTTATCTTAATTTGTGAGTTTTATAAATCAATAGATATCACACAAATATATGAACACAATATATTGAGCATCTTCAACTCTCAAACATCTGGAGTCATTACTGTTAGAGTGGGTGTATGTTAGTAAGTGCACATTATAGGAATTCAGTTACATAATTCATTACCAGGGCAGAAATAGTTGGATTTCAGTACATATTGTTAATTATTTTGCGACCATTTATGCAGTATTATTTGCTTAATGTTGCGAGGAGCATGCTGGAAATGAGCTTTAAAGGTTTTATTGTGCTTTAATCCTCTGGGAGTGGAATGCCTGCTGTGTGGTGTTATGTGTTTCTTAATCGTCAAATGAAATAAGCCAAACAGTTAAGACCATTTAATTGTCTGTGTTTTATGTGTACTATGTGTACATCCATATGCAGATTTTATTACGTGTTTTTGTTGAGTTAATCAAATGTTCAAGTAATGCATGTGTAGCTTGGAATAGAAGTATCAAATTCTGCCCCCTTTACATTCCTACCTTACCTTTCAAAAGTATCTTTCAGGGAACTCTTTAAAGAGCACTCATGTGGATTTCTTAGCTAAGCAATCTGAGTGTCAAAGAGAGAATAATTGGCCTCTCTGGGTGGGTTGGACCTTCTCCCCCCATCACTCTAGCCGGCATGGGTATCTGTTAGCTGATGTAACGGAATTGGCAGTTAAGGCGCATTTACATTGGTCCAGAGTGGCAACGCTCTGCAACAACCCCCCTTCATTTTTAATGGGATGCATCCGATCCATCAGGCACAGCCATGCAATGCATGATGGGTCTGATGTGTCAACTCGGGAGGACCCCAGTGAAAACTCAGAAGAGCTGGACTTTATGTAAATTTATCCGGTCAACGCAATGTATCTGTCCAATCAGGAGCCAGATCCAATTTGCATGGTTTGTGCGTGCAGCTCAAGACATAAAACATTCATTCGTCTTTCTAACATTCAGTGGTAGAGAAGAGCAATTGTGACAATCCTGCTTTTGGTCCTTGACAAGTAAGAGCAGCAATTCAAAATCCCATGCATACAAGACTACAGCCTAATCAAAATCTAAAATCCAAGCAGGACAATATCTGGTTGGAAAGAAATATTTCACTAAAGCTATTTTGACCGCAAGTACCAACCATCTCTTTTCCACATTCCTGGACACAATTCCCATAATAGCTAAAAGCATTTTAAAAATATTCAGATAAATGTAATTAATTAGTTCTAATGTAATTTATTATAATGAAATACACATTCTATATTTATATATTATCTATATTTATTTAAAACAGCACATATGTTACTTAAAAAATGTAGGAAGGTTTAATATTAACCCTTACAATGTGAGCGGCACAGATCCGTGCTGGCATTGCAACAAATGGTAAATTGTCGTACGGCAAACAGCTACTAAGTTCCCGGTTTAGTGTAGATGCCTGAGGTGTCAGATATCATGCTGAGCTTTGTTTAGTGTTCCAAACATATTGTAATTTTAAAAACATGTAATAATAATAATAACCTCTACTGTTTTTTTTTTGTTTTTTTTAGAAATGGCGTCACACCCATGCCCATGAAGAACAAGAATGCCCAAATTTCTCTTAATGTAGTTCTTAGAAACAAATGGAAAACGCAAGATCTTTGAACCTGAGAGAACTTTCAGGACAGTTTCCACCCCATGTGGGGGGGAGCGGCGGAGCAATTGCAGTGTTCTCCTGAAAGCATGTTTCTTTCTTAATGATTGGGTTAATCCAAGCTAGAGTGAAATCTGCCATAACTAAACTGGGAGGAAAATTGAGAAAAAAATGCAAAAAACGGGGGAGGGGGAGAAAAGTTTATTGCTTGTCACAGCATGTGGTCCTAATGAGAGATAAGAGTGGTTTTGATGTGGTCGTGCTACATGCCGAACAATTGCATTTTCTGTCAAATTCAAGTCTTATATTTCTCACATTACACATCCAGTACCAGCTGTGTGTAGAATCTGAATACATCTGACACTAGGCTGTTTTCTTTCAGGCTGGTTTTGGCCTTAAACCCAACATGTTAGTCCAGGACAGAGTAAGAAGCATAGCAGGAGAGACAGAGAGTGAGTGATAGTGTGTGAGAGAGGAGTGTTGTTGCTTCACATTCTCAAGCCAATGCAAATGTAACTCTCGGGTGTCGAATTCTTTGTTGATCTCCGCGATGCATCTACTCCTGCAAGGTCCAGTACTTAGAGGATACTTGACACTTAAGCATCTTGTCAGAAACGTAAACAGCTGCGGGGAAATTGCAGGAAATCTCTTATGTGGCCCGTAAACTGGACAATAAACCAGGTGCAACAAATTAAAACGAAATGTGCCAAGGTGCCACAAAAAACAATTTTACTAAATACAATTTAGTACAGCTTAAAGAACCTCCACATAACATAAACACTGGCACAAATCTCATTCATCTAATGTATTCTGTAGTGCACAACTCAACAAGTTTGTCAAATGTCTAAATTTAGACTGCACTTACTTATAGTACGTTAAATGGTATTTTGGGCAAAACCAGAATATTTATTATTTAATATTTGACATTATACAAATTATTCAACATTATTTATAAACCACAATTATTTTCATTCTAGTTCATAAATCAGTCAGGTTTCATATTTACTGTTCACTGTTTTGTCATTTCTGTAAACCACTGTTGGCATTAAAGTACTATAAATGCCTTCAATAGAGTATTGTATATCCCTTATAGTTTTATGAATATGTTTGAAAAATATTAAACAGTATTACAGTCACACCATAGGACATTGTAAAGATTTTAAAAGGTTCAAACAAATGGCTTTTAATGTTTTTTAAATGAATTGTCAGAACAAAACTTTATATAATTAATGTAACTTGACAAGAGAAGAAAAAATGCATAACTTTCAATGGATGTTGAGACATTTTGGACCATTTCTGTTGCTTTGTTTGTCAGAACCCAAGCTCTGGAATGCTATTCTGATTATCATTTGGGACTCAGACACTCAGTCTCTGTTTTTAAGTGCAGGCTGAAAACCTACTTGTTCAGTCAAACTTTCTGTAATTATTTGGTAGGTGTAGAGCTGGGAGGCAGGGGGCACAGAGAATTCATGTAAACTGGGACACTGGTGCTGTCGCCACTCCACTCCTCACGATCACTCAGGTTTGTGACGGTGGTGTGGAGGTAAGTCCGTGTCTTAGGGCGCTCTCATGCCTATCATATCTCTTGGTTCTGCCTTTTCTAGAAATGCAGGAGTCTTAACTTGCATTCCTCACAGATGTAAATAACCATGGGACCCCAAGTCACAGCCCTCCTGGGCCTGCAATCGCTGGGGCCCAGTGCCAAAATGCCCTCAACTGGTTTCGGCAGCTCACAACTCCACATGTGCTCCTCACCCAATCAGAGGCAACTGCTGCTTAAAGCTCCAATTTGTGGGTCCTGACTATTTTATGGACTACAGACTTTCTCAGTTTCTTCTCCAACAAATTTACATCTATGGACACTTACTTGTTCCAATCTCTGTTAGCCATAGACAGCCTATCTGTCAATAATCTTGTTTTATTCTACCCCATAAAGACTCTCTTTTTCTCTTTTCTTTCTCTCTGGGTCGATCTGAGGTTCGAGGTCCAGCTGAGGAGTTTTTTCTTGCCTCTGTCGCATTTGGCGTACTTTGTGACAACTTGGTTGTAAAATGCGCAAAATAAATAAAATTGTGGGTTTTTTTCAGTCCAATTTCGGTCCAATTTCTCAAATTCTTCAATTTCCAGTCAAATCCAGTAGCCAGAACTCCT
>JBBPDB010000001.1:38207656-38210156 GCA_037974465.1 Brachypetersius altus
TGTGTGTGTGTAGGAGAGAGAGAGATATAGAGAGAGAATAAAAGAGAGAGAGAGATAGAGAGAGAGAGAGAGAAGACAGGTACCGACAGAGAGTGCATATCACTGAGATGTAGTGGAAGTTGGGGTGCTTCCTATTTCTCCTCCTTGTACCTGTCACAGGGTCAAAGGGAGCACGCAGGGTTCAGAGGATGAGTGTGTGGGTGACCCTCAGTGACAGGGAAAGAGAGGCTGGAGAAAAAAGGCTTGTGCAACTGCAGACAAAAAGAAAAAAAAAAAGAAAAAGACACTCCATCAGAGTCTCAGAGCCTGAAAAAAACGAGTTCTTGTGTCTGACTCGACTGCTGTCCGCATCTCTAGCTCACTCTGGATTACGACTCAATCAGCGTGGCTTACAGCGCTTAGGTAATTATTTAATCAAAGACTGGACATGTCAATAGATGATGACCAAAGATTAATTAGGAGTGGAGGTGACTTCTCCACAATCCACCCCCCATCCCCCCACCACTATTTGACTGAGTGTGATTGCTCAAGATGAGTGCAATAGCTTTGCGTAAGCAGGGAGATAAAAAATCAACAAAGTAACATCCTCCACGGTCCGAACACCATCAGAACTGGCAGCAATCGCAGGCAAAAACAAAAGTCTGATGCAATTTGGGATTTATAATTATCACCCATAGCTTGTTGTGATGAGCGGAGAAATTCTGTCAAAAGTGTGAAATCTAGGGCTCCTCTCTAAACGTTGGCTCCATCCTCAGCAGATTGTGTATTTGATGCCAATGACATCCTTAGCCAGTAGTGCAAGAAACTGAACTCGGTCTCTCTGTGTGGGTAGAGCGGCCCTTTCTCCATCCCCCAGTCATTCAGTGCAATGCTAGTCAACACAGGCATCTTTTATTTGATGTAACAAAACTGGCTGTTAGTGTTCTCCTCCAAGCGTATTGAGGTGTACAGTGTTGCTGAATTAACAGCAGGTCAAAAAGATAAAGAAGTGCTTTTAATCCATTTGTATTTACAAGACTATATATATATTATTATTAATTGAGTTTGCTGAAAAGTTATAGTTTAGGAAAAGAAAAAAAGAAACATCCTACATTTCTGCCATGTGACAAAATAAAACTGACTTAAAAAGAATATAAACACAGTGTAAATATACTTCTATGTATTACAAAAGAAATGAATGTGAATAAAATAGTAAACAGCAGCACTAACTGAAGACTTCAGCAGATGAACTCTGTAGTACTGCCTGAACTGCCTGTAATCATGTGAAAATGAGGATTTGAAGTGGGAACCCACAAATAGTTTTGCAGTTTAAGGGGTTAAAATAGTTTTCGATTACGAGCATTACCACCTTTCAAGTGCATAGCAACACCATTGAGCACAAGCAGGCCTATAGTTCTCCTCAGCTGCGGTTTGAATGGGATGGTTCAGCCATGATTGATGGGGACTGTGCATGTCGCGATGCTGAGCGAGGTCAGGCCAGCCCGAGCTTGGCGAGTGCATATGACTCAGTCAGCTCATCCTGACTAACCCACCATTACTCACCCCCTGCCTGTCTGGGGATGAAAGCAGGGGAAGGGCTTTCAGAGCAGTGCTGATCCTTATCACATAATAGCACATTAGGAAGTCCTGACAGCTTCGACACCGTGACTCCACACAAATTCTAATTCCGATATGAGCTTGATGAATGTAGCTACAGGTATCTTGGCTTGGGTTCAGCTGCCTCTCTTCTCCTAGGAAGCTTTCTGGACTTTGATGGTCTGAGCTAACCATGCTGCAAGCGCAGGCTGTGGGAGGTAAAGTGAACTAGGGAAATCATCTCACAAGGTGCATAGGAGAGAGGAAATCAGAAAAGAGGGCAAGGTGTTTACAGGAGTGTGACATTTATAGGATGTTTCCAATTCCACCTAATGACAGGCCTGTATGCCTAGTCCCCATGTGTACTGGTCACCTCCAAGCAGGAAAAGACCTCGACACCAAGAGAAACATATGCCTTCCGCCAGCACTGTGAAGGCCATAAATCCCTCATTACAATGACGTGGGGAGAAATGCCAAAAACGGGAGCATGGCTGTGTGTAATTAGGCCACATAGTGACCAAGCCCGTCAAAGAGCGGGAACGCAGGGGTGGTGGCAGCAGCAGGGTCCGTATGGAGGGTCAGGGAGCCCCCATGGCAGATGGGACAGGCTGTGGGGCCACGCTTTCTTGCCTCATGGCTGGGTCTGGATGATGTGGGGCATGTACGAAATGTGCTGGCAAAGATCCATGTCCTTCAGATTCCTGCTTCACTCCCTTTCCCTAGCACACACACACACACACACACACACACACACACACACACACACACACACAGCAGGGCGAGCCCTCGGCGGGAGGTCTAGCAGAGAGGGATCAAAACAACATGTGAACATCAAAACAACATGTGAACGATTGCACCAAGAACATAGAGCATCTCAAGGAGCGAAGCGGTCTCTAAAGCTCTGCGCCCACTGCTGATTTAAACA
>JBBPDB010000001.1:38215156-38234315 GCA_037974465.1 Brachypetersius altus
CAAATGCATCATGATGGTGCTGATTGAGATGCTTCATTTTTGGAAAGGTTTATTTTGGTGTACCCCATAGCAGGTACACCGACTGACAGCAACATGTAAATGTTGTCACATGACTGGGATAACATTCCTGCCTGTGTGGGCGGGACGATGGCCACTTTTTGAACAGACATTAATATTTCTAGTGTGGCTACGGATTAGTGTTGTTGTGCAACTTCGAGTGTTCAGTGCCCATGTTTCTGAAAAATATCCATTTCAGTTATAAACAATTTATACAGGGCCGACATGTCCTTATAAGTGAGCTAGACAGTCGCCTAGGGCACTTAAAAAAAAGCAGCAAAACTGTTACGCACCCCAACCCCCCATGATTGGCAACCCTTTGTTCCCCCAACACCATTGGGCTAGAGTACTCTCAATCTGACATGTCCAATGCCATTGGATCAGAGTAATGTCAATCACTGCCTGTAAATCTGACAATGCTCAACACCATTGAGGAGCACTATCAATAGCTGTTGGATTTGCACTGCAGAATCAGAGTACCATAGATTTCAAACAGGAGGAGAGACTCAATTTAAACCCTTCAGCAAGTTAAGAAAAAGTATTATGAGGTCAGAAATATAGAATAAAATCAAAACACTGTGATCTACAATGCATGAAATATCCACACCGTAGGTCCACATACTGTACTTACGGGTTATAGAGGATTTGCATATGTGTACTGCACTTCACCAGTGAAAATGGCTAAACAGTCGCTGCTTTGTATTTTGTCTAAACTGCTAAATGATGGATTCAGAAAGCTTCAGAGTTAACGCAAAGATCTGAAGGCCTTTGAGTCTGACTCCACAGTGGCCCTTGACATGTGTATGCATGTGTAGGTGTGTGCGTGTGGGCTGCAGCTGTCCTGAAACAAGAGAAGTTCATGTTAAGATACTGGAGTCAATGTTTATGTTAGGCCTTCTGCAGGTGTGGCCTTCTTATGGCCATGCATCACTTTCAGGCCATGTGGAGCTTGCTTTAAACCTTTGTACAGCATGCTGGATTAAGAGTGCTCTGCCATAATGCTCTCACACTGAGGACACATAGCATTACAGAACTTCAACAGCACTTCCTCCTGCCATAATCATGTGCCAGAAATGATGTCAATACTTTAGACACTTAAATCAGTCAGTTTTTTTCATATCCTGTAGTATAAAAGACAAAATACATGTTGTGCTTTTCATGATATGTTAAACAAAATACTGTGTGTTCACTGGCTGAGCTTCTGCAGCAAATAAAAAATGGAGTGCAAATTCTCTCTTTAATATATGATTTCACATTTTTAACCAACTTTGAGCGAGATCCATTACAGCAGAACCGATTCTGTCACATAAAAAGAAGAAACATAATATGTGCTTTATATCCTTATTATATCCTTATTTTGAGCTTATACTAGGGCTGTAATGGTACTTGTATTCGTACCAAACTGTCACGGTACATGGGTCACGGTTCGGTCCATGATGTCTTTCAGAGAATACACGGTCTGCTGCTTTACACATACATGAAAATATAAGCAAGAGTGTGTGTTTACTGGTTAATACTCTGCTGCTTATTTAAACAAACAAAATCAACCTAAGCCTCATTCTTTAGAACTTTTTGTTGCTTAACTTTGCTGTATCGTGAACTGTACCGAACCCTGACGCCAAAACCGGGGTACGTACCGAACCGTGACATCTGTGTACTGTTACACCCCTAGCTTATACTGTTCAATACATTTTAGTTTCTTCATTTTCAACACAATACTGAAGCCGTAGCTGTAATGGTAAGTCTATGCTAAACTGTTAACTGTAACTGTCATTACAAAATTCCAGCTTTTATCATTCCTATTTCAAAATATCATGACTGTGGCCGTGCACTGATTACACTACTTTACACCACTTCTCTTCAGTTTGTTTCATTCTGTCACCAGTAATTAAAGAGTTGAGAGCATTAAATATTCATATTTTCCTTTTTTTTAAAAAAAAAAAAAAGAGTGGCATAACTGAAATTGTAGAGAGTTTGGGTGAACTCTGCTTCACACTTTTTCACATGAGCTGTGTTTTGGTACCAGGCCCTCCAAAGGGAGATACTGGGTGAGAATCCTATTAAAGTTGGGGGCACACACTCTTCAGACTGACAGCTAGTGCTGAGACAGCAGAGAAACAAAGAGGGAGAGGGAGAGAGAAAAAGAGAAAGAGCAGAAATCAGTACCCAATCTCAGACATGCCATGGGCATCAGATCCATGTCAAGGTAGCCTGGGAGGAATGGGAAGGGAAGGGCTGGAGACTGGACCAGCAAAAAGAGCCACTAATGATGTGCCCCGCTAGCGGCAGGGGACTGAGTGAGAGGCACTGTGTGTTTCAGTCCACTGTCAAAAAGATGGAGCACTGACCACATGGTGTTTGTTTTTTCCTCTATAAAGCAGTATCAATATGAACATTTCACCCAGAACAGAGCATCATAAGTGTGTGATTCAGTCAAATAATTGTTATTTGTGAGGGAAAACAAGTACTCAGACTCAGACTTTTTGTTATTGTACATCCTTCCAGTGAATATATACACTGTGTGACTTTGAACTATTAATTATGGCCCGAAGTGTGTGTATTCACCGAATTCAGTGCATTCACTGTGTATTCTAAAGATATGTATGTATGAAAAACTATTCCACAAAGTGATAACATTAATATTTTTTTAATAAAAAAGCTATCTGTGAAAATTACAGCTTGGAGATATCTACAGTAAGGAGTAATTAGCTTTTTCAACACTTTTGGCCTTTTCCTCTTGGCAAACCATTTTTATTTCCCCAGGGTTACAAGGGTCTCATTGACAGACTTTCAAAAATTAACCCGCAATTAATTTTTAATGGGATTCGAATCATGGGATTGGCTAAGCCAAGCAAATACATGCACCTTTTTCGGAGACCAGCTATTTTGGTACTTTATTTTGAATACATTGTGGCAGATGGTGGTCTAGTGGTTAGGGCAAAGTCCCTGCAATTAGAAGGCTGTAGGTTTGAATCCCAGCACTGCTAGTTTCATCATTGAGGTACCCTTGAGCATGGCACCATCCCCACACACTGCTCCCCAGGTGCCTATCAGTGGTGGCAGCCCCTGCTTCACATGGTGAATGGTATAAATGCAGAGAAAGAATTTCACACTGTGTGGTGTTTTCACACGTGTCTGTAAGGGACGCTTTAGCTGAAATGTCTAACTCTAGCCAGATTTATATATTTTTGCCTTCTTCTGCTGGCTTCTTTCTTACCTTCCTTATTGTGAAATAGAGAGAAAAGGATGCACCTGCCCAGGGCTGATTAGATTAACTTTTCACTTTCATATTTTCAAACCAGTTGTGCAGAAAGGGCAGTTTTTGATATAAAAAATAAATGGCATATGATGCAGCCTATTTTCTTTATTCAAAAAATGGCATTGAGATTATTTGTATGTAAACAGCCCACTCCCAATCATTTACATAAGGAATTTTTTTAATGTGTTATTTTGATGTGTTTGGAAACTAAAAGCACAGATGTGTTTAAAGGACAAACATAAAGCACCCAGATAAATGACTTTACATGCAATATTCTTGGATGCTTAAGTCTTTTGAACAGCATGTGCATATGTATATGAATATATACAGTCCTGAATAAAATCTTAAGACCAGGGGGAAAATGACAAGCAATCGCATTTTGCACTGGTGTTTCATTACCAGGTTGTAGGTAGAGCTTCAAAATGCAAAAAGAAGAGACAGGAGCAATAGACAAAAACTAGAGAGCAAGCAATTTATTGAAAACTGCATTTAAACTCAAACAGGCATCAAAAGTTTAAGACCATAGCCTTTAAAAGTGCAAAAATCTGTCTTTCATGTCATTTTCTGTCAGGCTTTCACACTGTCAAGACCTCCTGGCAAAAAGGCTCTCTGTATTTGAACATGGCAGGATTGTTGAGCTGCACAATCAAGGCCTCTTGCAATGCGCCATCGCCATCAAGAGAGTCATTTTAAACTTCTTAAAAGATCCTGAGGGTTATGGGACCAAAAAGTCAAGTGGTAAACCCCAAAAAATTTCACCCTTGCTGAGCTGGCAGTGAAGACACAGGCCGATCTTCTACCCAAATTAAACCCCTTACTGATGTTAACTGCAGCCCAATAAGCATAAGACGGCATCTGCAAAAGAAGAGGCCACATCTCCTCCCACACCGCAAACTTGCTTTGTTTGGCCTTTGTAAGGGAGCACCAAACATGGGACACTGAAAGGTGGAAGAAAGTTTTATTCTCTGATGGTAAAAAATGTAACCTGGACGGTCCTGATGGTTTCCAACATTACTAGGATGACAAGGAGATTCCACTGGAGATGTTTTCTACGCAGCATAGTGGAGGAGGCTCTATCATGGTCTTTTTCCCTCAATGCAAAAATGGCGCTGAAGGTTGTACAGGGGCATCAAACGACAGCAGGATATTTGGAGATGTGGAGTTGCAACAGGCATCCGTCTTGACTGAGGGCCTCGTCTGAGCAGTAATGACTGGGTCTTTCAAGAGGACAACCCTGCAGTTCACATTGCCCACCTGACCAAAGAGAATAACGTCGTTCTTTTGAACCATCCTGCATCTAAAGCCAATTGGGAACATTTGGGGATGGAGAGCAAGGGAAGTTTACGGAAAACGCACGCCAGTCTAAACCGTGAATGCCCTTCGTGAAGCAGTCTTCACCACATCGAGCAATGTTTCCACCAGACTCCTGGAAACACTCAAGCATGCCTAAACAAATTTCTGAAGTGATCAACAAGAACGATGGGGCTACTCACTACTGAGTCCTTTTCTGACACCTGTTTGAGTTTAAATGCAGTTTTTAATAAATTGTTTACTCTCTAGTTTTTGTCTCTTGTTCCTGTTTCTTCATTTTGCATTAAGCTCTACTTACAGCCTGGAACCACCAGCATGAAATGCGAATGCTTGTAATTCTTCCCCCGATCTTAAGATTTTGTTCAGGACTGTATAAATATTGACACTACAGACAAAAAGTTTATTTTAATTATTGCTTCTTAAAGAGTGGAATGACAAAATGAATGTGAAATATTGTAAGGGGTTTGTGAGCATTTACAATTCATCAGTGTAAAAAACTGTTATGCATAAATGGTATAAAGAATGTTCTCATATGACCCATTAGAGTCCAGCGCTGTAAACCAATGGGACCTTTCTAAACAATTAGGTGTCTGTGGACATATGTTGACTGCTTGACTGAAAGACTTTGGAACTATACTTTTGGCTTGCACTGCATTTGTGCAGTGTATGTATATGTATGTATATTTGCACGCAGATGTATATGTGCATATGTTTATGTTTACGTGGAGAAGAATTCCCTCAAGGCACAGATAATGAGAGCCGTGTTTTTGGACAGGATATGCATAGGCTGCTGGAGAGGTCAGTGAATGGTGCGGTGCGAGAAAATTTCATACACAGGAGATAAGGGAAAAACAAAAGCAGGAATTCCCCCTGTCGGAATCTGGAACACACACTCTATCCACCATCTGTTCTGCCCGTCAATCATGTGCGACCTCCAACATGCAGGCACACATGAGCATGAACGCCCACACAAATGCATGTTCACACACAAACCCACACGCTGAAGCTCCTGCCATGCAAATAAGCATGCACTATTGAGTAGAGGAAGGTCCACGGCTTTCTAAAACAGAAGCACCCCTTTTAGGTTTGTTTGGAATGTTTCTCACTTGTCGGTCTTGTTACAGGCTGGTCCTTCCATTACGTTTAAGCATATCAGGTCTTTATGCTTGGTTTGTTATCTCGGGTCTGTTCCCCACAAGTCAAATGAGAGCAACTTCCCAAAGGGGAAGCAGCAGAGGGCACCTCCTCCTCCTTTTTCCAATGCCTGGATTGATTTGGGCTGATCTTTTAATCTGGCCGTGTGATTTGCTAGCACGGCTCGGTGACGGAGTTAATTGGACAGCAATGGGAAGGATCCTGCCTGCTTGGAGCAGGTTCATTCGGGAGGCGCCGCAGGGGAACGAGCTGCAAATGAAGAATGCCACTTCTTTTGTTTCAAGCCACTCACCCCGAATAACTTAAATCCCAATCTGCCGACTTCAAAGATGCATCCGTGGACAAAGTCGATGCTTTAAGGATGAGCGGGATGGAGAGAGAGGGAATAGAATAGAATAATGCAGAGGAAGGACAACAAGGTTAACTTTGTCAGGCTCTGTCAGCGATGAAGTTCTCCAGTGCAGATAGTTGCGTTTGAAGTCAGGGTATGCAGAAAGTCGCTTCTTCTCAGGATCGCGTGCGGTTACGCTACGTGTGGGAAGCAAAGTTTGGAGCAGAGCAGCTCAGAGTAAACATTAAGTGAATAAATGGCGTTCGGGCGCACGGTGCACATTAAATCAAAAGCAAATGTTTTAAGGAGTTAATGACTCTGTTTACAGTGCTAAGTAGCAGGGTCACACTCTGAACACACACACACACACACACACATGCAGTACATTATCAAGCTATTAAACTTCACCTTGAAATTCCCCTGGTACCCTGTGGTTTAATGTTGGATAAATATCAGCATTATTTGAGGTTACTCAAAGTGTCCCACAGAGGAGAGTTCATTTGCAAAAAGTGTGTGTGTGCTCTGACACTGCAATCAGCTCAGAAGAGCATTATACTGCTAATACATTAAAAACGGTTCCTCAGTGGTTCTTAGGTTGCATGTATTGTTCAAGGAAACATCTTTTATTGAAACTCAAACTTTTCTTTCGGAGAAATATGTGAAGGATCTCATTAACAAACATGGATCTCCACAGAAGCTTCCAATAAAAGATGCTTTAGAGAACCAAAAGTGTTTTTTCTGAGGAACAGCTGCAAAGAGCCCTGTTTTCGCAACTACATTTTAAGAGTGTGTCCCTTTAGTGTGTACATGATAAATGTATCAAGTGCAGTGTGTCATCACATCAGGTGACCCTCCAGAACGTGTGATGTGCTTGCGTCTCCTAAATAGGAAAGCTATGAGAATAATGCACTCATTGATCCCTTCTGTCCCCGATACTGACATTGATTTCCCATACAAACAGCTAACTAGGAATTAGTGCAGTGTCAGTTGCAAACCAACTCAAGCCGCAAGCTTAACTCTGAACTTTTGATACCATTCCCTGAAGTGTCTATAGTGTGAAACCTGACACAGAGTCCATGTGAAGGGCACTGATATTGTGTGGCAGGAACCCAAACAAACAAGTCGGATCCATTTCCTGCTGAAACAAAAGGAGGGGTTGTGAGGATAAGGTCAAGTCTAAGTGGGCAGATACTATGGATATAAAAAGGTTTGAAGCATTGTGATGCATGAAATATTAAAGCGGCATCCAATTGCTTTTAGTCAGGTGAGAACCTTATTATTTGTCAAACAATTCAATGGATTTGAACTAATTAATATGGAAAAAATCAAGGTTTTGGTGATGTTCAAGATTTCATAACACATTGTGGTGTTGCGAGCTTTACAACCCTACCAGGCACATTTGTAGGAAGTTTCCTAGGCTGCGAATTTCAGATCGTGTTTGTGGCTTCTCACACTAAGGTGAAGGTTAGGGCAAACTGGTCTGAAATCAGCCAGGGAAGTAGAAACAGGGCATGTGCTTGTTGCACCAAGATATATCATTACTATTCTGGCCCTCGTCTAGAACTCAATGTTTTTGTTAGGTCCTGGAGGAGTGGCGTCTGACCCCTGCTCGCTCCATGTCTAATGAAGGTCTGTTCTTGATTCCCTGGTGATTTCTATCACCTGGACATGCAGTGCAACCACACCATCACAATTTAGTGGAATTGAGGTGATGTTTCATATTGGGCTTCACATTTCAATGGTTGAAAGAATTACTCAACTGCACAAGTGAACAAAAAGCAATGGCTCCCCACTGAAGAACAGAACTGTCATTTGGCTGGATTTTCTGCACGCTGGAACTGAGCAGAATCAATCAGATTCCTCTATAATCAGTTCTAAATCATACTGATAGGGTGACCCATATTGTGATTTGGGTCAGTCTTCCCTGAAATACATGGCTGCTATTGTATTTAGTTTAGATGAGAAATATAGGCTTGTTTTCGGATTTTCTAGTCGGAGCATTCATATACATGTTCTGTTGTATGCAAAATATTGCACATTCCTATTCAAATTACACACTTTATTGATTGTTCTTTTACCTTTGCTTGGAAAAGACACATTTCAACCAATAGTAGGGCATACGTATTATTTATGTGGCATATGCACCTATAGTCAGTCAGTCAGTACTTAGTAAAACCTCTTTTGGCTGAAAGAATTTTTTGTAGCTTTTTTTTGTAACATTATTTCTATCCTTAATTAAGAATAATTTCTCCTCTTTCAATTTTGCTCTTTCAAGGGTTGCCTTGCTTGTTTAAGAACTAGTTACAAAACTTTAGTAATATTCAAAAATGACAGTAGGACTATTTCAGAATCATAGTCTTTTGTTTCTTGAGGTAGCTTAAGGTTGATATTTATGTTTTGAATCATACTGTAACGGTTGGTTCAGTGGCCACTAGAAGCCACTGCTTTTGTGTGGATTTTCTGTGACTTTTACTTTGACATCCCATTCTGTTTTCCCTGCATGTTTCCTGGTCCCACCTGTGTTGCGTTTGTTTCCCTGATTGCTGTGGGTATTTGAGTTTCTGTTTGTGTAGCACCCCTTGTCAGTCCATCATGCTTACAACCTTATTCTGTTCCTGTTCGTATTCAGTTTAAATAAAGAAGCAAAGAATGGAAGTCTGCCTGCCTGTCTGTCATCGTTGGGACACATCATGGCAACGGGTTAACCCCTGTCACCGTGACACATACTTATTGTAATATCCAATTGTCTTTCTTCATCTGTTTATTCACTTGTTGAGGGGCATTAGCTGTGTGGTTTTATTGGTATTTAGTGGAATGCTTTCTTCTCTTCATTGCCACAGAATGTCCTGTGACATTGGCTGCCTCATAACCCAGAAGCGTAATAACCTTTAGTCAGAAAGGTGTTGTTTTATTAAAATTCTTCTCTTTTTCTTTTTCTAAACATACTTGAGGTGATAGTAGCCTAAAACTATCTTTCTTTGCTTGATCAGACCACACCACTTAAAACATGAATCTAGTTTAAGTGTTGTGTTAAATAAGTCAAATTCTGACTTTTGTGATGAAATTAAGTTTACCTTCCTGTAACTCGTCCATGTGGACGGTGTTTGTGCAGCAACATAGTATGAGGTATTCTTATGTCAAACATCCTGTAGGTCCTGGTAGAAAGGTCCTGGGTTTTTGCTTTGCATACATAATCAGTTTATAAGTAGTTTTTGGTCAATAGATCTTGTGTTGGCTTCAGCAATTTCTATTTGTAATTGCGATTTCAGACACAGAACGCACCCGAAAGGGCTTATATATCTTTTATAGTCTTCTCCTGCCTTGTAAGAGTCAATTATCTTTATGTTATCAGATCCTTAGTCAGTCACCCATTGCTGTTGAGTACAACACCTTGAGAGGCTTAAAAGGACACATAATTGATTGCACTCTGGAATTGCCTACATCTGACTTGAATTAAGGTCTACTAATGAGTCAAAGAAGTGTATATATATATATATATTAGAGGTGGGCATATATAAATTTTTTTAATGCCGTTAATCTCATTGGAATCTTGGCAACCCCCCCTCCCCCGACAGAGAGACAGAGACAGGTATAAAACATGCGTGAACCGGACAAGTCCCTGAAATATCAAGGTGAAATTCATCATATCTTGCGTAGTGTTGACCCAGCTCCCTGGGTCATTTTTTTTCTCGCGCGATAAGAATCTTGCCATTAACGTCGTTTAAGTGTCAAGTTTATATGTAGAACTGCAGCACCCAACAGGTGAAGGCTTTGTGTGAGAAAGGTTTTTAAATAAAAGAAATCACAAGCAAGGTTTTAAGAAATCAGTCTCAGCCAGAGAGCAGCTCTTTAAGAATGAATTTTGAATTTAACTCTGTTTTCTGTTCACACCATAGGGCAATGTATACCAAGACATTTAGGACAATGCCATATTTTCAACTTTGTGCACAGTTTGGGGAAGAACCTGTTCTATTCCAGAATGGCTGTGTCCCAGTGCACAAAGCAAGCTCCATAAAGACATGCCTGGATGAGATCCGTGTGGAAGAACTGGCCCACACAGAACCCTGACCTCAATCCCATCCAACACCTTTGGGATAAACTGGAATGGAGATTGTGAGCCAGGTCTTCTCATCCAACATCAGTGCCTGAACTCATAAATGCTCTACAGAATGAATGGGCTCAAATTCCCACAGAAACTCCACAATCTTGTTGGAAGCTGTTATACCTGTATTGAAGTCTGTATATTTGAATTGACTTTAAAGTCCCTGTTGGTGTAATGGTTAGACATCCCAATAGTTTTATACATATAGTGTAGGCAAATACACTGAAGGCTTTGTTCAGACTGTCCCCATCGCAGTCAGATTTCTAGTTTAATTAACATGTTTGGTTTGAATGAGCAACAGGCACTCAGCCCTAATTGTCACACATATGAAAAATCTCCTCCAGTTTTCTAATTGGCAGGTAGGCTAATACTATCCAAGACACTACAAGTTAAATTCAGCACTAAAGAGGCACTAAGAAATCACATTCTTTCACTTGTAATGCTTGTTGCTCACGAATTCACTTCGTTATAATCAGTTGTAATCTGAGACTAACATAGCTTTGAAAATCTTCACCAGAGAGCTTCACCACTCAGAAAGCTTCTAGGCTTATGCAAAATTACTACACTGAGCTCCTTGGTTTCTAAGCTTTATACAATCCCAAGCGAGCTTATTAGATCAAATTAATACAAAGAATCCTTAAAGTATGAACCAAGTGGCTTTGGAAAGAGTATGTATTTCTATACATACGAAGTTTTTGCTTTTGCATGTGACTCTAAATGAACATTTAAATGAAAAAAATCAATCATATAATTTTTTTCTATTATGATGTATTTTATTGTAAAAGAAAGTAGGTAAGTTCAGGGAAAAGATTAATTTTCTATGCCTGCACACACGCCCTTAACGTTTAACAGCAAATGACAACATTACATATACTGCATGTGGCTGAAAAATGATGTCATCAATGGCCATCTGGCACTGCGTGTATCAATCTGAAACTTGGCTTTGCACTTCCTCAATAATTGCTAAATATGTGCTACCAAATGGTTATTTGTTCCATTGATATGTGATTCTGCAGCGTGAAATGGAGACATAGGCTACAGCATAAATGTGCCACTTTATGAATGAATCAAGACCAAATGAATACATTCATCAAGCCGTGCGGAGGGCGATTGTAAAAATAAATGACCTCGCTTTCTCTTCTAAAAATGCAGCTGGATGTTGTGTGAATTTAAAGTACGGGAACTCTAATATCAAATGACATTTTTGATGCAGGACAGATGCATAGATGTGCCGGTGCCTCATCCACCAGTTCCTGCATATGACACGGGGCTATGCATAAACAAAAATGTGTTTGAGATTTTCCTGCTTGGCTAAAATAGACACATGTGAGCCATAAAGCAACCAATGCCATAAAAAGATTAAAAAAAATACTAGCATGATCCCTTTAAGGCTTTTTTCATAGCCTTCTCCCCATCATCTTCGATCAGCCTTCAGATTTGGGGCCATAGATCGGAGCTGAGGTTGGAGATGAATTCCTCTCCTGCAGCCCCCCTCTTCTCTTCTCCTGCCCTTGGCACTTTACCAGATTGCCTTTGACATCCTGACGGCCTGACTTGACTGGAGGTGAGCCTTGGTGATGACAGACAAGAGGCTTTATCAGTGGCCGGCAGCACACTGCCAGGCTGCCGTCTGAAGATTAAGCCCCCATATTGCGCCGCCCCTAACCTGCTGCTTGACGTCTTGCATTTTTTGGCTTTTTTTTTTTTTTAAGAAACAGCCCCAGTCACTCTCCAGGGCTGCTTTTGTAATTGGTCCATTTTCCAACTATGAAGTGCCTGGGCTGTTACTTTATTGGCCTGGAGATGGTGTAAATAAGAACCAAATGGACGGGGAGAGAACAGAAGTGACATGGTTTTGTTAGTGGAGATGGGGGGGAGGTGTTACTTTCACTTGTTATGGCCCATCAGAACCGTAGAGCAGAATATTAAAGATGATCTTTGTTTGATGCCACTGAATAAATTCTCCTCTTCGGATGCAAATGAAACTAATTCATGTCTCACAACATTAACGATCTTGGACATACATGCACTTTTTTTCAAGGCATCAGCATGTTCTGAGGAGAAGCGTTGTTTCAAAGTTCTGTGGTTCATGTTCAGCGTGCCGTTTCTCTGACTGAACTGTAATAAGATCACATCTTATGAAAGTGCTTGGCAGACAACTTGTCAATGCAAACGGACGAGCACCACAACAAGTCCTGATGACTTGAACATGTGGAATATGATTAATGTGAGTGAGGTCCTTGAAGACAAAACCCAAACCTGGACTTAGTGTCAGCTTCAATAAGCATATTATGTGGGAATACATCACAGCTCTCTTATGAGAGTTGATCTGTTGAAACACGGCTTGCATATTGCCGAGGCCACAGCTGTGGGCTGACAGCTTTGGAGACACGTTCATGCTGCTATTCCACAAGTCTTCCTTCTGGAAGAGATGTCCTGGAGTTTCACTGGGGTTATCACTGAACTTCATCAGTCAGCTTTCAATGACATGTCATGCACATACATACCATATCTCCCTGCATCTTCATCAGTATCCTCTAGAGCTGTTCGCATATGCTCCCTGCTTGCGCTTGTGGTTTTACTTGTGTTGTGCGGGTGGGCAGCAGTGTCACTCACAGCTCTCTCTCATTTAAAGCCAATGGGAGCTTCGCAGGAATCAGGCGCTAACGAGCTCAAAAAGCTCCCTCCCCTGCTCCACTGGGCCAGATGGCTGAGAAACAGCGTGTTCCGGCCACCGCCACAGCATGTTACTATAACTCCGACCCCACAGTGTGAGAGTCTAGGATCAAGAATGATTCTCCATTAGCGGGCCTGGTTGTGTTTATCACCTGGTATTAGATGGATTGTTGTTTTCTCTCAAAGGAATGGTAACTGCTTATTCAAAATTACACATAATTGGAAATTATACAGTCATACCATATCATGTGGCATACGTGATATGCTTTCAGGTTTTGTTGTCTATTGAGGAGATCAAGTTTGAGTTGTTGACCAGAACACACACTGCTAGATTACACCCAAAAAATCAATGAAATATGTTTGATATACTCCAACTGGTCTAAAACCAGATCCAATGGACATAAATTAGAACCTGTGTGACTTTTCTCAGTATTCTGTCCCAGACATAAAACCCAGTTACTTCAAAATCTGCAGACTAGGTCCAGCCAGCAAAGACACAGAACTATAACTGAGGTGGTGTAATTTATTGGAACAGGACAAAAAATGGAGTGGAGCATCAGAGATGGTGATCTGGCTCACTCCATTCACTCATCCTAGCCCAGTCCAGTGCTGATTATTCATTGTAGAGGATTCGGCCTAAACTATCTCAAGTACTTTCTGCTGAGCACTCTGTTGCCACATCTAATCCATTGCCTTCTGCTTCAACTGCCGGCTTTCCAGCACCCTGCTGATTCACCTCCCTGCTTCCTTGTCTGTTGTGCGGACTGAGAAGATGCCATCTACTCAGTCCTACAGGTATTTCCAGGAGCTCAAACTATGGCCACCAGCTCTGCAACACAGGTGGCATTCCTTCGGCCCAGTGACTGCGCTTGATTAATCTGTCATCTATCCTTTTGGAATGGTCTCTGAAATTTGAGATATTATTTGAAAGCAACTGCGTCTTGATGTCCCTTCACCTACTTGGCAAGTTTTTCCTGGAGGCGCAAATGTGAATGTATGAATGTTTTCCTACTCACACTAAAGACACAGATGATATGTAGCCAAAATCATCAAAGGAGAACAGTAAGCCACAGGGTCTGTCACTCAAGAAACAGCTTAAGTGCTAAGTGTTTGGGGAACACCCCTGTCAATCATAGTGCAATACAGCAGGAGAGCAGCTGGCCTAGCCAATCAGGAGAGGTCCCAGCACAGCAGGTCCGGGACCAGGAAGAGAGGAGCCATCTGGAAAGAGGCTGGGCTACGGAAAGGCCGCGCGATGGACTGGTGACACACGACAGGTACTCGCCGTGATCCAACCAGTGTGTTTGGACTAAGCCTGTCAATCAAACAAAAGCTAAGACATATTTCATCATGTCAGGTGCCTCTCTAATGATGTTAAATCCCTGAGTGCTAATCCTCAACCACGGTGTTGTCATTTTCACTATTAGGATTGTTCACAGTGCGCTAAAGGCTGCTAGCAAGTACCTATCAGCAAAATGATAAGAACCATCTACGCTGTGATTGAAATTGTACCACAGACTTGGAACAACATCTGACTCTAAGATTAAGTGGGACATTATTTGGAACAAGTAGAGAGCTCAGTGCATGCGATTGGTCGCTAAAGGGAACACAAAGATTTATTCATGAAACTAAAGATAAAAGACTTGAAATACCTAATTAACGATGACAACAAAGTCATTAGGGCGCAGTGTTCTGATCTCTCATTAGTGCTTATCAGGGAATATGGTTGTCTATGTAGTCAAATCTTTGTAAATTAGCGCAGAAACTGTTAATTGATGTGCAACATGGCAAACAGTAGGATCAGAGCCATGTCACAGGAAATAGAAGAGAATGTGAATTTTTGCGCTACATTTACTAAAGCATCAATATGATTAATAGTGGATTACACATCATAAAAATAGAGACCCAATTACTGGCTGTAAATTACAACCCTGCAATGCCACCATGCTAATAAGCACGGAATATAATTACATTTATTGCGGCATTGCCAGCGAGATTGATAAAGTCCCCCTCTATCTCGTTAATCTCTCAATAATGTCCACCGTGCATTTGTGCCATTATCACTCTGATTATATATAGTGTGTGGGATGAAAAGCGAGGATGGGGGCTCTCTGTGCTGTCGCTATCTCCAGTCGACGGAGGGTGTTTTTTCACCGCCTGCTCCCGGTGGAGAGGATATAGCAGATAATTACCAACTCGAAAAAATGTCTCTTTTGTGCGCCGGGCTGAAAGGAGAAACTCTCCAAGCATTGAGGAGCTAAATCCCAAAACAAAAGCAGGCCTGAATGGTTGCAGGATTAGCTTTAATAGCAGTAATTACCAGCAGGGAGAAGCAGCCGGGCCTCTCGCTCTCTGCCCATCACCATAGGCTGGAGGTGGTTGATGTTGGGGGGAAGGGAGGGGCATCCCAATGTGTGATTCACAGCCTCTCCTGGCCAGCCGGCCACCAGTCTGCTTGCCTGCCTGCCTGCCTCCCTCGCCCTGCATTCATTTGTAAAACACTTGGACGAGCCCCCATCCAGCCAGGCCCTATTTGCCACTAAAAGCTACTATCTCCCCTCAGCCCCAATAATGGGGCACGCATATAAAAGGAGGGCCCTCCAACACTGTTGCTCCTTGAATTACAATCCAGGGTGATGGCACAGATAAGAGTGGGCCTTAAATTACAAACAGCACAGGCAGCGCTGCTCTGTGAGCCAGCCCCCGCAACGGCAAGACATTCAAGCAACACAAGGAGCCCAGATGAATTGCAATTATCCCCCTTTGGAATAGAGGAAAGGAGGGTATGTTACTTAAAAACAAGGATGATTGAAACGTTTGCCACTTTACTTTGCAGCACAATGTACCCTCGCAGTCCTCTGTCTGTATAGCAAGAGAGGCAGAAATAATGGCTTGTGTTGCAGCTCCCTAGATGGAGGACTGTCATTATTTCAGCTTCCCTTCAACCAGATTATTAATGTTAGAACTACAACAGAGTAGTTATGTTAAACCAGCATAAGTCTTCACCCTATCTCTGCTTCAAAACTGACTTTGAAACAGCACCATTAGCCTCAGACATATGAGTGATGAGTTCTCCAGGCTCATAAAGGAGCACTTTTATGAAATAGAAGTGGCCAAGGACTGAGACTGGGTTTCAAACCAAGGCATTGTAAGAAATGGTAATGCAGACATGGGTACAGATAATAATAGGTGGTGCATTTTTATAAATCTATTTATTTCTTTATAAATTTAAGATGCTCACGGGCCTATTTCATGAAGCAAGTTCATGGTAGACAGTGTAGGCCATAGCATTGGAGACAAAATCTGCTACCAATACCCTCCACCCTCATACAAAAAGCAAAGCTCTTTTCCTGCTATTCTAATACCCGCCTTGGAAAAACAAGTCAGGTGGCATGTGGTCTTAATACTGTGTAAACCCTAATATATACACACATTTTCATTACCCTGCAAGAGAGAATATAACCGTTCATAAAACAAATTCAGATTAAATTTTATGAAGTTAACAATTTTTTTTGTTAATCCAGATTTAGTTTCTCAATGAGAATCTTAAACTATTAGATTGATATACATAAAATATTCATTCAGTCAGCCTAATGAAACACGAGGAGTTAGGCTTTTTTTTTTTTTTAAATCTAGGAAGTTAAAGAGAAAGTAAAGCAGTAGTAAAGAAACATGTAAATTTCATGTTTCATGCCCTTGCAGGAGTGTTCCTCAGTGAGTTTATTCAGCCAGGTAGGAAAACAAGAATTCACTTGCCACATGCATAGTCATACAAGTACAACACACAGTGAAATTCTTTCTCTGCATTTAACCCATTTACCAAGCGAAGCAGCTGCCAACGAGCCACCTGGGGAGCAGTGGGGGGGTGGGGGGGTACCTTGCTCAAGGGTACCTCAGAAGTGAGGGTTTGAACCCCGACTCCCTGATTGCAGGGCCAACACAATAACCACTAGGCCATCCAGCGTGACCACAACAGCCGCCATATTGCTTATTGAAATAATAATGACTTTATTTTCTTAATATTTATGTAATATAATTTGCCTCTTTTTCTAATGACCAAACAACAAGGGTCCTAAAGAAAATCTGGAGGCGTCCACAAACTTTAAACTTAGCTGGCTAAGCAAGCAATCTTGATTTGTAAGGCAAACCAAAATGTCCCTGTGACATATTTTGTAGGAAACAACAGCCTTTCAGCCTTACTTTGCTTGGGAAAATAATTAACAATTTTCTTCTTGCAATTTGGTAGGAGGACCATGGCTGAAGCTTCTTCTCCTTCCAATATAATATCCTAAAAATGTCCATCTCTACTTTGCATTTCCTGTTCCCTGTTTCCTTCCTCTATATCCTGCCTGTTCCTTCTCTCAGTTTTGTTCAGAGCAACTGCATGACATTTTGCTTCCAGAGGTGAAAAAGAATTTTTCCACTCCCTGTTTCAGTCCAGTCACAAATTTTTTGGACGGGGGAATTCAAGTCATGTCTCTCCTACTGTTTGGAAAATGTGGTTCTGCTTTCATAAATACAATTCCTGTTTAAAATGTTAGTGAATTGTCACACTGTAACTGGAATGCTGGGTGTAAGTTAACTATTGTAAATACAGGCTCAAAACGCTGATGCATGCTGACCTGTGGATAAAATCAAATACGAGCAGAGGTCAGGAGACCTATCTCATTGGCACACTGGATTGCTAAAGACCTGTACTGACTCTTTTTATGCAAGCACAAGGACCCATTTAAAGCTACAGTGGTGGCACAAAACCCATCACTAGCGTGGCCTATAGCTTTTAGCACCTATCTCATGAAGGAATCTGATGGTATCACTGTGTTTGCAGGCTTTCAAAAGAGAGGTGAGCGCTCTTGTTTGAGGTGCAGAGCACTGAGGTCTGCATTAGCAATGCCCTCACGTCCATCTCATGCATTCAGAGAGCTTTAGAAATGTGAGGCCTTTCAGCATCCCATGGCTTTCTGTCCTGGCTGCATCAACAGTGCTAGCGTGTGGCTTGTTTGTGCTAGCGTGGTTAGATAATCTAAAAAATCAACCTCAAACACATGGCTGATGGAGCAGGGAGACAAAGATAGATCTTCCAGTGCAATTTCTGCCCTTTTCTTGAACACTCTTGTGGTCATGATCAACAATTTTTCTTGGAGCGCTCTTCAGCAGATGAAAGAACAAACTGTGTCACTTGTGTGCACAGTCTGCACACATATGAGTCACTAAAGTAAATAAGAGACAGCAAGCACTCAACTCACACACACACACACACACACACACACACATACACACTGATGACACTTAACCCCCATCCCTTTTGCCCTATCCAGCTTTGATTGCAATAATGAAACACACACATACACATATGCAACATCCCCCTTCATCTCTCAGCTTTCTCTCTGTGTGAAAACTATCACACATGGCTACGATTACTTCTTACCACAGCAGGGTAGCAACAGGACAGAAAGTCGCCACGCTACCATCCGCTGCTTTCATGTTACAGAACATCATATGTTCACACGCGCGTTCTGTTTCTAGCGTGTGTAAATACATTTCCAGCAAATTCATCTCAAGGGGTGTCATCACTCTACCTTATATGCAGCGAAAGGACATTAATATTGCCAAAAATGGACAGCATGTTCCATAAACACAGTCCTTATGGGTTTCATCCAGCCCAATGGAGATGCCAAGCAGACTATGCTGTCTCAAGCTCAGCTACTGCCAGGAGTACATCTTTATTAATTTATTTATGTACCTCTTTCCTCTGAGATTGATGGTTCAGGCCCAGATGAAGAAGAATAAGAGAAGCGTCTTTTCTGCAAACCACATCTTTGCTAAAAACAGATTCACTCTTACTCCTCCCCACTCTTCAGTAAGCCACAGCTGGGACACTAAACAAAAAATGGTCCCATTTTGGCTTCTCACTGGAGGGTCTCTCTGTAAGCTCATTATGCCTATCATAAATCACCTCTCTGCGATGTTAAGATTCTTCCACGTAGAATGCAAGGACCTCTCTGTCTCTCTAGCAGCAATTAAGACTTGAATGGAAGGGATAATTCTCTGTGTATGACTGACCTGCAGTAACCTAGCCTTTGTCACCTTTTGACAAGCTGTTCTCTTACCAAGGAGACAGGTTTTGGCATGCAGGGTGGTGGACAGCAATTTGGGCAGCATTATCTTTAGCTGTTAATAAAGTCAGAGGTGTCAGTTTTTAACTGATTGCCTTTCTAATTGTGGTTTAGTTAAAAAAAAAAAAGCAAGGGAAGGGGTAAGTGCGCAT
>JBBPDB010000001.1:38240655-38248155 GCA_037974465.1 Brachypetersius altus
GATATTTGAAGGACAGGACCCTCTCCACTGGAGCTCCGTTGATGTTGAGGGGTTTGTAGACTCGCTGCTGACTCCTTTGGAAGTCCACCATCAGCTCCTTGGTCTTGCAAGCTGGGGGTGGTTGTCCTGCCACCATGTAGGCAGCCTCATCGTTGTTGGAGGCCCAGCACCACTGTGTCGTCAGCAAACTTCACAATGGTGTTGGAACCATGAATGGCCACACAGTCAGAAGTGTAGAGGGAGCACAGCAGTGGCGAGAGTACGCACCCCTGTGGCATCGTGGCGCTCCAGTATTGGTGGTGATGCTGTCATGTAAAATGTTTGGTTCATCACTGGCCATGCTGACATCCATTATTAAGACAAATTACACAAGAATGACAGCAAACTATCTCTGAATAGAAAATCAATATTAGAATATTCCGGACAAGATCTGGCAGACTGGACGCAAAGGATTGGACATATAGGACTGAATGTATAGGATCAGACTTATATAACTGAACACGTCACACTTATTGGATGGGACATGATTGGACTAATGGGATCAAACATATAGAATCAAACATATAGGACTGAACTAACAGGATCAGACTTAAAATATCAAATGTATACAACCACAATTATAGGACCTGTTGGATAGAGCATACTAGATCGGACATACAGGAATTAATGTATAAGATCAGACATATAGGATCCGACTTCTGGGACTGAATTTACCAGATCAAATGTATAGGATCAAACATACAGCATCAAGTGTATAGTTTCAGAACAATGCGATCGAACATATTGGACATACAACTGGACATATAACATCTTGGATTAAACATATTGGACCATAAATATAGGACTAGGAGTATAGGATTGGGCGCCTGTTCGTTGATGTAATAGAATTGCATGTTATACTGTCCAATGATGGTGCAGGGAAGCTCAAAAAGATGTGGTGGAATTTCAAGGAGAACCACAGGAGAACCACATGATGGCCTTCACCCTGCCAGTGTTAGCGGTATGGTGTGACTGGGGGAGTTCTAGCTAGTGGGTGGAATTGGACATGACTAAACTGGGGAGAAAACCAGCAAAAATAAGTTTTAAAAATCTCCTAAATGAATTGTATTGTTTCTTTTACTGTTCCAGAAGGACTTTTCTCCTCAGGTGTTCTCCCTGGAGTACACCAAACACTACTTTTCCTTGATTTTAGGCTGTCAATCGTCCATCCACACTCTGCTGGATTAAAACCTTTGCGGGCTGGTAAAAGCTGATATTCCGTTAATCTCTGAAAGACTCGACGAGCCGAATGCTGAATAGCCTTGTATGTCTCACCAGTGTGTTTCCTTCAGTAAAACCCTCGATTTGGTGTATAACAGCCGACAACCAAGACATAGAGGGGATATTTCGTTATACACTGATTCTTAAAGCTTTGTTAAATGGCACAATGTCCCTTCTGAACATTCGTTGATACTGGTTCTACTTTTAGTACAGGCCAATACTGATGAGTGTGTATTAATGCTGGATAACGATAAAAATTTTTACTTGAATTGTTATACGCAAAATTAAATAATTAATACAAAAGTTGTGTATTGTGCACTTTCATTATTAAAGAACTGAACAAAAGTGCAATAACATTTAGTTTAAACAGTCACACAGCAGCAGGTCAAATATGTCAAAATACTTAAACATTAATTTAATCAAATCAAATATAAAACCAAAGCTTCTTGCCACTGCAGGACATTCACGTTTTATCTAGTTTGTTATGGAAAAAGAAGTTCCCTCAGATTCCAGAGCATGAGGGGTGGAAACATTATAGCAGCTGCAAAGGGGGACCAACTCCACATGTATCTGAATGCAGGGTCATTAAATTCCCTGTTGGTGTAATGGGCAGGCGTTTTGTCCATATAAGTGTATGTTGACTTGTGGGCATTTGTATTGTCCATCATAAGATGGTTTTTAGACAGAAGTTTCTTCTGAAATCAGAAATATCGTGGGGAGTCTGTCCTCTCTCTGCTGCTGCATTATAGCAGCTGCAAAGGGGAACCAACTCCTTATTGAAGTCTATGTATCTGAATGGAGTGCCTTTAAAGTCCTTATGGTGAGGAGTCCCAATACTTTTGTCCATATAATATGAGAAAAAGTAATGGGACGCCTGGCCCCCACGAAAACCAGCCGAGACTTAGAGCTGCGTGCTGCCCGCACCCACGAGCACAAAACACAAGAAAGCAACAGACTTTGAAAATGAAAGGATTAAAAAAAAAAAATTGCTGTAACGTGTTACATGGAATGGAATCTTCCCTTGTGCGATTTATCTGATCCAGGGTAGATTTATTATATTAAAAAGAAATGAGATAAGACTTTTTTTGCCAGAGAGAATGTTCTAGCTGGGTATTTCAGCCCATTCGAAGTAGACTGGAGTTGGTTTGCGATCGAGAGGCCAGGAACATCTCTGACATCTTTCAGAGGCAACTAATAATGTAGGCTTTCAGTCGCAATGAAGGATAGCTGTTATGCTGCTCAGCCTGGAGAATGGGAGCTAAAATGGTTGTGCAATCACGTCATCGCAGCTTAATGAATGCTGGTACTGCAGGTCAAACATCCCCACACAAATGAGAAGTGCATCAGTCAGTCATCTTTCAGAACGGATGCAAGCAAAGAATCAGAGATGCCGCATTACAATAATCTGGTCTTCGGCCATCGGGGACCCTGAATTTCTGATCCCTCGCCACCTGGGTCATTAGAGAGCAGTGTCCTGTGAAACGCTGCACTAGATAGGCTTTATTTTTCTCACTCTGCTCGTCTTGATGTTCACCACTACCATGTAACCTCACCATTACCTTCTCGCACCAGGCAATTCGCAGTTCAAGCAAGCCAAGGACAAATCGGCGAGGGTCATCCATCGGCTGACTCCGCCAGTTCTTTCAGGATGTAAAGTGTGTGTGTTAGTGAGTGACGGCTGATTTGTGTCCATGGATAAAGGCCCAAGCAGTCAAACTAATCTAACTGTAAAGTTACAATCTATTTCTCACTGCATAAAAAAGTTCTGCCACTGTTCTGCAGTACATACTGAACTGGAGCCTGTTGAGCGGGGAGTTAAACGTCGATACCTCACTGTGTAATAGGCAGAGATAAGAATCGTGTTCTGTCCTCAACCATTGAGCACAGTTTACCAAGACCAATGTCCACTTCTATAGCGATCGCTTCATTTCTTGAAATATATTGTATGTGAGATGTCTGGTGCTTTAAAAACCTGACAGCTAGTAGCTACTCGAAGCTACTAGTCAGTAACTGTGAATATGAGGACATAGTGATCCCAGGCTCTTTATATGACTCTTTATATGTTTCAGCAAAATGTCCTATTTAGTAGTGTAGAAATCAGTGAAGGCCTGTCTGTAAGGGCTCATTATGTTATAGCACACAGCAAATACAACTGCTGTGGTGGGTTGGCCCCCATGGTTCGATTTATGGGGGGTACTGAGGAGTACTGTACCCCCCCCACCAAGAGACCAAAATTGCAGGTGGGGGGATGGTGTTTTTAACTTTTTTTTGTTGTTAAAAAAGGCAGTACCCCCCAAATATGGTGGACCAATTCACACTCTGCTGGTGCCCCATCCACGGTGAGTCCCTGCCTCGCTCCTGGCAGACCCCAGGATAGGCTCCGAATACCCCCAACCCTAGTAAGGATTACGTGGTTACAGAAAATGAATGAATGAATCTCATAACTGGATACAAGACTTGCTTCAACTCTAACACCCAATCGACAAACTGTTTAGAATGTTATTTCACATTAATATCACTAAATATAATAAATAAAACCAAAAAGCATAAAGAGAAAATCATTCTACAGTAAATAGTTCTGTTGAGTATATCAGTGTGTTCCTTGTGGAAGGTTCTGGAAGTCGAGAAACCTGGTTCGATTCGATCAGTCCTTCACTAAATTAAATCAGGAGCTGCTGATGGAGTTTCACCATCCAAACAACGGCTGGAGGAACCGAGGAGGAACCTGGAACTGGACCCGAGTTCTCCTCACCAGCTCACACAATATCAACAAATCCTGATACTTTTCAGTTGCTTTATTTATTGTTTGCATTCATTCTAATGTTAACTTTGTAAACAAGACTTCATCAAATGACTTTGAACTGCATAGGTGCTAAGACACCAAGGTCAGTCTGCATTATTTTGACCAAAATGATTTATGATTTTATGATTGTGTGAATGCCAAAATTCACACACACTCCAAGAACATCTAATGTTTGGATACACGCAGCATATAAGAAAACATCAAGAGGCCGGACACTGTCATGGCTGCTATGATGATGATGATAAAGGGCCCTTCAAGCTTCAGCTTAAAATCTAGACAGCTGTATGTCATTGTATTTATAAGGGGACAATTTGGCAGACAGAGTGCCTTACAATCATTAGTTACTGGGACAGACAGTCCCTCTGAAGACACTTAAGTTAAGGACACAATGGTGGAAAGTGTGGGGGTTTCAAACCTGTAACTTTGTGGTCATTGGTTTCAAAGACAAGTGTTTTACCCACGAGGCTCCTACCACCCCAAAGTCAGCCGAGCCCGGAGTCAAACCGAGCGTCTTCTGATCCTTCTGATCGTCAGACATGTTATACATTGTGCCCAATGGTTATTTATGGATATTTATTTATAGGCTTCCAAGCATTCCCAGTTGTTTCCAGGTTATTAGACTAAGTCTTGAGTACATAAAGTGTTTGTAATTATTCTGAACCCAGTTCCCCAAAATAACAAACTGATGGAGGAAATACATGCTAGCCTTCACCCTCCCATTGTTGGTGGAGGGTGAAGGCTAGCATGTATTTCCTCCATCTTCTGGAACTGCTTCTCAGAAACTAAATTATTAGTCTGACTGCATCAGCAATCACCATTGTGCTTCTTAATTTTATTTTTATAATAATAACAATAATAATAATAATAATAAGCTGATTATTGGAGCTGAAATTTGGTGGCGCTTCTCATCCAAGTCTGTATAGAATTCTGGCAAAATTCCAGTAATATTCTTTAATATCCGGTGTAGTGCGTTTTGATCAGTTGACGTTAAAACCTGGGTCAGATGTGAAAACAAAGACGTGTCACTGTTTGTTGTGGTTGAAATAAAAATAATCAGCCTGTGAATGCTTTTGTCTCAGTGCACATGGATCAGTGGTGGTCAGTGGAACCAGACGTCCACCTCTAAGAGTTGTAGGCATCAGAATGCAACTGCTGCACCTCAGCAACCATTAGATGTGGGGTGACCCGCACCGCATCACAGTTACTATTTTTTTTTATCCCAGGTGGAACATTTCCTGCACTGCAAAGGGCACTTTTGATGTGCGCACACAACCTGTCTTCAGATGAATGGTGCGGTCTGTAGCAGGCTTCTTTATCACTTTGTCTGCAGAAATAAGGAACCAAGTCAGGTAGGGTGCTGATGGGATCCCGTGCCCACTGGCCAGGCCAGCCTGGTTCTAATGAAACATGTGTGCCACCCCAAACATGATCACCGATCCAATCCAGCCACCCCAATAAAAATTTCCTGGCTCCACCACTGCATAGCAACCGTGCAATCACATATTGCATCTCATCGAAACACATTCTAGTACTTTACAGCAATAAGTGCATTATGAAAAAAATACTGAAGACTATATCCTTTATAAAACCAAGTATTAACAAATATGACACACAGGTTATCTGAAAGCTACACGTACATGGAGGGGTCCTGGGCTCCAGGCGGTGGGGGTGGAGGCAGGGTTACGAGTGTTGGTGTGGAAGTCTGTCCATGTGCACGTTTAACTTCATTTCGTTCTCCAGGATCTGCACCAGCTGCTGCATGGAGGGCAGGTGGCCAGACTCCAGCTTGGACCACACAGGAACATCTAAAGACATTGAAAACAATGCACATTACCACTGTGTGGATTACTGAAGCCCTGAAGCTTTGTAGCTGCTGTAAGCTGATAGAGAACTATGAGCCTAAACGCTCCAGAGGGGAAAAATGTGATAAAGTAACTGTATATGACTATCACTGTAGCACAGAGGCCGAAATAAAAGGACAAGACAGAAAATGGTCACTCAAATAGCAGCATGTTTGCGATTTATTTGTCTTATCTTCGCATTTTAGTGTTTTTAAACGTTCTTGTTTATTCACAACAGGGCAGCTGGTGGCCATGTAATCAGGAAGTCGTGGGTTTGATTCCCAGGACTGCTAAGGACCTCTGAAGTACCCTGAACAAGGTCCCGTCCCCACACACTGCTCCCCGGATGCTTCCTGACTGCCTGCTGCATCATTTGGTGAATGGGTTTAATGCAGAGGAAGAATTTAGCGCTGTTCACATATGTCAGAATGGTCACTTTCACTTGTATTAGTCAGCTGTGCCCCATTCAACTATAATGTTTGAGAGTTATTTCTGCATTTCCACTGTTTACAGCTCTTTGTTTGGGGATGCATGTACACTGCTAATGCTTACAACTAGTGGCGGGGACTAGCTCATGCAATTTCCTCCAGGGTTAAAAATGATTCTGAAATCCATCCTCATGTAGTATAATCAAAAACTGACTCGGTGCATTACATGTAAACACTGGAAGTTGACTTATATTTGTTAAGCTTATAGATTTAGTCTTATATTCTTTCCATTATTTCCTTACCATTGAGCGTGATTTCAAAAGCACCGGTAGACATACACTGATTTTCAATCATGTTGCTGAAGAAGAACACCATCATGCAGGCGTATATCTAACAAAAGGAAAATAAGCTTATATTTAGGTCACAGTTCTTATACTTGCACATTCTCTCAAAAATGGAACCATAACAGTTGAAGTTCACAAACATGAGCATGAGCTAAAACGTAATTACACATCAGGGACCGACTCTAAGGAAAGATCATTAACACAGAGTTAACCAATGAGCTCTAAACAGATTCACAGGGGAGTCGTGACTCCAGCTGAAGTCCCCAGCTGGCTCACCACAAACACAAAGAGCGCCTTGGTGTAACACAAATAGCTAACCAGATTTTTTTTAAATGAAGATATTCATGACACACACTGAGGTCCTTAGTAAGGTTCTACTGACTCTTTACCAGCAGCGCTGCTGGTGTATGACAAATTTAGAAGCCATTTAAAAGTCCAAACATTAGAACAATAATAAGAGCACAACTGAAATCAACAACCTCAAAAAATGACAACCATGCTTGTAAGCTTTGGTTATTAAGATGGCAAACTTATTATTATTAAAAAAAATTGTAATCAGAAAACACTACTCTTTTCAAAACCAGTTTTTCATGCTGCTATCACTTCTGCTTTCAGTTGTTTTCACTCACCTCAACTTTATTGTGAGTAATATTAGATTCGCAATAGACGTTATTAAAGCACAGCACCAATCAAGAACTGTTTTAATATTTTCAGTGTGAAGTCAGACAGGCCACACTGTGGCATAGATATAATGATCAGTGTCAGTCAGCTACCACTGTTTCTTCGGAAACGCTCAGCATATGATTATTATATGATCATTATAC
>JBBPDB010000001.1:38253155-38259242 GCA_037974465.1 Brachypetersius altus
AGATATCCAGTTCTGCTGCTCTAAAAGCCCCCTAGCTGGAGTCTATCACTAGTCATGGTGACCTTAGGTTCCTATGCTGCTATGCTGTGCTTTCCTACGCTCAAGGTGCACCTTGGAAAGAAGATCTGTTGCTTCTAGACGTGTATTTTTGTATTATTTGGTGGATTGACCAAGCATTAAGCTGAGCACTGTAGGCATAATATCTTAAAATGTATCATCCTGTGACTACAATAAAGTATTCAGAAAAACTGTAAAACCAATAAGTTGTGAATGTGAGGAACTGTAGACCCATTTTCTGTATTTTTAGTGGGTTAGTGCTTGGTTTCATGAAAGTAATAAGTGACTTTTTGGAGAGTCCAGAGTGGAAATGCTATAAATTCACACATGCATGCAGACACATGTGATACATATATGCATGCAGTCCTTTTAAACATTTCCTCACACAAAGTTGTGAACCCAAATAATCAGTCAGGGTTTCAGCCATGAAGCATGCATCCATAATGCATAGTTGGGGGCATTAATGTCTGCAGAACAACATATGAATTATAGATAACGCGCATATGGATTTTCATGCGCCTGAAGACAGCCAAAGTGTCCGCCCGAAAGGTATTGTCGTTATCTGTCTGTCACTGGAGGGGGAAAAGTTGTGTCAGCGATGGAGCATAATTGGTGTGGCACCTCACCAAGATGAAGGAGTGGAGAAACAAGCGAAGAGGCCTGCCAATAATGCCACTTTCTTCGGCAGAGGGGTTCGATCCTGGAGACAGAGCATAAAACGATATTCAAGATGGTTTCATTTTACCAGGGAGTGAGGTCTGACATGTAATTTGGAAGGGATTTGACCAGCTCTCATGAGTAACAGTATCAGTGTAAGGATGCATTCAGACATCTCCCTCAGCTCGTAAGTTGGAAAATTGTGACATCAATAAATTAAACTGCCAGTCGTTTGTATTCAAGTGCTTATCAGTAACTGTGGCCACACACCACCCTGTAAAATCAGTAGAGTAGTGCTTGCGATCCACAACTCATCTTCAAGGTTAGGACTTGATTTTTATTAGTGCTCCTGTGGCTCAATTCAATCAAATCCTCAACCCAATGTTCCTCAACCTTGTGTTACATCTCCTCAGAGGGGAAGTAACATTATTTTAATACATTTAAGCAATACTTTTGGAAATATATTGCAAGTTAGCAGAACAATAATCTGTCACGCTAATTATGTGAAGGTAAATTAAGTCCAGCGACTGACAGACTATGACATTTCAGTCTTGACAGAATGTGGTAATTCTGTTTAATGGTTAGTATGGTACCTGTCAATTAGTGGAATATATCAGTTCGTTTTGAAGTTGATGTGTTGGGCAAGTGAAAGGATCTGAGCGACTTTGACAGTGGCCAAAATGTGATGGCTAGACTTGGGCAGAGCATCTCAATCATCCAGGTCTTGTGGGGTGTTCCCAGTAGGCAGTCGTTATTATACCAAAAGTGACCCAAGGAAGGACAACCAATGAACTGGCAACAGGATCATAGCTGCACTGACAAGCGAAAGCTAGACTGTCTGTTCTGACCCCTTAGTAGAACAACTGCTTCACAAATTGCTGAATATGGGCACATGAGCATCAGAACTGGACCATAAAGCAATAGAAGAGGGTGGGCTAGACACATTAATTACATTTTTTACAACATGTGAATGGCCAGTTGGGTATGTGATGCTTATTAGAAGAAGAGGATGCACTGTGGGATTACTTTGTCATGGACCACCTACTTAAACATTGCTGCAGACCAAGTGTATCCCTTTATGGCAACGATATTCCCTAGATGACTCTTTCAGCAAGACAATGCACCCTGCTACACTTCAAAATTTGTTCAGGAATGGTTTGAGGAACATGACAAAGAGTTCAAGGTATTGACTTGGCCTCCGACTTTTTAGATTTCAGTCCAATTGAGTGTCTGTGGGCTGTGCTGGACTAACGAGTCTGATCAATGGAAGCCCATCTCACAGCTTATAAAGGACTTAAAGGATCTCACAGATATCACAACACAGCTTTAGGGGTCTTATGGGGTACTTGCCTTGATGGGTCACAGCTGTTTTGGTGGCATGAAGGAGGCGTGCACAATATTAGGCAGGTTTTAATATTAGGGTTGATTGTGGATCTCTGCACAAAAAGTGGTAACATTATAGATGTGGCAAAAACTTTACATTGAATGTAACAAGCTTTTGCATAAGACTTCTGCTGGACTGGTTGTAATGAGGTATTGCGCAGTATAAATGGCAGCTGAGGCTTTCTAATGGAAAAAAAAAACATGAATGAGGTTTTTATATGAGGCTGATTATATGTAGATTTGTTGTAGAGATTCAGGAGATTCACGATTCTTTATTTGTCACATACAGTTATACAAGAACAATGTGTAGTGAAATGTGCCCCTGAAACGTGTGTGAGACATTGTCAGTGTAAGTAAGTATATATTTTTTTATAAGTATAAATTTATTTTGCTCTTTGGCTTGTCCCTTTAATATTCCCTTTTATCTCTTCAATATTCTATATTTATAAGACATTATGCATGTTACAGTATATCATCCAAGACCTTCCCATTGTGATGCATACTGTTCATTTCAGCCTGTCAGATATTTATGAGTGGGCCATGACCTGCAATATGCACATGCTTGGCTTTTAACATTTAAAACCTTTACTTATGAGTAAACAGCCCAGCTTCACTGAGGCCATCATTAACACTCACATTCGATACAAGCTTGCGTTATAGACCATGTGCGTTCTAGGTTTTGCAAATTACTGCATTTATTGCTCTGACAATTACAGAAATTCCCCACCCCTTTTTTGATTTGCAAAAACCATCAGTCTGCCTATTTATTATTTATGTCAGCGTTAAAGAATCTGACCAAAGCATAATGGATGCCCCATGGCTTGTTTATCATATTTAGTAGTATGCGGGTGTGTTGACTGCATTGATGAATTCACACCTGACCTATGTTTTCATCTTGTGGGTATTCTGGGCTAGGCGTGATTGAGCTCGGCCTGTCAGGCCGTAACGCAGTCAGGGTAATGAACCCGCTGACAGGCCCGGACCGGGATGAAAGCTCATGCATGGCAAGAGAGTGTGGTGGCGCACCCTAGCATGCCAAGTCATTTGTTCTTGTTAATCCTTACCTTTATGGCTGCAAATATGTTATTAGGAGGCGAGCCCAGAACATTTCGCTTCGACTGGCGGCCCCTACAACATATTGATTAGGGTGGGCGGATAGTGCAAGATGCCCGAGACCTTGACACCAAGCCATCTGCAACTGGCGTGACCATGAATGTCTGCCTCATATTCAACATCCAACCTAATTTCCTATTGTGCAAGAATCAAGAGGCCTAAGCCTAAGCCTTTCTGTCCCCTGGTGTATGAGTGTGGCCACAATTTCTTCTTTGAACCTCTTTAGGCCCCATGTCCTCGAAAAAAATTTGATTTTGTATGTATTTGCCTAAAAGAAACAGTCTGCTATCATTTGAAACCAAATGAACCCTTTAATCCCTTTAATCCCTTTAGTTTAATCCACTCTTTTGCTTGATATTGCAGTTTTTCAGTGCTGTCACATCTCACATTTGCTTGTACATGTAAACATATAAACATGAGGTAACAATTTCTTTTATTTATTTAGTTTTGCACGTGTCACAAACAAATGAACAATGAACAATATCAAAATATTGTTTAAAAAAGTCAAATGTACCTACAGTAATGCAATTTCTGTCAGTGCTTATACTCTAGAAGTGTTAGAAATAAGAGCATGGGACTGAATATTTGTGGTTGCTTCAGATTATACAAGAACATCTGAAATTTTTATACATTTGATCTCCTATGTAGCATTTTTAAATAGAGTCCATCAGTAAAGAGCCCTTGTCTAAAGATGCTGCTCAACATAGACATGGGTGTTTTGCACTTCTGAAGATGCATCCAATAATAGGTTTTACAAATAATATGATGCATACTCAAACAACAAAACCAATGATCATTTCTTCAACAGAGCTCAGTAACACAGACTGTGATTTACTAACTACTAATACATTACAACCTATTCGTTCAGTTTTGAGAAAACCAACATATGACAGAACATTTAGTACTTAAGAGTCTCTTTAACACACGTATTAGTTTGTAACATTATGAAGAAAGCTCACACTGTCTGATACACCTTTTGCCACCATTACTTAGATGCCATAATATAGATATCGATTTAAGTACCCCACAGATGTTGTAATACAAATGTGTGTGCTGCCAGATGAGAAAGATTATCATTAAATGTTCCATTAGATATCAAAGTCATAAGTTTTGTCCATATGATGCATCACACCGATGCTGTGCATTTTACTCCCTGGCTGAGCTACGTCAAGCAGGAAGCCCCGAGACACAATTAGCATCAATAAAATATATGGAAAAAAACATAATGTCTGTGTATTGATGGATCACTTTTACCCCAGTGATGCACATAGTCACAATGGGATGAGCAGATTGATCTTAGCAAGGCTGGACACAACAAACCATTTGTCAAAGTATTCTATAGGATGTTCTTTGTTGTGAGTGCGGCAGACCTTGAAGTCAGAAAAAAAAACCATCTGATTTCGGTTATTACTTCACTAGAGCAAGCATGTATGAATAATAAAATAAAAGTTTTAGCAATGACTACATGCTGTTTAGTGTTGTGTCATCTTTATGAGGTCTCTGCTGGGGTTGGAAAGCTTTTTCAACGATTTAAAGATGAATGGAATATTTTAATGGGGTGCAGCTAGATGAATAAATAAACACAAAGGTCATAGGAGGCCATGCTTTGGTTTTTCTCTATTATTCAAATGCAAGATATTTGAATACGCAAACAAATAAACATGATATGTTGTATTATTAAAATACTCAAACATTAACTTTTCATTACATTTAAATAAAACCAAAGAAAACCATGTCGAAGTTTTTACTGGTTAGTGTCCCTTCATCATTTTAACTTAGCAGCAGTGCTTGACATTGTGTGAGCACACTATTCATATGTAATGTCTTTGTATGTATGTTTAACATATGTAGTTATACAGCAAGTGATGCAATGAACTACATTCCTTTATATTCTGTATTAATCCTGCACTAATAACTTTTTTCATGTCAACATTTTTTCTGCACATCTGTACTGTACAAAACCAACACTTAATCAAATTCAAATTATAGTGTCTCCTCTTCTACTTACAAACACATATGTGGTATCAATTAGAATCCTTTTTAATTTATAATCCAAGTTTTAGATGGCCAAGGGCTATTTAAGTGTAAAGCCTTTGTACTATTTATAAAGTGTCATGTCCGCGCCACCTCGACCCCACCTATAGCGGGGCACATCACCGGAGTTCTGAGCCTGGGGAAGTCCCCTTGCATCCTTGTGTCCTCATATTGGTTTACATTTATCCTGGTGCCTAGCAACCCACCTGATTGCTTGGCAGCAGTTAAGTGGTCTCATCTTCATTTGTGTTAAGCCTTAGTTATATTTCGTGAGTCTTGTCCGTCCCCGTGTCTCCATAGTTAAAAGCCAGCCGAATAAAATAGGCTAACGTGCTGTCACCCTCATTCTACCCTTCATCTGTCTGTGTGTGTGGGTGTGCCTCGAAGCTCTCTGCTGTGTTCTTTTACTCTCTGAACAGGCAACAGGCTTGTGCTTTGCGTGTGAGACAAGCTTCCTGCACGGAGGGTTCAGTAAGAGGAGTGTGGCTTCAAGGCTCACCTGTGATCTCCCACTCTCTCTCCTGTATAAACAGAAGTGACCAGGCAGGCAGCCCTGGCAGCAGGCTGCTGCCCCCTACATGCCTGCCATACTTCGCGGAGCCTCTGAACCTTCGGAAGGAGCCCTAACTGCATCGGGTCTGTCTCAGTGCGCAGTGATGTGTTCGCTAAAATGGGCTGAGCTTGACCCTTTACCTGGAACCGGCAGAGCTGGAGAGGCTACCTGCACCCTGTTTAAAGAACTGTTTCTGTTTGTGTTCTTTGAGAATGTCACATTACTGCCTGGACTATGTGACGACAGTTCCTCATTGACCCACGTGGGGTCGCTGTTGGACTCCTGCCTGA
>JBBPDB010000001.1:38263045-38275633 GCA_037974465.1 Brachypetersius altus
CGTGGAATTCTTAAGCACTGATGTACGTCACTCTGGATAAGAGCGTCAGCTAAATGCCGTAAATGTAAATGTAAATGATAAGAGTCTCACATTAACGCAGCACGTTAACGCCGATAACGGCCCACCACTAATATATATATATGTTAAGGCTATACACAGGACTATACATACAATCAGTTAAAATCATGGAATGTGGACAAGAAAGGGAGATAAATTCAACAATTCAGACACAGGTATGGAGGACAGAGTGAATGCTGTACAGTATACTCGAAAGCACAACCGATGCAATGAAGAAACTTATAATCAGAGTTTGTCATACAGCACTGTAAAACAAATCTGATCATTTTGCCCAACTACTTAGCATACTTGCCTACATCAAGTAATACCAGCCACTGCCAACATCAAGTAATACCAGCCACTGTTGTTTTCATTACACACTTTGTAAGCCATCTGTACCAATAATTTATTTTCCTCCGTTATTCATTCTTAACTAATACATCACTGTAACCATAGTGTTCAAAGCTTGCACTGCTGTACAACAAATATAACCATCCTCTGAAATGAATCAAAGTGACACTAGCTTCCAGGGTGACAAGGACAAAGAAAGGCCAATAATTTACATAACATCTTCATATTAAAAGTGAATAGACATCAGAGATCAAACACTGGTGTAGAACAGTTAAAATGAGGCCTTTGCCCACAAACAACTGTGGGCTATATTTCTATAAATGTGTGGACATTTTGGTGGGAAAATGTAAAGATGAATAGAAGTTGGAAATTTACTGGGTAAATCTTAAAACCGCATAAAGGGGCATCAAAGAAAAAAATCTAACCAAGAAAAAGGCAGGACATCAGCCCTTAGTATTGCTAAGTTGTGTTAAGATTGATTTGATTCAATCAAAGCCTTACACTTGCTAGGATTTTAGAAAATCCACTTTTCCCCACATCATAGCAACCAATATTGATTCCTTCTGCAAGAAAAGGGGTTGAGTGAAAAGTATGATATTTCAATCTGAAATGTAGTGGAGTGAACGTTAAAAGTCTGTCTCAGTTTATTTTATGAATATTACTTTAAAACAAACTGAAGATGCCCACAACAGTTTTACTACTGCTGTAGCGTTTACTATTGCAGATGGATTACAACAGTAACTGTATCCTAATGTAATTACAAGAAATTGTGTAAACAGCTGAAACTGATAAAATTAGCAATTACGTAACATGTAATTCCATAATTACATGTAATTACATAGTGATTAAAGACACCTAATGAGACCTAAATAACTTTCAAAATGAAATCATGCTATATACATTTGTGGAATTAACAGTTTGGATGTACAAACAGTTTGTATCTTTCTACGAACTATATCTGTAACTTCATTAATTTTATTGTGAATATAACCAGAGTTGCTGAAATCAATAATGGAGATGTAAGAGATTGATTGAAATTATAACAGGAATGGATTGAATGACTGAATATTAAACAAAAAATGAGATATAAATGGACATTAAATGTATTGCGTTCAGGTGTATATAACATTTTGGGCATAAGATTAACTCACAAGTGGGACACTGCATCATTTCTCTTATTTTGAGGTAATTTCCTTTAAATTCATGCTTTAAAGAACATATTTGGAAGAAATGTAAAAACGAAGGTAAAGCTCTTCAGTTCAATACTTGCACCTATAAAAGATAAAACCTGAGAAACTGAACATTTTTGCAGCGGAATGCATTTTTGCATTTTTTTTACGGAGCACACACCACAGCACACAGTGTGTGCAGCACGAAATTCTTCCTCTGCATTTAACTCATTCGGCATGTGAAGCAGGGGGAAGCTACGAACACAGTGCCTGGGGAGCAGTGTGTGGGGACAGTTGCTTAGCAGTCTTAGGAATTGAACCCACGACTTCCTGATCACAGGGCGAACGCCCTAACCACTATGCTACCAGCTTTCCCAAAAACAATAGAGACAGAGAGAGAGAGAGAGAAAGAAGATAGTGGACAGTCACAATCACCTGTGACAGACTCCAGCAGCACCACTAACAGAAACAGAATGCAGTTCATTGACTGAGCGTGGCTTACCATAATGCCTTGGTCCATGCAATTGGAAGTGACACAGCCTAAACAGGAACTGTCAAATAATTAAAGACTGTAAACAGCACAGATGAGCGGCTGATGACTCTGCCTGTCTGGATCCATTTGCAGAGGGAAAATGAGCACTCGGTTTGTGGGTCTGTTCAATTCTCAGCAAATTAGTGACAGAAGGCCTTTTTCTCCTTGTAGTCAGTGCCTAAATTGCAGCTTGATGCAACTCCTTTAAATAGATGGGAAATCTAAGCATAATGTTGGTCTTAACACAGAGAGTAATTGCAGAAGACTGAGTGGTGGGGGAAATGACACATACTTAAATCTTGTCATTAAGACTGAGCAGCCAGTCATGGTGGAAAAAGCCGTTTTTATTAAAAGAAGATAAACATGTGTAACAGCATAGAATTAAAGGGAAAACAACTATGAAAACATGTATACATGGGTGGTATATTGCTCATACTAGTGTAATGGTCGTGGAGACTAACAACACTGATTTTAAGCAGGGAATTGCAGCAGCTACAACAATGTTAGTATGTAATTGTCTACCTTTAGTTGGATGCTTCATATTGTACTGAGAAAGCAGTAATTTTTTTGATAAAATACCGTCTTAAGAACAAAGCATTTTTGAGTACAAATACCTTTAATTCCATACAAATTTGCAGAGTGTATGTAGTCTACCATTAAAATGTCCTAAAAGCACACACTTAGTCTTTGGCACATTTCCATTTGCACTGTTTGTTCCTTGGGGGACTAACGTTTTAACTGTACAGTCCCTTTTTTGGTAATTTGTTGTAATTTTAAGAGAAGCAGAGCCAAACAGTCTAATCAGAACAAGCCAAGCATTCTTCCTGAACAGAGCAGCAGTTCTCAAGAAGCATGAACCCATTTTATTAGCTTATTTTTGTCTTTTATAAGATACCATTACATGTACTGATACTGTAATGTTTTTAGAAAGTATCATGATACTGAATTTGATCAATATCATCCAGCGCTACAGAAATATATAATAAAACCAGGAGCCCTTTTGCACCTGTATTCTTGTTATGGATTTCTAATGAATGAAATATTGCATGTGAGGGTCCCCAAGCAACAAATAGCCCACTAATGGCAAAACTCTAAACCATATGCTAATTGAGCACTTACAATGCATCGCAATAACTGACCTCTGGAACATAACCCTAAAGGCCTTCACGAAACCCTGTTGGAAAACTAAACAGCAGTTATCCCAACAAACCTCAATTGTTATTCGTCAAACATGACTGAGCACGGGGCAAGCATAAAAGTCAATGTTGCAAATGTAAGTATGCATTAGACTGCACAGATTTTACAATATAAAATCTGTGCCCCATCCATCCATATTCGGAGCATCTTTTTGTGGCCATCCTCACCCTGACATTTTGATTTTTTTAATTCACTAAAGGAAAATCTGTACTTTTGTGGCCCACTGAGCTCATATTGGGCAAGACATGCCTTAACCTCATTGCTCCAGAATTACCAGTGGTGCTTTGGCAAACTGCATGGGAAAGAGTGCAACAGCAGCCTCAGTCCCCTCTGAGCAGACATCCACTGACTTAATCCTGCACAATAAACCACAGCCCCAGACCATCCCAGCTCTAAATGCTTCTCGGCTGGTCAACAGGGTCTATTACAGCCTCTAAGCAGTATCCATCGCAGCTAAAAACAGCAGTGCAAGAAAGCTATACTTAAGAAGAGCTACTTAATGAAAAAAACTCCTTCAGCAGAGCACTCACCCAACAATCTACTTGTGTAGGAGTGGGGAAGTACAGTCATTAAGTTTAGCATATTCAAGTAATTCTGTTGCAATTGGGTTTCTTGTAATTATTCTCATTGTTTAACAGTATACTAAGTACTTTGTCATTAGACTTGTTACTCTCATACTAGGCAATCTTGTAGTTATACTCATTGGTAATTTTTATCAGAAAATCCTAGCATATACAGTTCACTTCTTACATTTAATATGCAAAAAGTCATATGCAAGAAACCCTCTGTCAAAGGGGACATTCATAAACGTGGCTACAACAGATTAAAACAGCACACAGAAAAGGTTGCAGTCCAGCAAAACCATCTCTAACTCTCAAACTCAAGCACTTTTGTCTCTAAGGGCTCAAAAATAAATACATTTTCTCCTATGGTGCACAGACGGAAATGGAGGGCATATGGAGACAAACAGCTCAGAGAATCTGAGATAAAATCTCTGTTCAGTACATAACTTAACCTGCTTTATTACTACACTTTACTGTCCTTCAGACACATTTTTTGCACCCAGAAATGTTACAATATGGCCTCAAAACGGTTATCAGCACTATAACAAGCGTTCACAGGCTGAATACTTTTTTAGTAAATCACAACAAAGATTGACAGTTTTCGTAGCTGACCTGTGCATTGGTGTCTTAAAGACTGTTTACAAGCCGCTGTGATTCACCACACCTCTCTCTTTCCCCATACACTGTGTGGGTGATTTGACCACAAAAATCAAAATTTTACATGATCAGTACTCAGCTCTTGATCAACCAATCAAAAAGCTGTATACACATGCAATAAACTGATGATTTACCGTTAAAGCCATTCCAAAATTCCAAACGGGCTTGGAGAGGTGGCTCCAAAAAATTGGGAAAATAATAATAATAATAATAATAATAATAATAATAATAAGAAGAAGAAGAAGAAGAAGAAGAAGAAGAAGAAGAAGAAGAAGAATATATAAAAGTTAGTGTGAACAATAGCATGATTGCTTCCTCAGTCACAGTATAAAGTAAGTTAGTTTGTGTGTGTATGTACAGCAAATAACCTGGCAGCTCAGTGTATTTTTGTACTCAATTTTCCAGCAAGCTGCCTCATGGCTGCTTTTCTACTATTTGTTAGGTCCTTATGTTCAACAAGAAAACATAATTTCAGTGATTTCAGTCGTATCCATTAATTTACTTGTTTATATAAAACGATATGAATTCCCTGAACACAAATTGCCTTTTTGTTTCTTCTGTATTTGAAGTAAAACACATTATTGTTTTGCATACACCACAACAGCTTATCTATCTGTTACATTTTAGCTGTTACTGAAATAAATAATCAAATAAACTACACTCAAAGTAGTATGTGTCTCAGCATTTTGCCATTCTAGTGGACTAAGGAACCATAGACTGTATTATTCCACTATTGTGGCGACTGGATCATTGTTCCAGTGTTGGACGGTTGCCCTAAAAGCCCTTGAACACTGAATTTAATCAAAAGGGGAGTTTTTTTTGTGTGTGTGTGCCTTGGAACATTTCACCAGTTTCTTTCAGTAGACTAAAAGTAGACTGACACTCAAACACAGTCAGCTGTCAACTCTTCCCTTTATCAGGCCCATTGAACATCTGAGATCAGACATTTGATCTCAGGACAGCCAATTATAGCGAAGCAGATATCACTCATCCCAGAAAATCATCTCTCCCTGCAGAGATAGGCAGCAGATCACACAAGGAGAGGCATATATGAACCCCGGGACCAAATCCCACAATGAAGCTTATGTGAATCTCAGTGATCACAACAGTTGCGTCAGGCTAACTGGACTCAGGCAGGGAGAGAGAAAGGTCTTAAAAGTAATCCAGTAATCTGGGAGGAAGTCAGATAGCAGGGAAATGATGCTTCTCCTGAAAGATATAGTCATTTATTTCAGGATTTTGGTCTTTGTCGCTCTTTATCCTCAGGCTCAACACAGAGGCACGTTAGGACTGAGATTAAGTGGCTGAGGTGAGATCATACTCTTTGGTTAAAAGGATGATATGTATTTTTTCTCCTTCACCTTTCCTAGGTTGCATGAAGAATTTTTATTTTGTCATCTCTGAACCTCAGAACTTTTTAAACATGAATTTTATGACTGGACTAAAAGACATGTTCTAAAATTATTTACCAACATTCACTCAAAGTTTTATCTTGTTCATGTTACTTAACACATCCATGGAACTAAGTGCTGACAGTTTTGTTTTAATGAAATATACATAGTATAGGTTATAAAGTCATTTTCTAATGCTGAGAAATGCTAAGCAGGGCACAGGCTACTTCAGATCATGTCATGCTTCCAGCTTGTGGTGATTTCTGGACAGTGTTGATGTTTCCTAGCTTCAGGTAGCAATTAGGCATTTTAGGTGATTTACTTATGTAATGACTGCAAAGACACAGACCCCAGAGTAGCAACATACACTCATATGCCCTTGAACTGTGCACCTAAGACAGCGTGTAGGCGCAAACAGGTACATGCACAAGCCGAAAGTAACAATTAAAAAAAGCTTTTAAGGTATTAGTCGCCATAAACCAGTGTCCAATGCAAGATAGCTCAGATAAACCAGCTTCCCTAAAGGCAGGTAGCTCTGAATCTCAAGATTGTGGAACTGCAGAGGGGCACAGCAGCACATCTCGATGGGTAGCATGTTTTGACAGAACACCGGACTGATTAATCAGTGTTAATTTATTTGAACACATTATTTTTTCTGTGATTAATTGATTGAAATTACTGCACTATTTTGACACCCCTATTATATGCACATATTTTTTATATACATATCCATATTTATATTTCTAGATTATTTGTATAGTGTACCTTTTATACTGTACTGTTGGTATAGTTTTTATTCTATTGTTTTTTATTTATGCTGCTCTTACATTTGTACTGTCCACTTTCGGCCGCAACAATTTTCCACTTGTGGGACTGATAAAGGTTTATCTTATCTCTGCTCTGACTCACCCCCTAGTTGTTAGCATTTAATTCTAGACAAAAGGTATACAGACAAGTACCAGTGTGTCAAATATCATACAGTAACCTACCAAGTGCAAATACATCATTATTTGTATGTTTGTCTTCTTTGACTTTCATTAGTTATTCTTTTCAATAGAATGTTGCATAATAACAGGAGTTCCACATAAACAGGTTTATCTTAGAACCTAACACACAGTTGCATGGAATCACTTGATACAACAAGGATATGTTTAAATTGGTATTGAATCTTTGTACTATGTGAAGGCAAAGAATCTTCAATCCCACATCTTATTTACAAAGAATATTTAAAGGACCATCCATCAAAAGGTTGTTTAGAGTGGTGACTTTCAAACCGGTTCTCCCAGATGATGCACGTTTCGGCTCTATCCTTATGTGTAGTGAGTTGAGCTCGAACAAAGTATTTGGACCACCTGTGAGTCCTGAATGACCCGTTTGACAACCCCTGCTTTAGGGAACCAAACGGGACCACCCTCTATGGCATTCCTTCAATAAACCATTTTTAGTTCCATTTAGTTCCAATGTAGAATAAAGTCTCATTACATCAAGCAATTCATTCACAGATTTCACAGGCTTTTAATTGAGTCACTACATGAAAAACAATGCAAAACAACTTATAGGTGGTTAGAATAGAATTCTAGACAATTCTAGAACATTTTCCTTACCATTTTGTACATATTTCTTACCATTTTGTGCCTATTATGACAAACACCTTTAATATTTCTAATGAAATCAGAGATTTAGCTCACTAATTATATTCCAAAAATCAAAATCTACATATTCTAATTGATAAAAAGCCCCATGGATTCATGTTTTTCCTTCCTTGTTCTTTCTTAATTTTATCTTTAGCTTTGCCTGGGCCTCTTTTCGAAACTCACCTCTACCCTCGACACTCCCCCACCCTGGTGCCCCCACCCAAATCAACTTCTCCAGACATTCCCTGCAGCCGTCAGGGTTTGGAACGCAGGCTTCCATTAGTCTGCTGAATCTTGGACTAGATTTGCTTGTAACTTGGTTAATCCTGTTCCATGCCTCCCTGGTACACAGGGCCGCTGACAGATACAAATGATGTCTATGGTGCTAATCTCGAGCGTCTGTAGCCCCGGGGCCAGGGGACAGCTTCTGGAGACTAAGCAGTGCCATCCTGTGGGGCCATATTGAGGTTAGACCTTCGACAGCCTGACTGATTAATACAATGATGGACTGTCCTGCGGGCCTGCTCAAAGACCACTCCTCACGCCACTTTATGGGCCGCACATGCAACCGGCCAACAACCGAGCCCTGTTGTGGGCTGTTGGAGCATAGAACACAACACACAGTGACGGACCATAGCTGTAAGACATTTTACACTGAATAATCCCAGTGCAAAATGTGTGGTCACTTTTCCTTTTTTATTGTTTATGTTTGTTATTTAGTGCATAAGATATTTTACTTCCTTGTTTACTGGAGAACGGCATTGAACTGCAATATAGTCAATCAATTACAGACAAGGAAGATGATTAGAATTAACAGGCATTCAAAATTGCTTGAATTCTGATCAATTGAATTTCTACTTATGGCAATGATTCTAATACCTTCAAACATTTCATACATACAATGTCTAGATTATTAAGCTAAATTAAAAATATGAGACGAAGTAATTGGTCTAACAGGTCACCCGCACTTCTAAATGAGAGTTAGTTGATCCTGATCTTTGTGATTTTCATGCTAAATAATGTTGCTAAAATTATGCAGATTATGCAATTTTTGTTAAAATAGACAGACCTTTTAATACCTACAGGGGAGCACATATTGATTCTAAATGGTTTGTTTATCATCTTCCATGTACAAACTGTGAAAGCACAACTGGCATTGGAAATTTTTTTTAATTGCATGAAAGCAAAAAGAATCTGTATTTTGCTTGGAAATGAAGTCTTACTGCCCTGGTGTAGTATTTGTGTTTAGTTTTTTTTTGACTGCTGCTTGAATTTTTAATTGTAATATTAAATGTTAGGGGTCACTGTTTTTGGTTCTGTTTTGTTATGGTTTTAGGGACTTTTATTTTGACATTCTGTTCTGTTTTTCTCCTTGTTTCCCATTTTCACTTGTTTTGTGTTTGTGTCTTGATTGTGTCATGTATTTAAGTTCTGTCTGGATGTCCCACAGACATCTGTCCATCGCCTCATTTGAATCCTGTTTTTATGTTCACGTCTGTAGCGGCCATTGAGCCAGGTTTTCTTTTTGTTGTATCTATACCAGTCCGTGAAAATATTGTTTCACATGAAACTGGTCTGTTGTGCAAAAAGAATTAGGGACTGTTGTGCTAATGGAAAATACATACACATCCTCGACTCAGAACATTGATATAAACTGAATAACATTGATCATCTTGTTAAGATGGCACTTGTCAAAAGGTGGGCTATATTAGGCAGCAAATGAACAGTCTGTTCTTGAATTTGATGTGTTGGAAGCAGAAAAAATGAGCAAGGATAAGGATCCGAATTACTTTGACAAGGGCCAAATTGTGATGGCTACAGTACCGGACCAGACCATCTCCAAACCTGCAAGTCTTGTGGGGTGTTTCCATAATGCAGTGGTTAGTACCTATGAGGGTATTACCTTCTTAAAAGTGGTCCAAAGAGAGACCGCTGGTGAAACAGCAACAGGGTCGTGTGCACCTGGGAAGAATTGGCCAAGCCATGACCTCATTGTTTCTGTCGGGAACTCGCCTATCGTCCCTTCAAAGAAGGTAAGAAACCCTTTCTCACCACAAAAGCTACACAGTTTCTGATCATCTCCAAACTGCACTACTGCAACCCTCTACTGGCAGGACTACCACTGTAGATAACAAAACCACAAATTAAGAATGCAGCTGCGAGATTTGTCTTCAACGTTCCTAAATTCACACACACCACACCTTTACTGAGGAACCTTCACTGGCTCCCTGTGGCTGCTCACATTAAGTTCAAGTTCTTAACACTTGCATTCAAGGCCAAGATTGATATGCACCCCCATACATATCAGCATTGATCAAACAATGTGTCACTTCTCGTCTTCTCAGGGCTTCAAGCACGGCTCGTCTTGAGCCTCCGCTGCTCGAAAGAAGAGCCATGCAATCAAAACTCTTTTCAGTCTTGGCCTTCCATTGGTGGAACAAACTCCCTCTTCCGACCAGTCCCTCAAGCATCACCTGAGTCAAGGAGCACCTTGGTGACTAACTAGGCCTCTCGTTTATGCTTATTTATTTCTTCTTCCATGCCTTCCTTATTTTTGCCTTCACTTCTGACTTTTCTTTGACAGGTGTTGTTTATATGCAGTAACTTGCTTGAATAGTGGACGTTGATTTAAGTGTAGCTTTACAGGTTTAAGGAACAGATCTGGATTTCTTAAGCACTGATGTACGTTGCTCTGGATAAGAGTGTCAGCTAAATGTTGTAAATGTAAATATTCCCTAAAGGCAGTGGCTTGTCGTAATCTTGTTTATTACGAGTAGAGCCATAAAACAAACAATATTTTCAATCAGCTATAACAATATCAGTATCAGACTTTTCAATGCTTGCCTGATTAACCTGAATATGGTTTTGTTTGCATATTGCACAATTTCTTGAATCATAAGAGACTGGATTAAAAACGTCTGTTTGGGTTGTTCTTCTGATGGGTGGTTTGCTCCCATGAGCTCTGAGGCAGTCAAACCTTGCAGTTATTGTGTTATTTGTTAAAACAGCCTGGGCAGAGCACTTCTCAACCAATCACATTGAGCCTTTGATACTCTGAACTGATGCGCTTCAAATAAGATGTTTTCCCATCTTCTTGCCTGTATAATGTAGATATGAACGTATCTATAAGCCTCTCTGTTATGAATTAAAAATAAATGGAATACATAGTAAAAAAAAAAATACATATAATCCAAAAAATCTAGCTTTTTTGTTTATATGGTGTGTCTCAAGCTTTCATGCTCTACACCTGACAATGCTCTACAAAGTGTTGAACACATTACACATAGCTACATCAAGATTTCACATTTATCATCCTCAGCATGAAAAAGGTGAAGTCCTCAGTAGGCTTTTTTTTTTTCGGTTGTGAAGCAACTTGCATGATACAAACAAACATTTCTGAATATCTTGTGTTTTCAAAAATAGCCTAGAAAGAAGCAAATAAAAATGTTTTGTTCACAAAGTACACTAATATAAGTAAATGTGTATCCCATCTAACCACTTTGATGGAAAATGATATCTGTTATGAACAGATGGTGATATGCTGCCTACAATTAGCAAGCGCATGGCTAAGATCGCCCCATTTCTGCAAAGTAAAACTGACATATTTTGTGGTTATCTGCCAAAATCTGACATGAATCTGGCAACGGAGGAGCAGTCTTGGCAGTGATGTCCGTGGCAGTAGCTCGCTTCTGTCTGCGACTTCTGCTGCCTATATATTAGTTTGCAGAGACTATTTCTGCTGGGGAACTTTGGGACTGGCACCACACAAAAAAGCCCCAAACCCCGAAGACACCAGGACGTCTGCTAGCCTGTCTTCCTGAAGGACTGCTTGAATGAGCATGTGTTCTTATGTTTCTCTTAGATTTAGCGTCTGCTCTCCATTATCTGTTCAGCTGCACTGTGCTCAGAGCTAAATGCTCAATCTGAATTGACACATTTATGGACCCAAGAATCCATTTTTAAACATCAGAAATAATTCATGTTTTCCCCCCCTATCCTTTTGATGAAGATAAGAAGTGATCCATCTCTGACTTAACCAAAACAGAAGTGACAGTCAAACCCAGAACTGGTCTGCCCTACACACTCAATACACAAGTTGCATGGGACCCTGAAAATTAAAGCCCACCTCCTCGCTCATGTCAATGTTTCGATGAGAGGATGGAATACAACTGTCCTTTTGGTTGCTTAAAGTGAAAAACCACCCACAAAATAATGTATTTATTAAATCGTTACATTCCCTTTCTAAAACTTGGAAATGCGTGAAACTAGTCATTCTTTTATATAGTTTAGTGTTATTTGCAGTTTTAAGTAAAAACACCTTTGCATGAAAATGTTATTCATGTTTAAATGATATGAGTTCTATGTCCATTGGTTGACATAAAATGAATGGAAAAGTGGAGCTTACCAGCATTCTTCATGGTTTTATTTTCTGGTGTTAATTTGCTCTTTTTTAGTTTTCCTCAAATTTTAGATTACCGGTAAGTTAAAGTTAGGTTAATGTTTTGATCAGTGTTCAGTTCAGTTAGGTTGTGATATGTTCAATTTGGATACATCAGTTTGGATACATTGCATTAATCATGTTTATATCAATCATGTTTTTATTGCAATGTTTTTATCCAATCCAGCCTATATTTCCTGTATAAAGGCATACAGTTGATTATGGTCAGCTGATTGGCACAAGCACACAAAACCTGACACAAATGTTTTGAACAACCAGTTTTATGTCATTTTTATCACAATTCATTTAACACAATCAGTTGACACAACTTTAGGTAGTATATATATTGTCTATTGTCATTTATGAGTTTTGTTTGCTTAAAAGGTTTATTCATATGGACTTACATGTGATGAGGAGAAATATTTCTACTAGGATCAACTGAAACTGTTTTGATGTACTTAGTCCTTTGCAATTAGAATATATATTAGTGCTGGGCCGTTATCGGCATTAACGTGCTGCGTTAATATCGCCGTTAATCTATTCACAAAGTTGGGTTGGGAACTGGGTCTATACTACGCAAGCTATGATGACTTTCACCT
>JBBPDB010000001.1:38281592-38295777 GCA_037974465.1 Brachypetersius altus
TCTGTTCCAGGCATGTGGTGTATTTAGGTTCGGTTTTGTGTTAGTGTATTCATGAGTCCATCGCCTGATGTTAAAGCGTTCTGTTCTTGTTCCTGGTGGCCATCGTGCCCTTTTCTGTTCAGTTTGTCTCTGTAAATAAAGTTCACATTTAACATGGACCCCTGGCTGTCTGCCTACTCCTACACGCTTCCAGGTAGCTCCGAGTCTGGGCTTCGCGGCCCGGCTCATGACAGTTTGCTGTGAAATGTATTTGTTGTGTGCATGGAATAAAAAAAAAACATTCAAAGCAGCAGAAAAGTTCCTGTCAAATTGAATGTAAAAATAATAATGATTAATATAGTATGTTATGATCAAAATGAATCAAAATGAACAGAAAAGTCAGACTTTAAAAACAATAATTAACTATGTTGTTACATGTGTATAATAGTACAGGAAGTGAAAGAGGGGTACACCTGATTTGCATGCAAAGAAAAGTCCAGATTGTTAAATCAAAGCTAAGTCACCGGTCACCTGTTGTAAACTCTGTGCTCCAAGCTTTGGTTTTTAGTGACCACATTCATACACAACGTTGTCAGAAATGACATCTGGACTGGCATCTCTGAGATAATGACAATGCCCAAATGCCAAAAATGTAATCCTGACTGCACTTTATAACCTTATACACAAATCAAGGGGATGCAGAAAGGTTGCTTTTTAAAAACCCAAACTCATCTAGTGAGCATGAAGACAGAACTGGTGGAAATGGAGTTTAGAGGCTGGCCTTGAGTCAGTGATTTTGGCCCCGCTTCACAGTCGCCGTTTTGCATTTAAAGAAAATCACAGCACCCAAGAGGCTTTGGGCTGGGACCAAGCAGTGTCACATGTTAGAGGTGGAAAATGGCCTCTTAGTTGGATTATCTAGCAGCCTACAGCAGGACACACAAAACGGTACCCACACACACACACACACACACACACACACACAATTTAATTGGCAGACACAAAGAGAGACATGCTTGCTTATGTGTTCTCTGCTGCTCTCCCACTTCTACACACACACACACACACACACATACCCTAGAATACCCACTGCGAGGGCTGATAATGCAGCAGACAGTTGAATAGTGGAGTCTGTTCCCCATTATGCACACAGCACTCCAGTCATTTGCATGTGAAAGCGACAGTTGCCGAGTGTTTAATGCGTCATTTCGAAAGGATGGAGGTTGACTTCTCCCTCACAGATTTCTCTCCTTTTTCGAATTGAGCTCTTATGGACTGGACTAAAACTGAAGTCTTCGCTTTCAAAGCTTTCAGAACTTTCTGAAGGTTGTGACCTTACATTTCTTTAAAAAAAAAAAAGAAAATTAACAAAAATAAAAATTGGACCTGAAGTTTAGACTGAATTATTAAAGCTGAGTTAGCATTTTGTGAAATGCTGTGTCACTGAATTGAACTGTGTTGTAGCTTTTCACAACTTGTGGGGCTAAAGTGTTTCACATGCATACAGAAGTAAATATCATTTGAAAAAAAAGTTTAATGTAAAAAAAATAAACGGTTTGAAAAATTCACTGGGCTCAGTTTTTCAAAAGAATCTCAGTGTTGTCAGAGGATCTTAACTGGGAGAAGAAGTGTGAAGTGTGATACTCCCTCTACTGTTTTAGATTGGTCTTCTTTTTAAGAAATTCAGCCCAGTACAATCCTTTATTAGGTTAAAAGCAGTAAGGATTTTTTTTTAGTGGTATATATACAAATACATTGACCTTTCCTTATTGGTTATACTAAAGTCCTACTAAATATGCCATTGATTTACTATTGTCTGGGAGGCAAAATATATGAGGAAAACCTGCTAATATATATTTGGCAACCTTTAAATATTTGGAATGAAAAAAAAATGTTTTTGCAGATTTTCATGACTTTAGTGCTAACATACTCATACGGTGTATCTGAAATTTTAGTGCATAGTGCGTTCACACTAACAACCAAGCTAAAACTCAGATAGTGCACTGAACGTGCCCGGATGGACACCAACGATGCACACTATATGCACTAAACGGACGCCATTTTGACCCCATAGCGGAGGGGGAGGGACTTTCAACATGTTTTCAGGGTTGAATAATGGTGGCTAACAGTGAAATGCAAGCCAAAGTGGAGGCAACTGGTTCGTATAAATGTAAGTAACATTAACAAAATTATTTTACTGATGTACACTGCAGTATAACCAGTAGATATTTTGGCAGCTGGAGAATCACGAGCAAATATTAGTCCGTCACTTCCGCTAAGTGCAAAACGTTAGTGCTCGATTTCAAACACAGTCTTAGACTCCCAAAAGGCATGCTATCAGCAAATAGCTGTGTTGTTTGCTAATTTTAGACCATGTTTTGACACATGTACTCCAAGCTGAAGTCCTAACTCGAATAAAAGAGCGTTAAATAAAATACATCAATAAGAAAACTCTAATTTAAAAAAAAGGAATAATAATACATTTCCTAGCTAAAATCAGACTTATAAATAAGCATAAATTGTAGCTGTAAGTTTATAAAAATTCTTACTTTTTTCACTGTTACTATAGCAACAGGTTGTCTTTAAAATCTAAAATACATGAACACTACCACCCATACGCACAACCGCTGTTTTTTTTTAGTGGAGTCGTGTTCCTGCAAGAGATCAATTTGTGCCCAGAGACTCAGCTCTACTTTAGCTGTCTTTTTTAGGCGAATGATACAAATCGAACGTCCTCTGAGCAACTTGCACATTAAGCCATTACTTTCAAGTCAGTTTTGTAGGAGTGAAGTGCTCGTACAATTTAAATGAGAGAGGCCAGAGAAATAGACGTAGTCGTGGCGGTGGAGAGGTCCTATCAGAGGATTCCTGTCAGAATGGTAATTGACAGCCTAAGTGGGTCAGCGGCGAGGCCAGCCCCTGTTAATTTATATTCGGAGACACCTCATGCATATTCATGAGCTCCTGCTGTTTTGTCTATCATCGAGCATCACACTCACCGCATAATTGTTCTCGGAAACAGGAGAGCTGTCTGAGTGGCCGCACCAATTCAAATGGTGTTTTATTATTACATTAATTCCAATTTGAAAGAGGGAGAAAATAGACACTTTTTGGCGAATGGGAATAATGAGAATGATGTTCAGCGTTATAGGCCCTGGAGCATGCTCTGACCGTGCAATTAGCTGACCACAGCTGTGTAGGCAAACAATGTCACATAGCTCCTATTTGTGGAGGAGTACATGGAAGAGTAACCTTGTTTTTGACCATCTACAATCTAGCATAAGGCTTTGGGAAAGGTGAAAAGTTGTTGTTTCCTTATTATTCATCAAATAATACTGGTGGGATGATGGACCGGGAGTAGGGCACAGTACCATCACTCATTACGGAACCTGTAGAGCAGGGGTCATCCACTACATTTGTCCAAGGGCCAGAGTTTTTCTCAGTGAGGGCCAGATGCTCTCCTAAAATAAAATAGAATTAATATTGTATCTTAAATAATATATTACACAGGTCAACAGGTCAAAAGCATCAGAGATAAGTTTATGTGGGATTAGTTGTGTTAGTTTCAGATTTCAAATCTTTGTTTAGTTTTTCCTGCACTTAGTTTTTGTGATGAAGCTAGTTATATATTGCATGATAGTTGGTATAATTAGCACTTAATAATCATATGCTGAGTGTTTTTGAAGAAACAGTGCTAGCTGACTGACACTGATTGTCACGGGTCGGTCAGTGGCCATTCATAGCCACTGCTTTTCTGTTTAGTTTTTATGCCTGTTTTGTTTTGTTTCAATTTGGGTCTCTGTTGGGTTTTGGGGGGCTTTTATTTTGAAAGGGTTTTTCACGTGTTCTTGTTGTCTTGTGGGTTTCTGTCCGTGTGTCATGTGTTCCTTAGTTTCACCTGTCTGAGTTTAGTTCTGTGATTATGTGTCTTTATAATGCTGTCTGTGTAATCCTGCCCTTGTGTCTCCATCACCTCAACGCCCGATGTCCTCGCCTGTTCCTGTCCTTGCTTGTAGTCACCACGTTTTCTGATTCTAGGAGGCCATCGAGCCTATTTCTTTTCTTCTGTTTGCCTTTTTGTTTAATAAACTAAAAACTTCTGAATGGAATCCTGCTTGTTTGGTCGTCCGTGTGTCCTAAGAGGAGATTCATGGTCGGGAGCTCGCGCGCCCGATCATGACACTGATGCTCCTATCTGACTTGGCACTGAAACTACTGAAACAGTTACTTGCTGTTTGATAAAAAACACATGCAAGTCTATTGCAAATCTAATATTACTCATAATTCAAAAAGTGCGACTGTAAAGAACTGAAAGCAGCATGAAAAACTGGCATGAGAAAAGAGTGTTGTGGTTTCTGATGATTCCAAAAAAAAATGTTGGCCAAATTTTGGCCTTTGTCTAACAGACTCAGATTACATCAAACTTGGATATTTCATGGTAAACACATGGATCTCTGCTGTAGAGAGTCATTCACAGTAGCACCTATGCATTTCAGTGGGGTTGTTCAGTTGTGTATTAAAAACACATGTTATGAACCTCATGGGGACCAGCACCAAAACTGGAGTCAATGCCAGGAGTCATAACTTACAAGAGTACATGTCAACAGTACATGTCAACAGTACTGATTGGCTGATGGCACCTTCTTTGGTAATCATGACAACAGCCAAGTTGAGTTGATCTGCTCTCATGCAATTGTGAAAGAATGCCAAGAAAGAATAAAAATAAACTTGTAACCTGCTGAAACCTGTAAGCACTGGAAAAGTAACAAACCAGACACTGATCTATCGCTTTGGGAAAAGGGTACATACAAATGGAGATCTACAGTCAGTTAGAATTTTTGGTGGCTTTAGACTTAACCATCAGATACTACTGCATATTTTTCCCATCATGGATATGAATTAGGTTCAGATTTTAGTATATAACACTTAATGACCGGATAGGAGTCTTTTAGTATAATTTAAAGAAATAGCTCAGAAAACACTTCATACTCAGGTCAGTATTTAATGACGTCTGTTGGACTGTCACACCAGACTTTTAGATTCTACTGCTTTTTTTTTTTCCTATAATGTATATGAAACAGGTCCAGATTTTAGCTCATAAAAGGAGTCTTCTTTCAGCATACTTTACAGAAATAGTTTAGAGGGAAACTCATAGGTCAGTATTTCTTGGCTTGTTGAACCTACAGCAGTAAGTGGCCGTTTAATTTGGTCTTCCTGGACTGTGTCTGCTGGACTGTCACTGAACGCATAGAATATGTGTTACTAAGGCACTAAATGGAGCGCAAAGTTTAAGCAGAGGGGACTGAATTAAAAAGGCAGGAAAACATCAAACATCACACTCGGTAATTTCCCATGTGTGCTGTTCTTATCATGTATTCAGTGCGGCTTGCACTAGCCCACCGCCACACTGCGTTCTCCGAGAATGATGCTCACATTTTCATACCGGTAATTTGTTTACAGAGTAATATCAAAGGCTTACTTTTCGCAGGAAACCTTGATGTTTGTAGGTGTAAATGTTGCATACCTTTGCCATTAGAGGGTAATTGTGTAATTATGTGCTATTTTGATTCCACAAGCATACATTCATTTCCATTCATTAGACCCTGTGGTTCCTCCAAACAAACACAGGAGTTGATGTAAGCCTGCATAATGTCAACGGGGCACCCAGGAATGAGGACCTTTCAGGATTTGACCCTGTTTTCTCTGCAAAACAGCAAACCACAATTACGCTTGAGCTAAAGGCATGTTGAAGGTTCAATCAACTATAACAAATTCTCACGTTCCAGGGAATTTCCAGTCACTTCCAGTCATTATGGGAGACGCACACACATGCATAAAGACAGACTATTGGGCCAGCCATGCATTTGAGTGTGTAGAGCAGGAATGTGTTGTCTACTACTGTCAGGTTGAAGAAACCCCCGAGTCCTCGTAAATGAGAGCTTTCTGCTCGTATACCTCAGTAATGGATTTCTCCTAACGGCTCAGCACAGGAAAGCAGTGGAAATTATTCATCATAATGATGTCCAGGTGAATCTTGTCATCAGATTAACTTGCTGCAGACAGGAGGTGAGAGTGTGTTTGTTGATTAATTAATTAACTGGTGTTTTCTCCATGCATGAGCTCAAGGCTACCGCAATATTTCACATAAGTTAATCGACAAAGGAATTGATGCCGGTTCAGACATAGACCTTGAGCTAATTAAAAATGTTCTCAGGAATCAGGGAAGAATCGCAGGGAAAAAAAAACAAGAGGATGAGCTTTACCTGGCCATCTAACAAAAGCTTTGTGAGTCATTAGTAGCAACACTCTGAGGTATGCTCCTGTCTGCAATAATGAAAACACGTCTTATGTGTTTGAATAAACAAGGGGATTATCTCAATGAAGTTAGAATGGTATGAGTGTTGGAGTTGATGTGAATAAATTTGGAATATCATTGGTCCATCATATAATAATAATAATAATAATAACAATAAATTTGATTTAAAGGCACCTTTTCGGCACACAAGGACACCGCACGATAAAACAAGTTCAACAAACAGTATATATATATTTTTAAAAAATAATAATAATAATAATAAATATTTTATATATAAAATGAATAACAATAATAATTACAGACAAAGAAAAGGATTTATATAAATAAATAAATTAATTAATTAATAAATTTTAAAAAAGCAGAGCACATATATGCACTATTTGGAAAAATGTGCTGGAAGGCCTGACCATTACACCAATAATGACATTGCATTCAAATACATAGACTTTAATATGGAGATGGTCCCTCTTTGCAGCTACAGCAGCTTCCACTCTTGGAAGGCTTTACACAAGTTTATGTGAGAATTTGTGCCCATTCATTCTGTAGAGCATTTATGAGGTCAGGCACTGATGTTGGATGAGAAGGCCTGGCTCACAATCTCAGTTCCAGTTCATCCCAAAGGTGTTGGATGGGGTTGAGGTCAGGGCTCTGTGAGGGCCGGTTAAGTTTATCCACACTGAACTCATCCACCCATGTCTGGAGCTTGTTTTGTGCACTGGGACACAGTCATTGGAATAGAAAAGGTTCTTCCACAAACTGTGTCCACAAAGTTGGAAGCATGGCGTTATTCAGAATGTCTTGCTTTGCTGAAGCATTAAGATTACCCTCCACTGGAAGTAAGGGGCCTAGGTCACATATATATGCTTCAGTACTGATTAGGATCCAACGTGGATAAGTCAATGTTCTTTTAAGATATTTCTTTACTGCTACAAAATAAACAAAAGCAGCATGCCTTTAAGTCTCACACCTTGTAAAATCTACACTAACATTATATTGTAGAGTACCAGATCCCCCAGTACTTTCTGACAAAAACTCTACAACAAGGCTGAACTAAGCAGGGCCTGAACTCCAGGGATAGTTTGAAGTTTTACACAGATGAGTCTGGCACAGCAGCATAAATGTTCAGGGCCTACAGAGAATGGCTCTGTTTATATTGAGAAAAAGGGTCTGAGCATACACAGCAGTGTTTTGGATGGATGTTATTTTTAAAAAACTATTTTTGAAAGTGTGAAGGCCCTGTTCAGGATCCCCATGTTTTATGCCAGTAGGAGTGTTTTGCTTGAACCATTGAGGAACCTCTATTTTTTAAGAGTGTGTAATGAAGCCTTGGCCAGGAATGGCTCATATTCACTGGTCGCGCAGGCCAAGCAGCCCAGCTGTGTCTCCGTCAGTATAAGCATAATGTCATTTGCATGGTGGATTTCTGAACTCTCCTGACTTAATGTAGCAGGAAAGAGGAAGGATTTCTGAAGCTGGTTTGAAGTTCTCATTAAAGACACACACACACACACACACACACACACACACACACACACACACACACACACACACACACACACCCTTCCTCCTTTTTCAGAAATGTGTTTTTGATGCGGCCATGCATGTGGAATGTGGCATGCTCAGTAAGCACTTCAGTCTACTGAAATAAACTCTCTCTCTCTCTTCTCCCAAACCCCACCCACCCTTTCCCCCAATGTCCCATGCTATTAAATCTATATTTAGTCACATAGTGTGGGTGCTCGAGATTGCCAGTGATGGGACACATTCTCCATATTAATGTCTTTAATTTAATCATCCCTGAGATCTTAGAGACTGGAGAGTGTCAACACCAAAGAAACAATAAATAATGGAGCTGAAGCTCTGGCAACTAATTTCAGGAATCTTTTAAAAGGGTGCAGTGAGAACATTAACAATCATAATTAGATTTGCCTAGGGTAAGGTTGTCTTTAACTCCATCAAAAAAAACCAAAAAGGGCCCGAAAAAACGTGTCACAGGCTCTATGCATCTTGCAGATGTGCCGATGTTCATTTAACCTGAACTTAATTGAAATAACACAATATTCCTGCAGGGAGAGAGAGCAGCAGATGGAGAGAGAGATGGTTAGTCAAGGATAAAGCTTCAAGCTTTTGGGTTCCAGCTATCAGTGCATCATAGCACAACACTGAACCCTAAGGAGTTGAAAAACATCCATTTTGTTTTAATATACTATTTTTTTCTGAAATCCCATATTTATTTAGTTATGCATAGTTACACAATTAATTACAACTAAGTACAGACACAAACATGCACTCATAACATTTTAGATATCAATTTACTAATGCACTTGTTTATAGCATTGCTTCGCCAGCATTTGTGTATATAGCACAGTGTTTTCATGTTGCAGATTGTTCAAATTGAGTTTATTTAGCTTTTATTAAGACTTCATATTTTATATTATTCCTGTTTCTGTGCATCTGAGTGTCTTTGCAGTCATAACATCAGCCATTTCATCCGGGATCAGTACAGTTTTCAGATTCTGATTCTGAATGAAATACAGGAACATGGTGGAACAAAAAAAGTGTATTTCTGCATTACATCATTTTGAAATGAAATGATGAGAAATGATGTCTATCACAGTAAATCATGCATTTATTATTGGTGGCAATAATGTAAGGGTTAATGGAAGTTGGTGTGAATGCAACATGTGAACAGTAAAGGCTGTTGTACTTTTTATACCACATTTCTGGGCCCTTTAAACTGGATCCAACACCCCCCTTCTTTCTCTCTCTCTTCCATATCTTTGTTATCGGATGCTCGGCAGCTCATCCACATGGCCTGGCTGGCGGCTCTGGCACATATGCCTTGAACCTGACTGAGATGAGGCCAGGCACGGCTGGTGGTTGAGATGAATGCAGGGTGGGCAGGTCCTCAGATGTGTGGGTGGGCCCCTAGGGGCTTCTGGGAAATGAGATCCCTATCAGTCCATGACTCTGCAGATGCTCCTCGCCGTCACCAGGCTGCATGCTATGTCATGTGCCAAAGCTGTACATGTGTGAAGAATGTCAGAATGAAGGAATATTTTTATGTTCTTATTAAAATTATGATCATTTCTAAAGTACATGGGTCTGGGAGGGGTGTTAGTCATTAGAAAAGGGCTCTGGGATGATGAATTGTAAATTAAATTGTAAATTATTAATTAAGAACAGTCTATCAATTAATCAACAGTATATAGTTTAACTTTTCTCTTTCAGACTTGAAGCTATTGATGCAATATTGGGATTTCAAGTGATTTCACAAAAAGCTTATATAAACTCACATAAACCTCTTGAGTATAACTTATCCATAAAAAAGAACACATATGTATTACATTGTATTACATATTATTTAATATTATCAAAATAAAATGTATTCATACTAGATTTTTCGTGCCATGTAGGCTGATGGCATGCTGGAGACTGATAAGAGAGCAAGGTACATACAACGCTATACATACAACATTCTCCAGATATAGTGTCCTGTTTACCATGTATCTGCAACCAACCAAAGACTTTATTACAAATTTGATTGGTGTGTGTCGCCAATATTGTCTGATCTGCTAATTTCTGTTGATGAATTATGTGCTGTGAACTATTTGCTATTTCTTTGCAGATATTTTCATTTAGTAGAAGTCAGGAAAGAGTAGACAATGGGTTTTAATTTGATCAAAACATTCCCATTTCAGACCTCTTAACCAATTGACCAGTTGTTAATAAAGCCTTTACAATATCTGTACAAATGTAAGATAGTTCTTCGCACTCACACATTCCAATAACAAAAACGATTCCACTGAAACCGTCCTCTAAAATGTTTTAAGGGAGCACCAAGTTGCTCTTTTATGGTATTGACCTTTATCACCTTTATTTTCAAGAATGTTTGTGATTAAATATGTAATTACAAACTTAAAATATAACTTAAACCTGTAATTACATCGCCCATTCTCAGCTTGGCTCCATTAAACTGTGACTTAGAGACCATAAAGTATGCGTTGATGTTCTTTTGTGAGGTCACCCTCAAACACACTCTTATACATGCGCACCAAACACACTTTATACTCCGTGATTGATGGCTGGTGTCTTCTCCCTGCAACATCACTGCACTTCCCATTGAGCCGAGATGCAATTTTGCCCCGTCGCCAGAGGCCATTCTTCCCCCCTCAAAATATCTAATTACTGTGTAATTTGCCGCCATTTCGATATGAAAGCCAAAAATGATGATGCTTAAGAGTAATGGGACATTAATTCCAAATCACTCTAGATAGACGTTTCTGGTGCGTCTCTTCATGATAAGCCATGCAGCGGAGGATATTATGCAGCCTTAATGCAGAAATGCTTATTACTGTAATTTGTATGGGCAGGCTGTGTTTCGTCTTTTGTCTCAGCTTCTCTCATTAACATTTCTAAGATGATTTGTCAGTTGTCTAGATTATTTTTTTTCCTAGGCAGCTTAGAGAAGTATTTTATTGGCAACAGAAGAGTCTTATGTATACAGAGATGCACATAAGAGGTGGATGTTTGTCTGCACAAGCCTTCATGCAAAGTCATAAAAACTTTAGCAGTCTGAGGTTACTGAAGGCCAAGCTCAGCTCTGGTGTAGAAACAGACCGCCTTCGAGGACAAAAGCGATCTACACTTTTCAATACATTTAGAATTACTTGTTGATTTTAAGCTCAGTGAACTGGCTCTAACTGAAATTTCCCTAAGATCGAGAATCAGGGAATGTGCCCACAGACAGGAAGCAGACAGCTGCCCAGGCGTTTAACACAGTTGTCAGTATGCGGTTGGCGGAGGACATTAGAATACTGGAATGCTCCTATCGTCCACCAGATCTTGGACTAAAGAAAGAAAGGGCGAATTCTGTCCGAAACAAATTCATTCCGAAACCCCAGGTCCAAAATATGCTTTTGAATGCTATCATGTGTGTCCAATTTAAAACATTTGGCTCAATTATGGTAAATAGCTCCCAAGTGGAGCAAGCAGGTGGCCCAGAATTGAATCGTGGCCATTTGCAGCCCAAAACTATTCACTCTGGTTTATTTAGGTCTGAACTCTTTATTGCGCAGCCACATGCTAGATGGATCCCCATTAGAAAGAGAGAAATGAGGGTGGATATAATTATCAATGAAATATTTGATATAAGAATACCCCCCCGTCCAACTGTGATTAGACCAAAGACTGATGTATGAATTATTCATCAGAATAGGATTATGACACGGCAGCTTGGACAGGGTTCAAGTTATGCATCTTCCTTGACATTTTAATTGAAATCATACAATTAAATGTCAAACTAATTCCCTTGAGCAACTGTAGGTTCAAGTGGTTATGTATCATGACATATTAGACCTCTAATTGGACATTTCATTAAAACACTATATTTAAAAAAAAGCAAGATATATATTTTTTTTTCTCCTGGTTTTTCTTCTGATTGATATGATTCTGTTTATCACTTGCTGCCATCCAGCCAATGGTCCAAATCAAGCCTATCATCAGTTTAAATATATGGTGAATAAATACATTATCCCAATTCTCATTTCTGGAACTTTGGCAGGGGCAGCAGAGGATCTACATACTGGCCTGGTTGCCTTGTTGCCTAGTAACAAGCTCCTGAATTGACAAAGAAATCCTAAAAATCTTGGGACTTTCCCAAGAAATCGATAGGATGGAGCCGACGCGATGATTGGAGATTAGCAGACGAGCACTGCCGTTGGCTGGCAGGCGCCATTTCGGAGCCGGAGCGGAGGGACTAGCGCCTGAGTCATCTCCAACAAGCTGCTTCCTGCCTCTGTCTCCAGGATACAGCATGCTCCCATGTCTCTCAACACTTACTCATACATTTATCGCCGCCATTCTCTTTGTCGCTTCCCACTCGGGTAAGCAGATTCTTAGACACAGAAAAGGCCTGGGACTGTACTAAACCACACACAGAGCTCTGCTGACACACTAGCAACAAACTCAAATGTGCAACAATGTTTCCACTTATCTCGCATATTGTAAATAACATAGACATGTATGCCACTTTAGTTTTGCACTGGAGCTAACAAGCCTGAATCAAATCTAATTGTCTATCTATCTATCTATCTATATACTATATATATACTATATATATAATTTTGTCTCAGGGTTTTCTCTGGGTTTTCTAGGTCTTCAGAGATCAGTGATAACCAGCTGATTTCTGGAACCAAAAAAATAGATGTAAATTAATTTTTATCTTTTGTATCTATTAGAATTGTGAGGAGCGGCAGTTCCTTGCCATTGCAAAATCTATCTGAATATATCTTTTGATATTTTAAATATTAAAATCGGTCACAAAAATTCACAAAATGAAATTTTACCCGCAATTCATGTTCAATGGCATTGGTTCAGTACTAATATACTAGTAACCCATAGGGGCCCTTTCATTGATACATTTTATCATGAAGGTGTGGGTTTTTTTTTTACCATGTTTCAACATTTGTGGCCCAACTGATTTGCATGCTCCAATAGTCATGGCAGAAGCAATCTTCTGATACTTGCATACATGGGCATCTTTCTTATTTCAAACTAGATTTTATATTTCCTTAATATGAGTCTCAAATCACCCTTCAGTCTTGCATGAGCGGAGTCGCTAAGACTCCATAACCTTTACTTTTCCTCGGGTAAATGTTACACTCAAGTATGATTAAATGGCAAGCTTTTGTTTGATTATTTCTCAATCATTCAGAAACTAATTTTAATCAAGATAAATATTGCTTAAACACATTCACCGAGATAAACAAAGTAAGACATACCTCAGTGAGGCCTGAGGAATTTAACTAAGACTGGCTGAAGGAGAGAGAGGTCTGATGCAGAGAGTGCATCTTCCTCTTCTGAATCTACTCACCATGGAATGTCTGGGACAGGAAAAGATCTCTCAGTGGGCCCATCCACAGCACGAAGCCCCAGTAATCCCACACCACTTAGAACAGGCCTGCTGAGGGCCCGGAATTTGGACCCCGTGAACCCGTCCAGAAGCGAGGGGAACAGAAGTGGGGTGGGGAGGGGGCTTTGGGGGAACAGCTATGGCGGACGGTCGTGACCTGCACCAGCACCTCTGTCATCACTGTCCTCTTGCACGGAAAGGGGAGGGGTGTGAGAACAGAGAGAAGAAAACGAGTGAAGGGAGGGGGTGCATCTTCAGTGGCAGCACAGAGAGGCAGACTGTTCAAGGCCACTCAGCAGGCGGTGGAGGAAAGTTTGACTGCAAGAATCTCAGCAGCGAGGGCAAGGTTTTCGAATGTGTGTGTCCATGTCAAGGTTTGTCAACTTCGCAGGCGTCTAGCCTCAGATTGACGGCAGCAAAGTTCTTGCGATTTCTTTCGGGGGGATTTAATATTGAATGAGACCAGCTCAGTTTATTTTGTATCTGATGAAGAAGTTTTTCTTCCAGCCTACAACTTCATCATCTGTAGGAATTACTCAGTAGCTGAGCTATACCACCAGCACCGCAAAGTGAAGGTGCTGATGGACATTCGAGGTGCGAGCTCAAGTATAAAATCACCTCAGGCTCACGTTTTCTTTTCTTTCTTTTATGTATCTAACTGTAGTATTTATATCCACCTTTGTGTCTCTGTGTGACTGTGCAGTAATAGCATCAGGAATTTTCTGGTCTGGTCCTGAGGTGTTTTTTTTGTAATCATCAGAAACACCAGCACACTTTTCTAAACCAGTTTTTCATGCTTATTTCAGATCCTTTTTTTAAGTTTTTTTCAGTCACATCAGTGTTATTACAATTATGAGTAATATTAGGTTTGCAATAAAAACCGCAGCACCAATCAAGTAACTGTTTCAATATTTTCAGTGTGAGGTCAGACAGGCCACACTGTGGCATAGATATAATGATCAGTGTCAGTCAGCTAC
>JBBPDB010000001.1:38295877-38317508 GCA_037974465.1 Brachypetersius altus
ACAGTTGTGGACTTCTTAAGCACTGATGTACGTCGCTCTGGATAAGAGCGTCAGCTAAATGCCGTAAATGTAAATGGTTCAGTCTACAGCATTGGGTCAGCAGCTCTAAACAAGACCTTTAGTTGTTAGTTATCCACTAAAGAGCATTAGGTAAAGCCTCAATCTGATATGTTATTGTGATATTATTATTATTATTATTATTACTATTATTATTATTATTATTAGTAGTAGTAGTAGTACTATTAGTAGTAGTAGTAGTAGTAGTAGTATTGGGGAAAGAAACAAAAACTAAAAAAGTAAAGATCAAAAGAACTTTCAATAAAAGATAATAAAAAAGGAAAAATTAATACAAAAGACCTTTCAGTTGTTAGTTATACTCAAAAGGACCCTACATAAAGCCTCAAACAGAACAATAATAATAATAAAAACAATAATAATATTAATAATATTATTGATATTATATTATTATTATTATTATTATTATTATTATTATTATTATTATTATTATTAATAATAATAATAAAAACCTGTTATTATTATTACTGGAAAAAGGAAGATCAAAATTAATTACAAATTCATAAAAAAGTAAACCAAGAAAACTACAAATAATTCCTGCAACAAATTGGAAATACATTTCCTGTGTGTTCGCAGTGTTGGCGTACCCGACTCTGTGAACTGGGAATCTAACTTCATGGTCTCTAGGAAGTGTTCCAGAATCTTCTCTGGGGTTCCAGACATCACAGTGTATCTGTGGCACAGGTTTACATTTACAAATTACTGCTGATCACATACAGAAAACATCAAAACTAAAAACACTGAAATTAACTGGAGCAGATGCACAGGAACAGAATGTATTAAATCAGTATGATTTTGTTGATCAGGTCACTTATTTACTAGCAATGACTTTGTGTACATTTTATTAATGAGACAGTTAGTGAGAGTGAGTGAGTGAGATTTAGAGAGAGTGAGAGATTGACAGAGAGTGAGTTAGTGAGAGTGAGAGATATTTAGAGAGTGAGAGATATTTAGAGAGTGAGAGATATTTAGAGAGAGAGAGATTTAGAGAGAGTGAGAGTTAGTGAGAGTAGGAGATTTAGAGAGAGTGAGAGAGATTAGTGGGAGTGAGTTTTAGAGAGAGAGTGAGAGAGTTGGTGAGAGTGAGTGAGTGAGATTTAGAGAGAGTGAGAGTGAGTGAGAGACATTTAGAGAGAGAGAGAGAGAGAGTGAGAGAGAGATATTTAGAGAGAGTGAAAGAGTTAGTGAGAGATTTTGAGAGAGTGAAAGAGTTAGTGAGTGTGTTAGTGAGAGAGATTTCGAGAGAGTGAAAGAGTTAGTGAGAGTGTTAGTGAGAGAGATTTAGAGAGAGAGTGAGAGACATACTTGAGTGGTGAGGAGACTGCATGGCCGGAGCTTCTGATGGTACTTTTTTCGAGAACTAAAACATCCTCTTCGTGCTCCTTTAATCGTACTGTATTCGCTTCTACATCCTACACACACATATATCGCATCATTTGTAAGTAACATTTATGTTACGTACAAAAACAGGTTGCTTCCAATTACACATGCATGCATCTACACTGCCCTGGGCCGCGCGCACACACACACAGAGGCTGGATTACTGAATGGTGGGGTCAGCACGGTGGATTAGTACTGTTGTGAAAGTAGCAGTGAGTGTAAAGTGTAGTCAGCAGATTAACTGATGCTGAGGCTGAGATCAATGTAAACACACCCTCCGACATTTAGGACAGCCATGTGTAGGCTATGTAGAGAACCCATTTCAAGCAGTAGGCAAAGTAATATACTGAGAATAACAGAACACACAGACAAAACATCAGAATGGAACATCTGATATCCAGGCCTAACAGACAGTGGCTCTTCACCCAAACAGAGGGGTGAACTGAAAGGAGTAAATTCAACCAGTTGTTTTGCATAAATTCAGATTTAGACCAGTTTCTGCTTGCCCCAAACATAGCCAATCAGCCAAGACATGTTTAATGTCTGACATTTCCTTCCTTAGTTTTATTTTGGAGCCACATGAATAACACATAACCAAGTGTCACAGAAAATTGTACATGCCACCTTATGACAACATACATTTCTTAGCTGATTAATTGCATTTTGGGTAAGAAGAACATAGTAAATTGTGATTTTTTTTTTTTTTTGATCAACCATTTCCCTTTAGTAGAAGGTGACAAATTATTTACTCTTGCAGTGTTGCACAGTCACCAGCAGAGGGAGACTTTGACCAATCAAAACACTGTTCAAACATATCAAAGCCAATACTAACATGCATAAATGCTCAGAGATGAAAATCTCTGCTGTCTCACTGTGGACACAGTCCCTCAACTACAAGCATAGAAACCAAAATTAGAGCGAACAGTAAAAAAAAAATAGGTTATTCAAATTTAGAACAAAACTCTCAAACCCCGTTATATGCACGCACACTTACACAAACACACACAGGCTGAGGCAACTATTATAAACTAAAGAGGAAGAAGAGAGAGAGTGAAAGAAAGAGAGAGAGAGAGAGCGAGAGAGTGAAAGAGAGAGGAATGAGAGAGAGAGAGAGAGGTGAAGAGAAGAAAGATAGCAAGAGTGAGGAAAAAAAAGAGAGAGAGAGAGGGGTGAAGAGAAGAAAGATAGCAAGAGTGATATAAAAAAAGAAAGAAAGAAAGAGAGAGAGAGAGAGAGATTACCAAAAATACATGAAAAGATGATAGAGTTGGAGAAAAGCCCAGTAACACAGTTCACTCCTCACCCTGAGGATCCTGTTAAAGTCCTCTTTATCAACTCTCAGGAAGTGGCAGTTGTCCTCCCGCAGGACGATGGAGGCTGCACGAGGTGCATCGTTCACTAGAGCGAGCTTTCCAAAATCATCACCCTCGTGCAGCGTGCAAACCACACCCTGTAAAACACACACCATCTTTACACTCCAGTACTGGCCATGGCATGCCCACTCGCAGCAAACACACTCCCAAAACCTCATTTCAGCTATTAACCAACTCACATACATCATAATAAACGGCACCAATATGGTGAGCTGGCAAGCTTTACCGTGGATTCAAGGCTTTATTTCTTATGTGAATAAAATAATCTCATAACAGCAACTGATCTCACCTTTCCATAAATGACCACATTAACTGAGCCCTTTAGGATGATGTACCACGAGGTGCCCTCTTCACCCTGATTAAACACTGAGAGAAATGAAGAAAGGGAAAAAACACCGAACAAAGATGAATACAACGATCTAATGAGGATCACATGTTGAAGCATTCATTCTATGTAAACGTCATTCAAAATGTTCAGGTTTCTGGTTTCTTTAACCTCCACTGGGAATCATTCTCTATGTTGTTCTATTATAAAGCATTTCACATCAAATGTCTCCAAATGACTATGTTTACATCTTGATGGTTGAATTCTCTTTTAAGAATATATCATATCTGGAATTGCCACTCTAAATGTTCTTAATGTGCAAATAGTGATGTTTAATCACCGTGAATGCAGTGAAGGTGTTTCAATTGTGAAGGTTTGGAACAAAAAAAAACAAGTAAAATGTAACATCTGCACTTACATACTGTTCCTGCTTTCGCATGGGACTCAAAAATGAGGACACCAGCTAACTCCCTTTTTACCTGAGAAGAGTATTATACATTATTATAAAATAACACACAATCTCTTTTTTATTGTGATTTATTTGATCACGTTGTATTTATCATTACCTACATTATTATATCATATCAGTGACCCCCTCTTGGTCAGATTATTTTTATGAGCAAGTATTTTGTGCACAAACAACAACAAGTGGGAGGAAGTGTTTGTGATGAAGGTTACACTGTTCTGGATTCTCATCCTCTCACGCCACGGATACATTAAAGTAATTTAAGATAGCAGCGCTTCCACTTACCGTGGTGGAGAGGTGCGATAAGGCTTTTATATGCAGCAGTTCTTCATAAATAATCTCCAAGTCATCTACTGTCCTCTGGCCTGGCCTAGAGAGAGAGAGGAAGGGAGGGAGAAAGAGAGAAAGAAAGAAAAATAGAAGGAAAGAAAGAAAGAAAAAGCTCATTACTGTAAATGGAAGAATGGAAGTAACCTGGTGATTTTTTTTAGGGTTGTTGTAAGGTATATGAAGAATTTTACTAAAATAAGACAAGTGCCATTTGTCTAAGTCACATTTATGGTTTTTTTTTCATAATATATGGAATTTAGCAAATACAAAAATGTGTAAATAGCGACATTTGGAGAACAAACATAATTTGACTTGGGTTGCTTTCTTCCTTAACAAAGTTGAAACACTCTCTTTTGGTGTTTTATGTTCCTTGACTAGTCTGATCAGTTCTCCTTAAAGAAGATCTAAGCAGGAAGCCAGCCAAGGCAGTAGTGAATATAAATCACTTAAATTTCGAAGCAGTCCTATTCATAGCTGTGCCCTTGGGGCTAATATAATAATGATACAGCCTCAGAGGTCACTCATGTTTCTGGGCCAAGAGCGTACTGTTTTTGAAGGATCATGCGCATGTGGGCATCGGGGCCCAGTTGAGAAAGGAGAAGGAGCGTATCCTGCAGTTCTTCTTCACTCTCTTTCTTCTCCTCCTCGCTGGGGAGCGGCGCATCATCCTGCTCATCGTCCAGGAAGCGATAGAAGAGGTACTTATCCTGGAAGTTCAGCTCCTGGTCAACTGCAACACAACACAAAACAGGACTCTTAAACGTTAAGAGACAGACACACACCATCACATTTACATAAGGACACCATAATGCGCGCTGCCTTGTCTGGGTGTGGTATATTATTGTACTGCCAATAAGACTGATGATCTGCTATGTTTTGGATGTGGTTTTCCTCCAAAGATCCTGAGAACCTTGTCAGGATGAACATTAATCATGGACTCCTGAAACAGAAGGACAGTTTAGAAGAATATATAACTGAGCCTGCTAAAAAAAAAAGCTGAACCTGGGTCATGGCTGGATCTAAACATACATCCAAATTCACACAAATGGTTCAATGACCACAAAAGGAAAATCCCATTAAATGTGGGGTGATCTGAACAGCAAAGACCAAGAAAAGACGGATCTTAAGAGATTATCCATTGGTCTCAGATTACAGTCTCATCAAGCATTAGAGGATCTACCGCTTGATAAAAGGAGGCTGTATTAAATACAGGAGTAATAATAATTAATAATAATAAGTGACCTGCGGTTTTGCCTAACATTTCTTATGCAAATTTGTACTTTTTTTTTTTACCTTTATATCATATTTCCTGTGTAAGCTTGATCTGACTGCATACATTTTTAGGAATATTTTTTATACTATCCTCACCAATGGTGCCAATCAGAATCAGAAAACTGTATTGATCTCTCAGGAAATTGCTTAAATGTTGAAAATATATGTCACAGTCCGTGGCCACTAGAGGCCACTGTTTTCTGTTTTGTTCATGTTTTGGAGGGCTTTTATTTTGATGTTCTGCTTTTGTCACGTGTCGTTCTTGTCATGTGTTTTTACGTTCACATCTGTGTTGAGTTAGGTTCCTGATTTCTGATGCATTTAAGTCCTGTATACCTGGGTTCATGTATCTGTCCATCGTCTTTCTGTGCTCTATTTAGTTCTCGTGTTTTTACTAGTCTGAAACCTGATCCTGAGTTTTGCTCCTGACGGCCCTCGTGCCTATTTACTTTCTGTTCTGTTTCCACGTGTAAATAAAGTCTGTAGCATGGATTCTTGGCTTCCTGCCCATTCCTGCTCGTTCCAAGATGGCTCACGGTTGAGGAGGACACGTGACAATTATACCAACTATCATGCAGTATATAACTAGCTTCATCACAAAAACTGTATGTGAGGGAAAAACTAAACACAGATTTGAAATCAGCCTTAAAAACACTACAAAGCCCACATTAACTTATCTCTGATGATTTTGAATTGTTGACCTGTGTAATAGGAAGTGACAGTAACATGATTAGTAAGGGTAAAAAGACACTGATAATAGTGAAAGACACCAACCTTGTATGATATCTCAGAATAACACTAAGATGTTTTATTTTTTCCTTCCACTCACAGCACTCAGAAATAGTCACAGTTCATTACTACAGTGTTGTTTAATTATACATGCTGCTTTAGTTACTGTGTCTGGTACATTTAAATGACCTCTGTTCTGACTGGCCACTCTATATTCAACCTCTTCTAAAAATCTTTCACACTACTTAGAACCTCTGTGCTACTGCCATGTGGTGAATGGATGGACTTGTGCAAATAATACAAAGATGGTTTCTATGTATTGATTGAGAATGTTAGGTTTTAAAACCTTTAGCGGTGTTTAAATACTGCATTAATCTCATCAGTTTTGAAAAGGGAAGGAAATGTAGCTGTACGCGACAGGCCATTCAAAAAAAATTGAATTACGTCTGATGTGAAATCACTATCAAACGTATGTGGTAATTTCCATTTTATGCTCAGATGCAATATTTTGTAATCTACAAATTCACTCACACATATTTTGATCACTGTTAACCACAGTGATATGGAGTGATGTACACAAATAATAAAAATAGTTCACATCTGGTTGTAAATATTAAGCTTTTGTGTTTACACACCAAAGAAACTTTTTGCATTTTTTTGGCACCAAAAGCAAGATTTACATCAGCTTTTTTTACAATCAGCTATGAATGATGACACGAATGCTGCCTTAGACAACGAGAAAAAGTAAACTATCATGTACATAATGGCTGGGAAACTAACCTAAACACTGGAATTCAGGCGGACTCTTCACAATGTTTGATATCTTCTAAATTTTCATTGATAAGTAGATATCGACGGCAAAGTGTTCTTTTTATTTATTTATTTATTTAGTTTTTCACTGGAGAGAAGCCCCTTGTAATCCCACTCATTGTCGCTCAAACCCACACACAGTGCTCATATCAGTTGCCTAATCTATTAATTGATTAGCCTTCCAGCAGAAAGCCTGCAGTCACAGAGTGAAATGAACTCCACCGTCTGCCTGCTGCTCTACATAATGATGAGGTAATCGGCCTAATCGGATCTCTCCGCCGCTTCATTCCTGGGCTCAGCCGATCACTGCTGAAAGGTAATATTGCCTGTCATTTTCAAATGTCTGAACCATTAGTCCCCCACTCCAGCCCCCCCACCCCCTTTGCCTGGTGTAACAAGCTCCCTGTGGCTGGAGTCATGTACAGTATTTCAGCCACTGCTGTAATTCACAGAGCATTACGTGAGCCTGAGTCAATACTGAGCCTGGCCTGTGGGGTCATTAAAGGATGAAAGGATGTATGTGGTGAGTCGGCCCAGTTCACCCAGCTCCGGCACCATGTCATGCACACTTCTTATTAATGAGGCTTACTCATATAATCCAGGGACAAAGGCTCTTACTGATTCAGTCATACTAACCTATATGTTCTGCCTCTCTACTGCACTGCACTCATTTGACTTGTCAATAAACAGATAACACTTGTTATTTGTATTGTCTGTTGGGTGATAGAGTGTACCAGTCGAATTGTCTAATATGTGAAAGACTTGTGAACTGTGTTTCTCACCCTTTATAATATAGTCGTATATGACTAGACCTTGTACTCCTTCCTTTGTGACCTTCCTTATAGGTGTACTTTTTGTGGGTGGTGCTCTGTGTGGGTTGGAGGGCTGAAGAGATTGTGAGTGGCTGACATACTTATAAATAATCCAAACCCAAATAATGAAAAAAATAAAAATCTAGCTACACTGCTAAACAGCACTGCATGAGCTTAGTAGCTTGGTGTTTACTAGTTTACTGAATTCATGTCAGATAGATGATAGCTAGGTATTATCACCTTTGCTGCCAACTTGGTTTTACCTGTTTGTAAAGATAAAAGAATTAAGTTACAATTTACAGTGACGTACGGTTCTCTTAAAACAGGTGTGTTTTCTGATGTAACAATTTACTGTACAATTTATTTTAAGTACCTGCGAACACTAATGATCCCAGAATTCTCAGCAATCTCTTCAAAGGTAAAATTGGAAAAGCTTCAGTTTTAAATTTCGCAACATTAGCATAAAAACATGACACACAAAATGCATTATATACATCAAGTAGGTGCTTTTATTTCAATGCTACCAAATTAGAGCCAAACTAAAGTAAATACCTAGTACTTGTTCTGTAATACTGTGTAGGTAAATTATCACGCAGCTCTGGAAGAAATGAGAGACCACTACAATTGATTTTTTAATCAGCATCTCTGGATAACCATTCCATACTGCTGTCTGTTAAATTCCTACCCAAGCACCTCAACCTGGAAGTACTGATATGTTGATCAACTGAATCAAATCTTATTTAATGAGGTAAAGTGTAAAACACTGCTGTAATCAACCTTCTCCTGTGACCAGCTGGACAAGAGTTTTTAAATTATTTGAGTTCTGTAAACATCATTTCTCTTATGATGTTTTGTCACTTGCTTTAAAATGATGCTTTAAAGAACAATTTATAGGCAAAGCGTTCAATGCTTGCACCTATAGAAGAAAAACAGTGGTCTCTTATTGTATAAACTGGGTTAACACATGATTTTCTGTGGCTTTAGCATGAATGAGAAGTTAATATCCATTATTAAAATACTATTTTGAAATATTTTAAATGTTTGCCTTATTATTGCCTTATTTCCCTTTTCCACCTTAATGCAATCTTTAAAGTAAAGGGGACATAGATAGCGGAGGTACTGCTCTGCCATTTGGCATGGCTCACTCCGACTTGGAGAATCAGAGAGACAGCAGACGTGCGTTTCCTGGCATAGTTACATCAGAGCTGGCACGCGCTCGGCAGACGGAGAGGAGACATGAGTCAGCACTATCTATCCCCCAGCATGCATCTCACATATCTGCAGATCAAGCCTCTATTACCCGCTGGCAGATACAGGGTGGCTAAAACACCTTCTAGTACATTTCTATCATTTCACTCAATGTAATTTATTTTTCTGATATGAATTTTATCTAATGGGCAGGCATGAAAGAAGGGCATAAAAGAACTGCAAGGGCCTGTAAGAGGATACACGCGGTATGGATTGTATCATGGTACTGAATAATGTAGAGTAATGGAACAATCAGCTTTGAGTAAAGATCTAACATCCTTTTTTTTAAACTTCACTTTACATCCCACATCATTTTTAGGTCAACAGTGTCATATCTATTTATGCAAAGAACACTACTAAACGTTTTCTATAGGAGATGCTTTGTGGAATTTCAGTGATTTTATCATTTTGAGACAATTTACAATGACTTTCAGTTGTACATTGAATACATCAATGTTACTGGACAATTTACATACCAGTGAAATATTGACAATAAAAAGAAAGGTCCATTGCCAAGGAATTTATGGAAATGGCTAAAAACTCACTCCTTTGCATTCACTCACTCGCTCATGTTTAACAGACTGAGGATTTTCCACAAGGGGGCACTGTTGATATTAATATTGCTTTAGGTTTTTCATATCAATACGTTTCTGTGTTTCTGAATTTTATTTTGGCCAAAACTAAATGGATACTCATTTAATGTGACTATTAAAAACAATTATAATAAATTGGGCAGCTGAATTGCCACTATCGGAAGACTTACTCATGATGCAGTTTTACACTCTCAAGGTTTAGAGAATAAAATGTGGGCATTTGGATAAAAGCACATTAATGTCACAGGCATATCCTCGCACAGAGACGCTAGTCTTCAGCAGCCGCTTTCTTCCTGATAGAGCCCAATTCTTCTCCAGAATCCTGCATAATGATGCCATTGATGCTGAGTTGACAAGCAGCACGCAAGGAATGAATCCTGTGCTTTTAAATGGGGAGCAAATCTCCCACATGCTAGAGTTATCACCGTCGCATCACAGCTATGAATCCAGTCATTTTAGCCCAGGCCTTTTGGACAGAGGCTGCCTTTCTGGCCAAGCCGCTGTGGAGAGGCACAAAGAGAGAGAGGCTCTGACTACGCGCTGTTTATAAACGTCCAGAATAGGCCTCTGTTGGTGCGGGCCGCAGACAGGCCGTAAAGAAAAAGGGTGTTAAAAAAAAGAATGCGAGGAGTGAAGGGTTTCCTTTGCTTAATTAGAACCAGCTGAAAGTGAAACAGAGAGCAAGCGAGCACAAGAGAGAGAGAGAGCAGAGAACAAGTGTTTTCTCACTGAAGCCCTAGAACTAGGCCATAACTTTACATTCCGCTTGGGGCATAGCAGAGAAATGGCATAATTTCCACGAGGAACACAGGCTCTCCTTTCTTCTGCACTGTTTTTGAAGCTGATTTAGATGTTTCAGGGGAGGAGAGTTGAATGGAGATTTCGTTTCTCTTTCATGGGCTTGTTAAAAACACCCAAAACAAAGTCCCACTAAATGAGTTGTAATGCTTTAATGCGTACAGTTTTACACCACTAATATTTCAACTTCAGAAAACAATGTTGAAATAATTACTTCTCATTATAACGGAGAGGAACGCGACTGTTACAGATCCTTTCTTTAATAGCAATCCTCTAATTAACATATTTTCATTACCTCTGCAGATGAATAATTTAAGGCCTCGCGATAGCCATGAATTATTGGTTTTCCATACAGTGATGGATTCAAGGGGACACAGAGTTCAATTTGGGCTTCAATCTACTTCGATGACATGAGTAATTAGCAAAGTTCTTTTCAGCGACTGCTTTGCCTTCATGGTCCGGCCATACTTAACGAGATCGGCCCGATTTTCCATAGGCGTTCACAGAGCACAGAGACGATCCTGTTAATAAGAACATCTTGGGTAATATTTCCATTAGTACAGTATGTATGAGCATATGGCGCGGCAACAGAACATGTTCCAGTCGTGTTGGATGAGACGGATGTTTGTGTCCTCAAGTGGGCTGAAGTTGTGCGGTAATGATGAAGTGAGTCACATTTTCCAATCCTGACTAACAGAAGAGTTTTTTTTTTTTTCTTTTTTCAATTAACCCAGCATAGCTGATGAAGGCACTGATGGAAGAGGTATATGAGGAAAAGATGGAGCACATCAGTTTCTCTTTTGAAGAATGGAGAACCTCCCCCTGACCGTGCCAGATTATACATCACTTCTTTGGATTTTAGCACTTTTTGAAGGCAGGGAAACCAAATAGCCTAATCTCCCCAGTAAGCCAGCGATACCCATCCATCAGGGCAGACAACACGCTACGGCATAACAAGGATTATAAAAGTGCTTTTCATAGCGGAGCATGGCGCCTTGGCCCGGGACCATATTTCCTTCTTCCTCTGAAAGAAATATTCGCCAAATATCTCAATTATGCCAAACTACCACAGCTGCCAGAATGACACAGGGCCGCTGACGGCAAGACAAACTGCAGGAGTGACCCAAAGAGTGGCACTCACACACACACACACACACATACATACATACCTATGGCAGGAGACCCTTTCCACACCTGCACGCTTTCTCTTGCTGCCTTCAGAAGCAGTCAGGCCTGCCCCGTCACTGTACGGCAGCTAACACCGCTAACATGATTTATGCTTTCTGTCCCCCACCTCCAACCCCCCCCAACACTTGTTCAAAGTAATGAAATTTCTCATTTGAGGCAGCCTGACAGATAGATTGGAAATCAAGCACACCAGATAAGTAATGCCGTTTTGATGCCGGCCTGAGCCTGATTGATTTGAAAAACTCCGCCAAACCACAAAACCCCATGAGGTATTGAAGAAGTGAATGGGGGGACACCACCAATAATTCAGAACAGCCCATTGCTCAGGTTGTTGTTGGACTTTATGAGGCATGTGTGCTTGTATGTGTGTATGCTAACTTCAAAAGTATGTTTGTAAAGGCACATTGCACACAGGAGGGGTGGTGAAGCTGCTGGGGTTCGGGTATGTGCCCCCCTTTTTTAAGGGGGGGGATTTGACAAAGGCTTGTCCTGTGCCTTCATCAAGGATTGCCATTAAACATATTATTATTGTAATTGTAAAAAAATATGGATCAAACTGGTACATGGATTAAAAAAATATGGATTAACTCATCATTCCTGATTCCTAATGTTTAAATTCCTCTTTCTTTAGCAGATTGCTCCCAAGCTCTGTTTATTTCTTGCTTATCTGTTTGAATCTGCCATTACCTCAGTTTACCTCAGCTGGCATGCATTTACCTCAGCTGGCATGCTTAAAAGTTACTTTTTGGTGGACGTCCCACATAAGTGTTCTCTAACGTATCATATTCAGTACTTTAACCACTTACTTTATTAAGTAGTGGAAGGAAATTAGCTAATCGAGGCCACTGTGGATTACCACTTAACCTATGATTGAGGCCATTAGCTTGTTTAATCACATTTTTCACTGCCAGCTGCTATGACAGTCAAGAAGAACCAGTCAGAGTTCTTGTGAAAGCAAATCAGTGTTAAAGGTCTAAAGTATAAAAACGCATTCATATTTTGTACTTGATAAAAATGCCATTGATATTACGAAGTTGACCGTGAGTCAAACTGACATGATGATGTATTTTGATACCAGACAGAGTATGATGTGAAGCAAGATTCATTGCCATGTTCTTTCTGATAATGGGTTGATGCCAAACCTAAATGCTGTATTTTAAATTTTTTTAACAATCTGCTTCTTCTTAATCACCTACGCCTCTAAGGGTACCCTGGTCCAAGGCCCTGGTCCAAGGCATGTCAAGAAAGAAGAAAGCAGAACCATGATTAAAAATAAAGATGTCAAAAGTGATTCTTTGAAGAACCGCCATAAAATGAATATCTTTCTCTCAGCAACTTGGCACTTCAAAGGAATTTTTCATTTTTATCTGTCTTTCCCTGTGACAGCTAAGGATGGCCATCAAATATGGGGTGAGTTGTTGTTAAAAAAAACGCAATAGTTATGGTGCTCTTCGACACAATTGCCATCATAGATCTGAAATATTCCAGTTTTTAGTTTGTTCTAAAATGTTTTACACATTTATACATCACCGAGATGTGTGTTCAATTAGAAGCTCAGAAAAGGACTAAGTATTTGAAGATTCGAGGAGTGACCCTGTCCTTTACTTCTACTTAGAATTACAGTGCAAAGTAGAATTATAAAGCCTACTTTCCCTGATGATCTATTGACTTTTATTGATTTGGGTTTTTCATATTCATGCATGGGACTGATCATTGTCATTTTTCCATGCTCAACATATGGTCAGTGCTCAACATATGATCAAAACATGCTCAGCACTGATAAAAAAAAGCCTCTAATGTGAGTTTTCTAGGAGTCTGCTGGGGTCTAAAGGGTTAACACACACTTCGCCTACTACAAGTACAGTTTTCATTCACTGAAAAAGTGTATTAAAAATGAGTATTCCTTTAAAGAGCCTCCCATTGAACATATCCTTGGAGAACTGTCCTCATCTGTATTCTTACTTTAAAGACTTATTTTATTTTATTACTTTAAAGAATCTGCAGATATCCTAATTGTTGACCGTGAATGACATCAGGAAATACAATAAAAGTTTTTCATAATCTGAACCAGGCGGCTCTTTTGGAGCTCACATGGAAAACTCCAGAGTTTGATTAAACTGGTACCCGGGGTCACTCATGTTGTCTCATGCAACACGGGGTCACTCATGTTGCATGAGAAGTATGATCCACTATCCAAGAGCACATGAAAAACAACACGTTTCCCTCTTGCTGGATTACTGGATTTGTCTCCACCACTAGTTAAGCATTAATTCAGCAGGCAAAAAGGGCTTTCTCGGGGAGTACATCTCACTTGTGTTACCGAGCACACAGCAGTCATGCAACATTGTTCTTTGCAGATGAGCTTCTATGGATGGTAATACAATCTGTCAACGGCTGCTGACAGGAGGCAGAATTTTAAAACAGCCTGAACTCTTGAATGATTGATTATGCCAATACATTTTGTGGAGGTCATATCGATTGGTTTGGGAAAGTAAAACTCCCATGCCTTTAGTCAGTTCACACATTTTCCCTGAGTGACAGACATGCACTACTCACATACACACACACCAGTTCAACTACTAAATAAAACAGACACACACACACACACACACACACACTCTCTCTCTCTCTCTCCCACACACACTTATGTAATAAATGATGCCTTGTCTGTTCTAAAAAATGAAGGTGCGAGTGTCATTAAAACTGCATTAAAACCTCATAAATACTGAATTTCTGCTATGAAATCACAAGGTCGTGAAAAGCTCGTCAGTGTCCTTCGGTTTGGATGTAAATAAAGAACAAGGAATCGTCGTGAAAGTTAATTTGACCTCATTCATTTGTTTTCTTTCCTATTTCAGGATTAAACTTGTATGTGCGGTACAGCTCAAAAGGGAATTTTCCACCAGTTTTTCAAACTTTTTGCAGAATTCAGCAGTTCAGCAATAGACTATTTAAATGTAAGGTTTGTCTTAACACCACTGTGAACAAATCTGGCTTAGTAATCATCTCACATTAAACCACTCTGACTCCTACTGTGGCAGGGTTTACATCCTATTTTAAACTCAGTTTAATGCATTACCCTTAAAGAAAATGTAATGGTATTCAAATTTAAATTCCCAGATTGACAAGATATGCAACTCGGAATGTTGTGGGACAAAAGTACTGGGACAATGCGGCAAGGTAAACAGTTTTCGGAGAATAAAACCTGATCTACTCGGGCTAAAAATACAAACGAGGGCTTGTTGGAAAGGTCTCCTGGAGATCTACTGAACTGTGGAGTCTGAAGTGTCTGAGTCCTTTCCCCGCCAAGATATGCAAATCGAAAGGTCATAGGACAAAAGTATTGGGACACCATGGTGAGGCGAACAGGTCCCCTTGTGTGAAAACATTCAGAAAAAATATAATTATTCCCACAAAAAAGCAAAATAAAGGCAGAGGATATTTGCAGTTTCCATTTTATTGAGGGTATTTCTACGTAAAACTATGAGTTCGCAAATCCACGACTCCTGATCCACATAAAACTTGGGGTTACTGTGCGCTGATTTAAAAGCACACAATTTGGACAAACCTATTGGGACACATTGGAACTATTGGGAATTACTGGATTCAGATGGTCCATTATTTCCAATTACGGCCAATCTTAATGCTTCAGCATATCAAGACATTTTGGACAACACCATGCTTCCTTAAATGTAGACTCAGTTTTCTATTCCAGCATGACTGTGCCTCAGTGCACAAAGCAAGCTCCATAAAGACATGGTTGGATTAGTTTGGAGTAGAAGGCCAATATAGAGACCTCCATCCAACACCTTTGGGATGAACTGGAATGGAGATTGTGAGCCAGGCCTTCTAGTCAAACATTAGTGCCTGGCCTTATAAATCCTCTACAGAATGAATGAGCCCAAATTCCCACAGAAACAACAATCTTGTGAAAAGCCTTCCAAGATGAGTGGAAGCTGTTCTAGCTGCAAAGGGGGACCAACTCCATATTAAAGTCTATGTCTTTGAATACAGTGTCCATTAAAGTCCCTGTTGGAGTAATGATCAGATGTCCCAATAGTTTTTGTCCATGTAGTTTATCACTACATAAAACAATTATAAAGGAAACAAATCAAAGAAAGGAAACATCAAAGAATGTGGAATGATATAAAATTGCAACATTTGTTCTGCATCGTCATGTTCAGAGCCCACAGACTGAGCTCATATAGAAGCGTTGGTGTCATCCAAAGCCTGCGGGACACTATCGACCGAGCCTGGCTGTTGAAAGCCCGGAGAATGGAATCAGCTAAACATGTATTATAACCAATCAATATGGACTGAGGAACACAGAGACAGGAGTAAACACACTCCTCATCCCGCAGTCCACACAGAGCTTCAGACTTTAGAGCTACTCTTAACAGAACAACTGCTGTTAGCATTTTATGCAAAGCAGTGCAGCCTGGTGTTCTTGTAAATTTGGGTGGCACATCATCTACAGATTATGTCAAATAAACCTGAATGTATATGCACACATTATATCAGCATTGCATTATAGAGTCATCACAAATATCTGTCCACCCATGTGCAATATTGCTACTAATGTCAGTATTACTATTTTATTACTTAATATTACAACTGATTCTCTGCTAAATAACTTACTCCAAACTGTCAAATCAATGGCATTACTATGTCAACTGATTTCAACTGTGTAACTTACATGTAGTATTTATACCCATTTCTGTATAGAGCGTAGTGTATTTTCATACTGAGCTTTTTTCACTTTTCTACAGATTTTTTCTTTAGATTTTATATTATTCTGCTCACTGCGCCATTGCAGTCATTACAATTGGCAATTTCCTCAGAGATCAATAAAGTTTTCTGATTCTGATTCACTGAACCAAATGAGCTAATTGTATTTCAAAAGGCAAAAATCTTTACCAGGTGACATGAGAGATACAGAAGAGAAGGTTGTCGTTAAAAAGTGGACAGAATCTAAGGGGTATCAATGATTATTTTCTTCCTTTTTGAATTGTTCTTGGTTTATTCTTGGCTAAAATAACTAAAACGAAATTGCACACAGCATATGCTCTTACTGGCCACTTTATTAGAAACACCTACCTCGTACCCTCCGTTCAGATGACTGGTTAGTCTGAAACCCATCTGTTGTCATGTACAATCTTTGTTCACCAACCTGCAGCCCTTCCTGTTCTCAGTACATAACAGTTCTCAGCTGGATACTTTTTGGGTGATGGACAACTGCCAAGCTAGAAGTGACAGTGACATGTAAAAAAGTGCTTGTACAGCCTGACAGCCCACTACTATGCCAGTATTACTGCTTGTGCTGACAATGGCCCAAAATATATGTGGGCATAATGGTCCAGTGGTCAACTGAAGATCAATAGTGCAGAGAACATACAGCAACAGATGGGCTACAGTGTGCAACCATGCATCGAGTGGACCAAAAAATTGAGTGTAGCTCATAGAGTGGACTGTGTAAATGCAAAGTAGGTGTTTCTAATTAATAAAGCGGTTGGTTCATGTAAATTAGGCCAGCATTTTTAAATCAGGTACAAATATTAATGTAAAAAGAATTATGGAACAGCTTTACAAGAAGACTACCCTTATAAACATGTTGAAATTAACGAATTAATGCTCAGAAACTCATAATTAAGCAGTAATAGCGCATGGATAAAGTGAGCAAGAGTATGCTGGTTTATGATGATGAAGAGGACAAAGTCAAGTAACCAGCAAGAACTGAGGTTTAGAAGTATAGATGAACAGAACTACTTATGAATCATTTTTAAGCTTCTTGAAACCTAAAAAATTAAAAAAAAAAAACTAAATCCTTTAAAAATGCTATCCTATTGATATAAGGTTTTGATATAACAGTAATTATCTGTTGCAGGATTTTAACATTGATATAAATGGAGAGATTATACAGGGGGTCCTCGGGTTACAACAGTCTCGACATACATGGTTTCAGGTTTACAGCGCCAACTCCTATAAAAACTTACAAAAATTAAGACATGAGTGTCTCGTCGTACGCTGTTAACATCATACTTACGGACTACATGGATTCTTTGTATACGGGGGAGGAAAACGTAGAATATGCAGAATATGCCATAATGCAACATAAGAGTTAAGGGAGTTGGTGTCCCCCAGTACGCTTACTGTTAAAAGTACAAGTATAGTATATTTATGTCCGTCTCCTTTTTCTATGGCTTAGTTGTGTTTGTATGTTCTAGATTATGATTTTACAACTGTGTTAGGATAGGTAAGTGACTAGGGTGTGTTCCGACCTACACCTACATGGTGTAAGTAAAATGACAGTTACTGAGACATGATTAGGTCCATAATTACAGACAGGCCTGTCTTAAATCTACAGACTTCAGTCTTGTTCTCCAAGGTAAAAGCCTGTATCTGTACTACACCGTACTTATTATCTCCTCAGTGCCAGAGTTCAATGCCTTTGCTGTCCCTACACTATGTTCCAATGATCCCTAACAACTGCATAATCTGAGATAGCTATGGATTTTGCTTTGGGAGGCCCAGTAGAGCTGGTTCCAAACTAATGGATACCTTATGGAGGTGTAATGCAATCATTTAGGAGCGTGAGAAGTGGGGATCGGAGAGGTTGGGGAGTGGGAAGAGAGTGAGGGGGTGTTGATTTAATCTCCTCCGCTCCACTCTGCACCCACCTTTCAGCACACCATCTGCTGGAGACAAGTAAACAGGCAGATTCATCACAATTAGATTCTCCCAGCCTACTTACTGCATATCAGTAGTCAGCAATGAGGATACCCAACACCTGACATTAGCTAGATTAGCGGTGCCCTGTGCTGGTCCTCCAGAGGCCAGCAGGCACATATTTATGGCATTTAAGGCGTTCAGAGCATGTGGAAATCAGCTGCCAGTAATTTGCTTCTTCTCTTACAAACACCTGCAAAATAATTTGTCAACGATTTCTTTAATTGTTTTATTCACTTCTTTTGCATACGTAATGTATTCCATGCATGCAAATGAAGCAGCGCTCTTCCTCACAAAACAAAGCGTAAATTATGGATTACTTGCACAATTTTATTATTATTTTTTCCCTCCTTATGAACTGCTTTAGCAACATTATGCTACCAAAGGAATAAAGGGAAGATATAGGAGTAATATTTATTCAGTGTAATATTTGTGTGAACTAACGCAGGTTGTGCAAACTTTTAGTCACAGTCACAGTTATTGCCTGCAATAACAAGAGCGCAGTGGAATTTGGTAGGAGTAGAATGTGTTGGAGTGAGCTGCAAAACTTTCAGTCACTGCCATAATTGTTCAATGCCTTTCCAGCCGCTGTTTGCTATTTGCAAATAGTCGGCCCGCTGACTATGCAAATGGAACAACATCCTTGAACAAGAAGTTCAAGAAACAAACGATGGCCCTGCATGAACCTGGGTTTTATTGTAAAAATAATCAATTGCTTTAATATAAAAAGTAAGTAACTAACATGGACATATAACAACAAATTAGTATCTAGCTGTTTCCAGCTTTAGAGCGACCTGATGGGTGTTTCACAAAATGGGATGCCTTGTTCAGGTAAATAAAGATGTTTTCTTGTTTTTTTTTCTTATGTAATCTCATAAAATAAGACATATGCTACTGTACATGTTTAAAACACATACATACACACATATATTGCATTTGCGTTCATTCAGTTTATGTATAATGTTCATTTTATTAACCTAAAAGTTATATCAACTGAAATGCTCAAACAGACTGACTGCTTTGCCCCACTGTCCTTTTTTGCACATAAGTTCTGAGTGTCTCTAATGACCCACCCAGAGTGAGTTATTTTATCTCATCGTTGCAGTTCTAAGATGTGACTGTGCCATTATGCGTTCTGGGGAATCAGCTGACTCCAAGTAAACATGGATTCTGTGGAATTTTTTAATTGTACACTCATAAAGTGGTGAGACTTCATTTTTCAGTTATTTTGTTCACTGGAATTAAAATGTGTTTTTAAATAGTTTTACTTATAAACACAACATGTGAAAGCTGCCATTCATAATTGCTTATTTATATATTGCTTACATTAGACTTGGCTTGTTAGACTTGTTTTGCAGTATTAGTGTGGTGCACGGCTGATGAAAGGAAAAAAGTACGGAAAACACGGAAAAATGATCAGTACAGACTAATATCAGTTTTAACAGTTTTAACTGACATGATTCAATCAGGCTTGTACTATATATATAGTGAAAGATGAACCCAATCATGGATTCACATGACAGAGTAGGCACTTTGGTCTGAGAAAGCTCCAGTGAAGAGTAGAGATTCCCACCGAAATTGTTCTCATTCACACACAGAAAAGGTATAAAACTCAGGGCCCTGACAAGATGGGGGGTCTCGGTAGTGTGATGTCACAGCCAGTAGCCGGTAGAGGTCACTGTTTTTGGTTTTGTTTATGTTTGACTTCTGAGACTCTTATTTTGACAGCCTTGCTTGATTCGCTTTTCCACCTGTGTTGTGTTTAATTCTGTGATTACACTGTGTATTTAAGTTCTGTTTGTATGGACCTTGGTTGTCTATCAACCCCTTTGCCTCGGACTGTTCTAGTTTAGAGTTATGTCAGTAGCGGTCCTTGTGCGAGGTTTGGTTTGTTCCTGTTTCTAGTTTCATGTTTCTAGTTCCACGTTTCATGTCAATAAAGAACCTGACTACTATGGATGCCTGCCTGCATTGTTCCTGTGTCCCCAGAGGCAAGTCACGAAAGCCGGCTAACCCTGGCCGACGTGACAGGTAGGGGATAGAGATGAAGACTCAATGGTTGAGCAATGGCTACCGCAAAACCCAACCTTTTATACCAAAGATTGTTGCATGGCTGGAAAGACACATTAGTATACTGATTTGAATGAATGAGTACAACTAAAGCTAATTGTCGTGTTAGCCAAATATTATAAGTCTGTGTTTAAATCTCAATGATAGGACTCTAGGGAATAGCCGAGTCCCTCTGGTGGGACTGTGCTTGTAAATGGGTTAAAGGTGTTATAGTAGCGCATCAGACTAAACAACCAACTGAAATTTGTAAAATCATTTAACATGTATGTCCTTTTACCCTCTTGTACTCCGGCAGATCATGAATGAGAGACTGAGCTTCTCTCGTACCCCTACAAGTGTGTAATAGGCTTCACTGGTGCTATAGCTATTACTGGCCATGATCAGTGAGCTACTTTGAGTCAGGCTCTAGGCCCGGGTTGTGCATTTCACTCTGCCTTTGACATTGAGACGAGCGTTAGGTCCCACATCAGCTACAATTTCTATCATACCACCCCGACTCCAGTCCTCCAGGCCACAAAGGGATGGTAATGGTGACTTCAATGCATGTCTGAGTGCATATGCTACACTGAGCAATGCTTTTCAATTACCAGCCGTCCCACAGCCGAGGCGAGACGAACAAATACACACTGCAAGTTTCTGAGACAAAATGCTTAGGTCAGACAAATGGCAAAATAAAATATACCTTTTGTCATTTCATTTGACAGTTGTCCTTTCAAGCTATTGCACAGAGGTCGCATAAGTGAAGATGTACTCATTTGCAGATGTGTGGATGTATAACAGAGTTTGAGGGTGGAAGTACTTCTGGACTGCACACATCCTGCATCTCCTTTATGGCCAAAAATCTGATTTAAAATATTTTCCTCTTACAAAAAAAAACATCAGCTAAGTCCATGGTTTGCTTATTCTGTTTTGCACTGTATCTATGCAGCTCATGCTGCTAAATGTAACGATTAAGCCAGGCCAATCAGCATTGATAGCACATTATTCGAAGTTATTCAAGGGTATTTGAAGTAAATATGATTTCTGACTTTCTATGATCAGCAAGGTTACTCGATTTAAAAGGTCCCCAAATTCTGAGACTGCCTGATACAAAAGATTTACCTTAAAGTAATAGGGTTGGTTGCAGAGCTAATAGTAGAACCTTTGCAGCTGAAGTCAACCATGATTGAAAGCCATTAAAAACTGTGCCCACACTGTCCTGAACATAACGCATGTTATTAATATGTATCAAAGTGCAACAAATTAATACTTCATCTATGTTAAATCAGTGCAATGCAATTGATGCAGGGGTGGTGGCCTAGAGGTAGGATACTTGTCTCTGGACCAAGAGGTCATGGGTTTGAATCCTACCTTCAGCATCACCATTGGGTCCCTGAGCAAGACCCTTAACCCCAAGTTGCTCCAGGGAGACTGTCCCCTGTAGTTAGAGAATGGAA
>JBBPDB010000001.1:38325068-38363938 GCA_037974465.1 Brachypetersius altus
TGATGGTCTTTAGCCCACTCCACATGTTCCTGGTGTTGGAGGAGTTGTAGCAAGATTCCACCTTTTCTCTGTACTGTCCTTTGGCTGTTTTTATTGCTTTTCTGAGTGCATACCGGGATCTTTTGTACTCACGTGGGTCTCCAGAGTTAAAGGCTGCAGTCCGTGCTCTGAGTGCTGCTCGGACCTCTCCGTTAACCCACGACTTCTGGTTGGGGTAAGACTGTACATTTACCCGCGGTGCAATGTCATCGATGCATTTGTGAATAAAGTCTGTTACGTACTCAGTGTAGTTTCCGACGTTGTTTTCAGCCGCAGTGTGGAAAACTCCCCAGTCGGTGATGTTAAAGCAGTGACGCAGTGCGTTGTCTGATTGGTCGGTCCAGCGTTGAACCGAACGCGTCATAGGCGGCTCACGTTTCAGCTTCTGCCTATAGGCTGGCAGCAGTATGACTGAGGAGTGATCTGTTTTGCCGAAAGCTGGTTGGGGGCGGGCTTTGTAGGCGTGTGCGAACGGGGTGTAGACGTGGTCAAGGATGTTCTCACCGGAAAGTTTACATGCTGGTGGAATTTAAAAGTAAATGGCATAATGTTGGCTAATAAGCTAAAATACATTTTGAATCCTCCTTATTGGCAGCTTTGATGAAGAGGAGAAAAACTGCCAATAATAATGGGTTAAAAGAACGCATGCATCAATAATGCACATATATTTACTGTGCGTTATATTTACTTCTATATAGCTTTCAGTCACCAGAACTAAATGTAGGACCCGTCTGAGGAACCTGCAGGAATATAGACGACTTCTCAGTTTGTGCAATGACAGTATTTTTTCTTTTCATTGCATTGCTGTATTTGAATGCATCATGATGGTGGCTGTCCAGCTGGCTGGCAGACCCGAGGCTGAGTCAGGAAGGAGAGACAGAGGTAGCCACAGGGGGCTGATCGTCCAGTGCTTTGAGTTACAGAAGTCATAAAAGAGGCAGGATTCCTTTTCAAATGCCTCGATGAACACTAACCTGGCAAAGCATGGGAAGGGGCTATATTTTCATCTCAGGTTTGCATCCATGCATATGAACCTTGCTGCTGAAGTGAGTGACCGTAGTCTCTCTTCCTCTCCAGCAGGCCTGGTTCAGTAGTCTATGATGGGGGTCTTTAAATCCCTCTGCTCGCGTCTTTGTAAGAGTGCCCTGCAGGGACGTGTGATACTAATGAATTCTCAGTAGCTTCCAGTACTGGAGCATAATGTTATGCCCAATCCTCATTTGAACCTCCTTGATTTTTTCTTCCTTTCTATTTTTTTTCCTGCCTCTGCCTACAGAGTGAGGCTGAGCCGTCGCTGGAGGCGTCTGGTGGGTAATTCAGAGCTTGGGCCCGGTTTGATCTGGGAGACTGAGAGGCAGAAGCAGAAAGCTTGTTCTTAGTTTTTCAGGCCTGTGACATGCACAGAGAGAGCTGAATTGTGAATCATGAGGCCACAGATCTAAAAGTGTTTTCTTTCTTTACTTTTTTTTTTGTATGTTCTCCCACTGTGCCTCCATTGTCATTTAAACAAAGCGTTTAAACAAAATTGACTTGTCCTTACTTCCTTCACTTCCATGCCCCAAAGTGTTTTGCGTGTCCTTCTGTGGTTGGCATTTCAAGGCTTTAAATAACGATGGCTCGGCAAATCTAATTCAGACAAATTGCCTTTTGCCTTTACCTGTTTTTTGCTTTGCACTGGGGCTATGAGGACAAGCTAATGAGCAAAGCAAGCCCAGATGGTCGGTAACACCTTGCATCTTTTTGGTGATTAAATTCTGAATGGATTTCTCTTGACCGTGGTAAAAAAAAAAAAGCCAGGTGTGAACACGTCCAAGACGCATTGTGATCAGATAATGATTGAATCCTACAGACCATGTTCAGAAGTGGTCAGAGGTGGAACTTGACCACATTTGATACAAGTATAAATGTATTTTATTTATACAATTACATATTATATAAAAGAAGAGATGCTTCTGCTGAGAGCTGACTTCCAGGCAAGATGATAAACATGGGGAGATGGAGGATACATGAGGTTGGATATGTCCCCAGAGTGCCTTCTTGTGTTCTGGGCTGATGAAACCAAGCTTTTCTGTATGTATGGCAAGGGGGGAAATTAAATGGAACTAAGCCGATGTGCTGATGTGCTTTTTTATGTGGCAAAGTAAAATCTGGGGACACTGGGGATGCATTTTTGTGGAAAATGTAATTAGGGTCCGGCTAAATTGTATCCAGATCTGATATGGACATCTTAATGCAGGCTGTAAACTTTATATGCCTGTGAATTAGCACACCGCATTGAGTTCAGTAATCTCGAATAAGCTTGCTTATGTGGTTCCTGACAATGTATGACACACTGTTATCCATATAAATGGGCAAAAAATGTGGTAGGAGCCATCTGCTGCCTGGATTGCAGCTGAAATGTTTTGCCATTTTTAACCGGCCGAGCTTGTGACTAAGTAGCTCTGGCCTCCTTTGGTGGGCACAAAAATAACTATGAACTGTTCTGTCACAGAGATAGCGGAAACCCTCCGCCATTGTTTCTGCGCAATAATTACAAACAGAAGACCTCCCCCCCCCCCACAGCTCAGTGATAAGCATGGCAAACGTGTGGGAGGAAGCCGCATTACATAAAGGCAGTTTGTTTTTTGGGCATTTTATGGGGGAAGTTAGCAGTGAGTGAGAGTTGCAGGGTTTGCTGTGGACAGATAAGAGCAGCCAGCATGCTCTGATTAAGGAGGCAGCCCGGCACAAGCTCTGCTTTATCTCCCCACACTCTGAAGTCAAAAATGAGGCTTTGGGACAGGACCCTGAGGAAAACGGCCATGTCTCCTGCATTAAAGAGTGCAAAGGAATCAATTAGTCAATCAATAAACAAGCAAATTTCTTTTTTGTTTCTAAATGACTCCGAGCTAATTCAAGATTTCGATGCGCATAGGTAATCTTACCTTGAATAATGACTATAGGAGTGCGAAGGGAATTATCTCTGCTTTCTAAAGACTTTTATTTAGTGGAAGCAAGCTTCTAGTGCATTGAAGATGTAGAGTTTGGCTTTGTGACAGCTTTAAAGTCAGGAAGTGCACTAATTTCACAAAAAGACCCAAAAGTTACAAAACTGTTCACTTTTCTGCCACATGTCAAGGGTGCTATAACAAGGGAGCGGGTTGTGATGGACAGAGCAGGATGCCACCACTCCTGTTAATGAAGGTGGTTATAAGTGTTAAGCAACGTCACACCACCGACGTTCGTCTAAATTATAATTGGCAGCAGAGCATGCTGGGTGATAATTGCAGTTTGTCAGTCCAGATTTCACTTTGGGAATTTTAGTTCCCATCTTGGGTGCCTGCTGATGTCACACCTTCCAAATCGACATTTCCCCTCGCCAGCTAAACCAGGATTTATAGACATGGAGTAAAAATACACCGGCAGTCAAAAAGGATTCCTCAGCTTCACATAAAATACGTTCATAAAAAATTCGAAATAGTCTGGGTTTGTTGTGCAGGTAGGTCAGGGATGCTGCGGGGTTTAACCCATTAAATGTGCCAAATAGGTTAAACTATGTAACTCACTTCTAGAACCATCAGAATAGCGCAGTTTGCCTTTTTTTCCTGAGTAATAAGTCTATGGACATAATAAGCGTAAGAGTATAAGAAGTAATTCCAAGTAGTCGAGAGCGCCCCTGCTCTGTCCATTAATATTATTTTAAAAGTGGCTAAAAGATGGTTTAACGTCTTTTAGAACCTTATAGAACCATTTTACATTTTAAGCAGAGGTGGACAAAGTACTCACATTCAGTACTTAAGTGACAGTGCAGATACCACTGGTCAAGTGTTACTCCAATACAAGTGAAAGTCGTGCAGTCAAATTAAAAGTAAGTAAGTAAAAGTACTGAAGTACTTGCTTTTAAAAATACTTTAGTATTAAAAGTAAATTTTTTTCACCGCATTGTTGCATTTTTGGCACAACACATACAATACCTAATGCCTCTGAGTCGCCTGTAGAACCCCTAGAATGAAACACAACCCGAGCCGACAAAGAAAACAAGTAATTTATTTTTAACGATGTTTTTATCATTACATATTACACACACACTAACAATATCTGCACGTAATGAAAACATCATGATTCATTGTCCAAAGCATATGATGCATAATTTAGAATGTTTGAGACCCCTAAATGGTGTCCCCAAATTATTGGCACACAACTCCTTAAATTGAGTATTTTTTATGCTGAAAACACTACCCTTGAAGTTGAAGTTTACACCTCAACCATAGAACATCTTTGACCACAATTCAATGCTGATTTAATATCTTTTGCTATCTGGGCTACTATTAACACAAATATAGATACAGCCATAGCTCTGTTTTTGCGTGCTAACTTTAGAAATTAATTAGCAGACAAGCCTTTGCCTTGGACTTGGCAGGCAAAGTCATTTCACAGGCCGTTTTGCACATGTTAATGTGATTACTATCTAAAACCTCGGACAACTCAATATGTTTGCGCAGGTTGGAGGGCAAGTTTTTGTAGGCCGTTTTACAGTTTGTTTTAGGCAGACACAGCGCACACTTAAAATGAATCTTTAATCCTTTTGGAAAATATAAACATTTTGTCAAGATATGGCCATGGGTGAAAAAATGGCACAGAAAAATCTCCGTCTCAGTTCATCCTCTGCCGTTGCAGAAATGCAATACCGGCATTGAACTTAATTTGATGGTTACAGGCTACGTCAGATGCGACGTAACTCTACTGATTACTGATAAGCTGTCAGCCGGGAAAAAACTATCAAATTTTAGAAAAGGAGGAAAAAACATCCACTTTTAGAATTAAAAGTAACGAGACCCTTGACAGAAATGTAGTGAAGTAAAACGTACGATATTTGTCTTTCAAATGTAGAAGTGAAAGTCATATGTTTCCAAAAAAAATACTACTCAAGTGAAGTACAGATACTCAAAAACTCTACTTAAATATAGTACTCAAGTAAATCTACTTCGTTACTGTCCACCTCTGGTATGTATGGGTACCATATCTTTGCAATATGCATTGCAACAGCGTTTATCGCCTTCCAACCTTCCCCATTCTTACCATATGGCACTAGGGCATTAACAGAAAAGTCGATAAGTCGACGCTCCCCGAGTGAAGTCTAGTTGTGTGATTTTTTTCCTCTCTGTGTGCGCGCTTCAGTACGCAATGCAGTCTCTGCCTCTGATTGGCTGATGCTGACACACATTCCTTGACCAATTATTATAGTTCTTGCATAAAAAGGGGGCGGTACCATTGGCACAAGGGGAATCTAAACACAACCACAACAAGACGAGAGATACAGCAGAGGAGACAGAAATATCACAGTGCTGGACTGGCCATTTGCCCAGTGGGCTGATGGTAAATTTGGGCTAGTGCGGAATCCCATCAGCAGCATCCACCCCCCTCTGAAATGACTGGTGGGCCAGTCGAGGCTCGCAATGGCCGGGCCGATATTTTGTCCCTGTCCAGCCCTGCTGTACACACACAAACAGCACAGTGACCTGCCTAACCTGCAAGTTGGTATTAAAGTACAGTAACAGTACCGACGTTTTGCACGGCATCTGAAACCGCACTGTTAGCTAACATGGCTAATGCTAGCACTGCAGAGAGTGGCTGTGCTGCTTAACCAAACGAGTCCTGTGTCCAACGGCACAAAACCAAACCAATTCCATATTACAGATGTAGCAAGACCTTTCTAGGGCACAAACACTGCTACATGTGCAGTGCTAATTTACCCATGTGGCACGGTGTGTCATATTTGTCCTGCGATTTTCATAAAAAACATCGCACATCATCCTGTACTGTAAATTGGCCCACATCTAGGTTCTATATATATCACTGATATAAGCAAAAAAGAGGATCACTCGTACCACTTCACCACAAATGGTTTTTAAAAATACATTCAAGTAAAAAGTTCCTCAAAACAATTATAAAACAATGTTTCAGGCATCAGGCAGTGTAACAGTTACCATTTCATCGAATACATTTCTGTTAAACTATTAGCGGCTGGTTCTTACCACTATCACTGTAGATTTTGTACGTTTCTGTAGAAAGACATATTTCATATCAAACCATTTTGGATGACTCCTTAATCAGTTTAGTGAGTGATAAAAAAAAAGTTGAATATTCTTTGCCAAATAGGGTCCTGGAATTGCTCATTAAAATATTTCATTGTAATATTGTTCATGATACAAGAATAGAGAATTTTATTTCATAAGACATACATACACTCCTGATTTCAGAAAGTGAAACTCCAAAGATAAAATCAAAATTCATCAAAGTTCATCCAAATTCTTTCATGTGTTACATACAGTGTCTGACACACATACTGTATTTACTCATTACTGCTAGTGTAAACTAGCCAGAATCAATGGTGTAAATCTGTTATTTGCATGAATAAATCAGACACCTCAAAGCTACCCAACAAACTTTCCCTAAACCATAAACAGCACATCTAAGAAGAAATCTGTATGCTGTGAAAGAAATCCATTAGACATATTTACATGTAAGTTTACTGATTTAGTTTACTGTTTAAGTTTACAGTATTATTACTAATAGACATTTATGTGAATCCATTATGCAGACAAACAAATCAAACACATCGATGTGACTCATAACGCTTTCAAAAGCACGGACGACATTTTCTTTTATCAAAAACAGTCAAAGTCAAAAGACACAGTGTACTTTTTTCTTTATCGTTGCTGGTGTAAAGTAGCAATAAACTACATTTTGCTCCTGTTCCACTCACCATGAGTGTCAGCAAATGGCAGTACATCTGGGTAGTATTTCTTGTTTATGTTGGAGGGGCCGGCGAATCCGAAGTGGATTGGGTGACCAGGGTTCATGAAGACAAATGGGAGGATGATGTAATTTCATGTGGTGGGACTCAGGGAGATATATTCAGCCCTCTGCAGTTTGCCTTGGTTAGCCAGCAATGACATGGTAATGATGACAAAAGCTTATCTGGTAAACAAGTGGTGACGCCGAGTGCCTCTGAGATTTGCTTTATGGTGCAATGAAGGTGAAAGATGAAGCGTCTTGGGTGCTGGGCATTCGCAAATCACCAAACAAAGCCAGCAAATGATGCCGACAGGCATAGTGTCATATCATGTTTTTTTTCGCCAATCAACGCACCTATCACAGCAAAATGGCACTGCAAATCACATGCATTCAATCTGACAGACTTCAGCATTAAGGATAAAATAGATTTTGCCACTATTCTGTTTATGCTTTTTTGGTAGGAAGTGCCAAAAATGGATCAGTGCCATAAAAGACCCACTTTTGGGGAGGTAGCAATTCTACAAAACCTTAAAAAACTGTCATATATACTTAAAAATGAGATGTGTAAGGTTATAAAACTATAAATGCTATAAAGGTTCTGCAACAATTCAACTCCAAGAACGTTTTAGGAACACTCTACTTTTAAATGTAACTGCTTGATTAGTAAAGAAGTCAAATCCAGATTGAAGTTCCTGAAAATACTTTCTTGAAAACAAAACAAAAAAAAAGTGGCTGAATCCTCCTTCTGTCCGCAGTGCAAGAAGGCTTGCATTTGTACGGCCCGATCCTGCTCTTGAAAGCATTGCCCATTCTCCCTTTCTCTCCTTTTGTGTGGACCGATGCCAGCAGGCAGCAGCTGGAAAAACAGTGGCGGCCCAGGGCTTAAGGAGGCACATTGTTAACCAAAATGCATGCTGCAATGCAAATTCACCTCTTAAGCAAATTTCTAGATCTGCCACCCCCCTCCCTCCCATCTCCTTTTCTTGTGTAGAGACCCAAACTGCTTGGCTGACTGGCGTGTCTTGTGTTATTTGCGGAGCAGATGCAGCCCCTTGTCCTGTGCATGAAATCACAAAACAGACAGCGAGGCCACTGTTTGCCATGCCCTTTACTGTTGTTGGATCACTGTGCACAGCAAATGCCATTTAAAAACCCCAAAAGAGGATTAGGAACAGGCATAAAAACACCCAGAGTGAGCTCCAAAAAACTTAAAAAAGTTACATATTTTTAATTGTGGCATAGTCTCATTAAATCAGAACTTCCTAAATTGTTCTTGGTTTGGAGAAATAATACTGGGAACAATCTTATATTGGTGTAGAACCTTTACATTTAGTAAAGGTTTTCTGAAACTTTGTTGTGTTTATACTGACAAAAATAATCCTTTAAAGAAATAAATAGCTTAGTATTGCGCTATAGAACCTTTTAAACAACTTTATGTATTTATTGTTATCAAGACATGGTAACTGCAATCTTTATCTATTTATTTATTATTTTTACACCTCTCATACACAGAGGTAGGAAAATGTAACATTGAGTCTTGTGACTGCCTGAGTTATGGTCTGTACCAGAGGAATAAGGGGGAAGGCAAGAGGCTCCATTCATTTTAGCGAACTGAATCGAACAATAATTGACCGATTCATTGATTCACGTGTCGGCTTCATTCACAGTAAACTTTATTGGCATGGCCACTTTGAGTCCAATGCAGTTAAAAGATTAGAACCATTGAAAATTAGGATGAATGAATACACACTTCTGGAGTGGGCTGGTGCACCACCCAAGATGAGTCCTTGCCTCATGCCTGATGGGCCCAGGATAGGGTCTGGGTACCCACAACCCTAGTAAGGTGGTTACAGGAAATGAATGAATGAATGAATGAATGAATGAATGAATGAATGAATGAATGAATGGATCCAAATTTTAGATCCATCATAAATAATATTATGGCATCAGACTGTGGCATATAATGACACATATATAGCATGTTGGTGTCAGACTCTTAAGAACAGGAACCATAATTAAACCAGCTACAACAAACCTTTACAATTAAAGCATTTGGCAGATGATCTTAACCAGAGCGATGTAGTGCATAAGAAAACATCTCTCACATTAGAAAGCCTAGACTTTACACTAGAAAAAGCCGGAAAAGCCTAGAGCCACTAGTAGACTAAGACACTATAAGAGATGGAGTTAGCACTCCAACAGAAGTTATCATACAGAAGCTATTTGTGATTTCAGTAAGTGTGTTAATTCGGTTAGTAAGTTAGGTCAATTTTGACACAAACATTGTTATCCTGAATACAGTGAAGAAGTGGGTCTTCAGTCACCTTTTGAAGACAGTGAGCGTTTCAGAAGTTCATTCCACCACTTTGGTGCCAAAGCTGAGAAAAGTCTTGATGCATGGCTTTGACATTTAGGAAGAGGTGAGTCAAGTTGGGCTGTATGTACAGGGCTGATAGGTAAGATGGAAGTGGACTATTTTGGCTTTGTGGCTGAGTGTTAGAGTTTTAAATAGAATGTGAGCAGCCACAGGAAGAGAAGAGAGGAGAGGATGAATTGAGTGTCATCAGTACATAAGAGGCAGGAGAAACTATGTGAGGATACGTAACCAAGAGGAAAGGTGTAGGGGGCCAAGCACTGAGACTTGGGGAACATCAGTGGCAAGCGTTCATGTGACAGACATAGATCCTTTCCATGACACTTAGTAACCACGATCCTCAAGGCAGGTCACAATCCTATGCCATGGAGAGGCCACAGTTTAGCTGTTTTGACTGCATGAAGCTCCGTAGTGACAGCTAAAATTGCTGTTTCTGAAGAACAGATTGCTTTGAATCCAGACTGGTTTGGGGTGTGAAGCTTACTTGGTGATAGAACTAGGCTGAGTTGGTTATATACAGCACACTCCAGAACTCTGGAGAGGAAGAAGAGAAGAGATATTGGTCAGTATCTGTTCAGATAAGTGATGTCAAGAGTGGTCTTTTTAAAGACTGGTGTTACAGCATCTGATTTGAAAGCCATAAGAGAAGGCCATAAGAACATGGCCAGTTTCCATGGAGCCATTTATCATGTGAAAGATCAAGAGGTGATGCTATAGGGTTGCAAGAAAGTGGGGTAAAGCAGGTAAATGGAGGTTTAAAAAATGAGAGGTGTGATTTTTTAATCAAAGAAGGTGTCAAAGTCCTCTGTGGAGATGGGAGAAGGTACAGGAGGAACAGGAGGTTTGAAAAGTGATGTGGCAAAGAATTGGTGAGGGTTGGATGAAAACCCTCTAGCTTGGCTTTAAAGAAGGAAAGTTTTGCAGTAGATATCCTAGTGATAAATTTAGATAGGAGAGAAAGATTTGAGAGAAGCTTACAGTAAAAATGCAATTTTCTCTAGTTCCTCTCCACTGCTCTCAATTCTCTTTGCTTGTACAATTGCTCTCAATTCTCTTTGCTTGTACAATTGCTCTCAATTCTCTTTGGTTGTAGCGGAGTATATCAGAGAGATGATAAAGAATGTGAGCTATGTTGACCTTCCAGAAGATGACAAAAAATCAAGGATGCCACAGGTATGCCACTTGTCATTTGGGTGGTAAAGCTCACCAAGACGAACGAATGGAAAGTTGGATGATAAAGAACAATGATATTAGGTCTGTTGGGTTGAGTTATAGTGACACAATGGAATTCAGGAGAAATACTGAGGTGTGAAGTGAATTTATGAGAGAGAAGCAGTGGCTAATGTTGCCAAGTTCTCTGGTGTAATCCCAGTTTCAGTAAGAGCTAAGAAGTGGAATGAGTGAAAGAATGCAAGAGTAGAGAAGAAATCTACCTTTCATACAGAAGACTGAGAATTGCATAATCTGCCATTAATCAAATTTAGAGAGTGTATGGACAGAGTAGGATACAAAAGATTACTAGGATTACTGCCCATCTGACAGTGAACACTTGTAGGGTGTTGGAATGTCTGTATATTACTACATCTGTAATGCTGATAAAAAAACAGGCCCAAACACAAAGATAAAAGTTGGTTCCAAGCTTAGTTAGAAAGAATACAAGAACAAGAGAAAATACAAATGCGGTGATGGATACAGTGCAAATGGTATACTGCTACACATGCAGTTTGTGTGCAGCTATGTATAGTACCTGCTGGACCTGACCAGCAATTCACACCCAATCAACTCAGACCGGATGAAAGCTGTTCAAACAATAGGCTTAGCTAATTCAACAAGGTAACTAGCTCAAGAGTAGCAGAAATGGATATAATAACCGTTTTGGAGAAATGTTACAAAATTATATGAATTATACAAAACTTGTTTTACAGTTGGACCTGCTAGCTGGTTTAACCCAAGCATGTCTGTTCAAAAGCAAGAGAGAGAGAGAGAGAGAGAGAGAGAGCTACTACACACTATTCCAACACTATACCACACTATATACCATATGAACACTATATATACATATCAACACTATATAACACTATATACCATATGACCATGTCAGTTTTCCTTTACATTGTTTGAACATTACATAATAAATCCAAAATGAATCAAATTTCATTCCATTAATGAAAGTGACCTTTTTGGTTATACAAGGTTTTGTGATGACAATGGCAATCAGGACAGCTTGAATCCAGACTGAAGAGGGCTTGCCGTAAGCGTGGTGTCAGTGTACTTGATGCTTTCGTCTGGAGACGGAGCTGATAATTAAATCAGCACTCCGATGCATTAACTCAGAGGTCTGCTCTGAAGCAGCCCTGTGCACTTGACGAAAGTGATTAACCCTCATTAATTATTTCCCCCACATATTGTTTTTGATAAACGATGCGTTCGCCTACGCTTGGCTTTGTTTTGATAACATGGGCTGTGCAAGCACTGGAGCTAAGGGCACTGTCTCAAGGTGAAAAGTGTGGAGGGAGAGAGTCATCCACAGCAGGCAACAACTGCCAGACAGGGCTAGAGCTTACGGCTCCAGCCGGATGACATCACCACATGGACTAAAGTAGCCCAGCCAGGCAAAGGAAGGAGATGGTGGATTCAATAGGCTGCCGTCTGTTGCTGTGGGGAGGGCTCTGCCAACCCCTTCCTTTTTTCCTTCTTTTTTTTCCTCCCCTTCCTCCCCTCCTCAATGTATACATCACTGATTCCATGACTGATCTGGCTTCCATGCTGCTCTCCAAAGACAACACTGTGTGATCAGTCACTGCCTGTGCTCCCACGAGACATGGCCCATGTCTGGGTGCACATGGTGTTTGTGGTTTAGAGTTTGAGTTTCTCTTTGTTGCATGATTCTAATTTGTCCTTGTGGTTGATGCAGCGTGCAAATATGTACTGTCTCAGTGCTGTGTTTACTTGAGAAAGTGAATCTCTATTGTAAATGCAAAAATCAAGTGCCACCATTTGATTTGAGCTGGTACCATAGCTCCTTATTTCAGCAATTTTTAGATTTCAAAATATAACTGGTTGCTAAAATTCAAATCCCTAGAGGCACAGACTAAACAATCTCAAATACAATATCAATTCTGAGATTAATTTGGTTCAAAACGCCAAAACTATTCAATGCCCATTTGATGCCCATGGTTGGCATCAAATTATATTCCTCGTGAATTGTATTGGACTGAGAATTTTCTCATAAGAGCCAAGGATCTTCCTTTGTAATACTCGGCTATTGTCATTATTCAAAAAATAAGCCCAATTCCCAGCTTCTTTGCTGCTCTCCAAAGGCAATATTGTGTGAGCAGTCACTGCTTGCCTTTCCCTGGAACAGATTCGGTGTCTGGGTGTGCATGATATGTGTATGGTTTATCACTTTGTGTGTTTTTTTGTTTTGTCTCAGAAGTACAGCAGAACATTATAGCCAGAATAGAAGACTTATTAAATGGTTTGTGACTTGATTCAGATTCCGGATTAAAGACTAGTGACATTTCAGCTTGAGAAGGAAAAAAAACGAACAAAAGTCATTACTTTAGACCTTAATGTGGTACATGAATCAAACCTTTTATTTTCACTGACTTTGCCAGTCAGATCGACTTCAGACAAGCACAGTAAATAAGACAGAGAGAGGCAGTGCCTACCTACTATAGCTATAGCTAATGTACCTGAAACAGTCCGTTTCTGTAAACTGATTTGTATTTTTGACCCTTTAAAAGCATAATCTACAGATGGTGGGTAGTTTTGCTTCTTTTCTTTAAGCATCACATTTGCTGCATGATGTGTCACAGTTCGATTCTTCTGTCTGAAGGTTTTTTTTTCTATAATGAAAGATGTTTTTGAAGCCATGCCATTTGGTAGGAGTTTATTGCAATGCAATTCTTGCAGCTGATAATGAGATTAAAATCTACAAAACTGGACTCAATAAGCAGCTTGTGACCATCTATGGCTCATATTTCAAGTTTGAAGTTGCACAAATGATTTATTTATTTTACCAGAGCTGTGCAAATACAATAATAAATTCAGATTTCAGCCACTTTTATTGATGGCCTTACATAGCAGTGCATATGCTAATATGACTATGTCATCATTTGGCATGGGCTAACGTGATGATGAACTGTGCACCAGAGGGTCCTTTTCAGTTAGTTTACACTAATCACTGGTATGGGTCACTTGATTAACATGGATTTGAACTGATTGGGTTTGAGCAACAAATCAGATATTAACACCAAGTCTTTCACTGGAGAATGCAGCGTATGTTTTGTGTAAAACGTGTAAACCTCAAAATGAGTTTCTGCTGTCATGTGGACGACGTTACAGACTCACGTCCAAACAAACATCGCATGAGGAAGTCCTAGATCGCTCGTATTGTATACAGAGTACAGTGACTGTACACTGAACAGTACTGTATGGTAAACAGTGCTGGCGTGGAACTGCTGACTTCACCAGCTCGACTGTGTCCGGTTCTCCTCTCCACATACACAATGCATGAAGCAATCCTGCAATAAATCTGAGGGCCGTTTGGCTCAATACATATCTTTCCATGGCCTGTGGGATCCATACCTGTCTAGAGATGTCTCAATAGCATGGTCCCCAGGTACGCGTTTAAAGAGCTTTGAGCAGGTAAGAGGCTCGCGCTTGAGGGGATAAAAAGACAAAGGTTCAGGAGGTCAGAGATGTGTGTTATTCTCTTGCTAGGGCTACACACAGAATGTGTCAAAGCACTGTCTGTAAATGACAGCGAGAAGAGAGAGGACCCACCAGAGGTAGTGCTCTGAGACAAAGGCCTGACCCGAAAGTGCCATCTACGGATCAATGTATGGACTGAGCACACACAGTCTCTGACAGATGGAATGGAACATCTAGATAAAGGGAACGAGAGGACACAAGAGTGTACGCTGCATAACGCCAGCTGACCCTTCCGGATAACAACCCAAACAGCACACCCAAACCACTTTTATTTCACTCAAACCCCCCAAAATGCCTAACCCTGAAATTACTCTCTTAGATAGACCCCCCCACCTCTCTGTATCCATCTCTTTGACAAAGGCAGTGGAATAACTGTCAATTAAAGGGTCCCATACACTCAGAATGTGTGTGGTTCATGTACCAAAAACAGCTGTAATTTACTTGTTTGTGAACTATCTTTTGGTTACTGTGCGTTTACCTAGCTGTCTTCTGTTTTGCTTTTAATAGCAGTACAGGCAGAAACACTCTTTGTAACTTCAGTGTAAGTGGGTGGGCTAATCTGTTGTAGTCTGAATAAGTTAATGTACTGTATGTACATGTGTAGATTTCAACATAAAAATCAAAATCCATGAATAAATTATATGGGGCCCCATATATTTTTCAAAAGTTTAAATATACACACACACTATATACAGTAAGCCCTCACTTTTACGTGCATCAGCATTCGGATTCAATCTAACACAGATTTTTCTGAGAACCGGACTGCATTACTGCCACTAGTCCAGCAGTGGCGGTAATACACTGAAAAGTTGTCAACTTCCATAAAAAGAACAAGAAGAAACCTGCTGCAGCATGACTGATCTGTGTCTTGTGTGTCTTTCAACAGTTATTTCAGTTTATTTAGAATTAGTAAGCTGTGCCCTGTCTATACATGAGGGTATAGAGAGTTATTTCAGCGTTTCTTTTGTGTATGAGTCTTTGCATGTTGCTAATGCTAAAATTTTTTTAAGCAAAAAAGTTTTTTGATTACTAATTTAGGTTTTTTTTAATTAACTATATATATATATACAAAACCAAAATGTATTTAGAATGCCTGATCATTAGAGAGACTTACCGGGACACCTGACCATAAAAGGGACTTCAGTGACATTGTATTCAAATACTTTAATATGGAATTTGCAGCCATAACAGCTTCTATTCACCCTTAAAAACTCCTAGTGCTAGTGGAAATTGTATGGTAACCCTTGGAATTAATAGCTGGTTGACACACCTGGGCAGCTATAACCAACCAGGTCCTGCCTGTAGCTGTGGATCAGACCTGCACATCATTGAGGGGGAATTTTAGCTCATTCTTCATGGCAGAATTGCTTTAGCTATATCAAATTCTTTGGGATGGCTCGCTTTAAGTCATTCCATGGCTTCTCTGTTAGGTTGAGGTCTGGACTTGTTCCAGTGTTTAGGGTCATTGTTCTGTTGCATTCGGCTTCAGTCTAACCTTCTACATAGTTTCAGCTGGCATACAGACATTCTCAACTTATCCTGAAGGATTTTTTAAAACATTTGTTGATTCTTCTTCCCCTCAGTGATTGTAAGCTGGCCTGGTTCTGATGCAGCAAAGCAGCCCCCAATCCTGAGATTTCCTCCACCATACTTTAAGTTTGAGATGGGTTTTCATGATGAGGTGAAGTGTCCTTTTCACTGCAGATATAGTGCTGCGTATTCTTTCCAAATAGTTGAATCTTAGTTTCATCAGTCCACAAAATATTTAGCCAATGTACTGTCAGTGTGCCCTTTCCAGGTATGCTAACACCTGACGCCAAAGTTATTAGCTCGGGAGTTCACATACTTTTTTTCACCGGAAGTAATTTTTTAATGGTTGTTCTCTGTAAACACAATGCAGGAAATAATTATATATATATATTTATATATATATAATGCAAGAAGATAGATATATAGATAGATAAAACTTAAAAATGTTAGTACATGTAACTTTTATCCATCTGTACAGCAGTGGAATGCAGACATATTCCCTACATTTTATTTGCTGCAGACTCACTACAAAACCATCTCTCTGTCTTGTGATGACTTACTCCAGTTTGGTCTCTACCTACTGATGACTAGATACAGATCACTCTCTCCATTAATGATGACTTACTCCAGATCGGTGATGCCGATGGTGATGCGTCTCTCTAGACACAGTTCCACTCACAGGCAATGCATCAACCAGACACATTCTACTCTGCGTGACTGCACTTCAGACCACTGCAATATGATTCATTATAATTAATTAGTCAAGTGTTACATGGACTGTAATTTATCATATTTGCATTATTCATCTCTTGTCATCAAAATGTAGCCCACAGCAGCATTTTGCAGCAAACTGCCTTGTCAGCATCTTTCTGTTTGTGCAACCTCACTTCTCTGACAACAGCAGGCCATTAATGTTTTAACTAAAGTTAATGGATGTGTTAAAGGTTTAGGGTAGCATTTCTACACTATGCAATAAAAAACAGATTTAACAGATGATCATAAACAAAATTAAGAGATCATACTAAATCGTTTTGTTATATTGGGTTGTGTACTGAAATAAATATGGTTGGCAAAATGGCCTGAGTGTATCACACTTAATAAATTGGGTGCCATATTTGGTATGTTGTACTATGTATACATTAAAAATGATATGAGATTTGAAGTGACCATGTGAATATATATACAGTAATCCCCTGCTTTTTTCAAGGGGTTACGTTTCAAGTATAGTGAAAAACTGCGTTGTTGTGTTTTGGTAAAACAAATGCCTAAAAATGCCTATTTTATAGTGTAAACCCTAAATATGCTCCCAGATATGCTCCCAGTTTAAGGCATTACCCTTAAAGAAAATGTAAATGTAAACCTGTATTCGCCCCATTTAATTTAATTTACAGTACTAAAAATACAGGGCTTTATGAAGGACGAAACTAAAAATAAGAGAAAAACTCAGACGATCCACTGGGGAGATTTTGGTCCGCAGTTGCCACAGGTGATTCAAACGGCAGCAGCCAGAAAAAAGAAATCCTCAGAATCAGAAAATCCTGGAGGAAATTGCATTAGCATTAGCTTTATCAGCGTGTGGCAAGCCAAACCAAAGAATCATACACAAAAGAAATGTTTAAATAACTCTTTTTACCTACATGTTTAGATAGGGTACAGCTTACTAATACTAAATAAATTAAGATAACTGTTGACAACTGGGGAAAAATATTTAAAACACTAAAATACGAAGGCAAGACACAGAGCAGTCATGCTGCAGCAGGATTGCATCTGTGCTCTACATCAGTGGCCCCCAACCCCCGGGCCATGTGGTACCGGTCCGTGGGCTGCACAGAAAAAAACCCCCCAAAAAAACTTGTATTAAAATGCTGTTAATAAAGCTGCGAGTACACATTGATGTTTTACGTTTATTATTATATTTTAAAGAAACCCCATTATTATATTTTTTAAATATCCCCATTTTTATGCACATTTATTTGTATAAATACGTACCTCCTGCCTCTAAGTACAGTGGGATTTTACCATTTCAAGCACTTTCTATATTTATACAGTTATATTTTATATGGCATTCTGCTCCACAAAAAAACGGTTTTAGACTGAATCAGCGACTATATAAATACAGTACATATTATTAGTACTTGGTAGCTGTCACGGTCTGGCCAGCGGCCCTTGTTATTGCCGCTGCTTTTCTGTTTATTCGTGATTTCAGTTTGTTTTCTGGCCTTTTATTTTGACGTTCCATTCCTGTGTCACGTGTCTCGTGTTTTCTCGTGTCGCTGATTCAGTCTAAAACTGTTTTCACCTGCCCTGTGTTTGGTCCTGTGATTGTGCCGTGTATATTAAGTTGTGTTAGTCGGTTTATCCTCATGTGTCCATCACCTCTTCTTTCCCTGTCCCTGATTCCTGTATCCACGTTTTCTAGTTGTTCTGACGGCCCCCGTGCCTCTGTTTTGTTTCTGCCTTATTTTCTTTTGTTAATAAAAACCCCTGCATGGATCCCTGGTTGTCTGACCGTTCCTGCTTCCCACGAGGGAGTTCAGAGTGTGGGCTTCGCGGCCCCCACTCTGACAGTAGCATTGCCTTTAAACTATGTAACTTGGATCACAAGCTTCCACAAGCTTTTCACAATACTTGAATTATGGCCCATTCCTCCTGGCCAAACAGGTGTAACTAAATCAGAATTGTAGGCTGCCTTGCTCGCACACGCCTTTCCAGCTCTACCTACAAAAATTGGATTGAGATAAGGGCTTTGTAATGGCCACTCCAGAACATTGTTGTCCTTAAGCTACTTTGAAACTAATTTGGCGGGTCATTGTCCATTTGGAAGACCCATTTGCATCCAAGCTTGAACTTCCAGACAGATGTCTAATATTTGCTTCAATAGTTCAACATCCATATTCTTTCCTCCTGATGCCATCTTTTTTGTGAAGCGCACCAGGCCCTCTTGCAGCAAAACAGCCCCATAACATGATGCTACCACCCCTGTACTTCACAGCTGGAATAGTGTCCCCAGGCTTGCAAGCTTCCCCCTTTTTATTCCAAAAGTAAAGATGATCATTATGGCCAAACAGTTTAATTTTAGTTTCATCAGACCCCAGTACATGTCTCCAGACATTAAGGTCTTTGGCATTTACAAACTGTAATTTGGCTTTTTTATGTTGCGTTTGGAGCAATGGCTTCTTCCTCGCTGACTGGCCCTTCAGTCCATTCGGCACAGGACTGTAGATAATGGCACTTTCCTACCAGCTTCAGCCAGTATCTTCACAAGGTATTTTGCATTTGTTCCGGGGTTAGTATGCACAGTTCACACCAAAACACATGAATCTCTGTAACACAGAACCCATCTCTTTCCTGAGCAGTATAAGGGCTGGACATTACCATGTTGTTTCCACTTGCATATAATTGTTTGAACAGATGAACATAATCTGGAAATTGTGATGAACCAGATGAATCAGACTTGGGGAGGTCTACAATTCTCATCCTGATATCTTGACTGATTTCCTTTGATTTTTCTATGATGTCACCCAAAGAAACAATATGTTGGAGGTGTGCCTTAAAATACATCCACAGGTGTTAACTCAAATGTTGTGGATTTACCTGTCAGAAGTTTCCAAAGCAATGACATCCTAATCTGGGGTTTCCAAACTTGTTTAAATGCATAGTATTCTTAGTGTATGTAAACATTTGACTTTGACATTATAACATTGTGGATAATGTTAGTAGGTACAGACCCTTACTAATCTTTATCATTAATTTAGTAATGCTGTGTATCATCACACCATGGGCGACAAAAACAAAACAAGCGGCAAACTCAGATTCTCCTGCTCTTGGGAAGCCCCAATGAAAAAGCCACCCAGATATTCCACTCTTTCTTTTTCTCACTGTAAAACCCTCATGATGTTTTGCCTGTTCCAACAGAATTGCAATAGCAAGGATCAGAAGGAAAATTGTTCCGTTTTTTGCTCTGACAAATACCTGTTGTGCAATTTGGTTTCTTCGTGATGCTTATTTAAGCCTAGTCTGAGTTCAACCCAGTGTCGAATGCACATTGGAACCAAATCTGTGTGATTTTACAGCCTTGTTGGTTTTTCCCTGCTTTCATAGCTAGCTTAAAAGCGTTCTAGGGTGGTCCAGCTCATAAACGTTAATGTTTTTATGCACAGCACATTCGTCAGCGCTGGAAATTGCATTGCTTTAACAGCTGGTTCTGAGAAGGAAATATTATGGCCTGTAATTAAATGTGAAATTAAGCGATATTTCATCTAGACTCATTAATGCAAAAAAAGAGTGTCTCTAGGAAAAGAAATGTATTTCAATATGAGAACATGGCTCAAGTCCACAGAGAGCAGAAGAGAAGATGAGCTTAGGGTATTCGGCTCACTTGGTTGCTCTTCAGTAAGGTTGTTTTAACGAAGCCTTTGTAAGTCTTCTGCATGTGAGTAATGTACATTTAAGCTGCTTTAGACATGGCTCTGACATAAGACTGTAATTTCCTCTGTGTGATATTTCAATTTGCTTGAAACTGGAAAGAGCACACTGAAATCCATTTAATAGTTTTCTCTGTTCTCAGTACAAACTACATGCACTTTTAGGCCAACAAAGAAGAGTTGGAACATCAGATTGGAGGCAGAAGCAGGTGGGTCCTGTGGCATTTAACAACAGCTTAATAGAAATGGCTTCCTGAAACACGGCTCTGAGAGCTGATGTGGACTTTGATGGAGAATAGGACCAAGATGTAATGAAATGTTGAGATGACCCTGTCTTGTGCAAAATTACAAACAGACCAGTTCCCTCTGCCCTAAGCTGCTGTGTGGTGCTGTTGAAAGAAACCAAATAAATACCTTTAAGCACAGACTTGGATAGAATTCCACCCCAGTCACCTGGCCTTAACTCTGATCAGTAATTTTAAGGGTAACCAGATTTCCTTGATTTCATTAAAAAGTCATTTTGCACCTGGAGGCCTCCAGCTTTACTGGAGGATCAATGATCTAATCATGTTAGCAGTGGACCTATTGACTTGAAAGTCTTTTGTGCTATCCCTTTACTGTTTTAATGACTTTTGGTTCAGATTAAACCGCTTGGAGGAGAAAGGGATTACCCACATATCCTTCGAGGTGAAGGGTAAGGGCCTTTTTTGTGTTGTTATGAAGCAGAATTTGTGGAAGAAAAGGGGTATTTTTAATGGACCTTTATGGGAACACATATCCAGGGCCCAGTCCTCTCCTACAAGGCTCATCAAGAGAAAAACCAAAAGACAGAGAGATTTGGATTCAAACATCCTGCTGTGATGGCTCCTTGATCAAAGTTAATCTCTGGAACTGTCATGGTACAAGACCCTGCGTTTGGCACATCTGGGGAAAACATTGCTGCTATGGGACTACCTTCTTTGTGGTTTTAGTGCCAACAAAACCATAGACTTGCCAGAACAGACCCTCCAATTTAATTCACCGACATTTAAACCACATCAAAAAAAAACCTTGGACCTGATAGCACCAGTATGTGTTTACTTATAGCAAGAAATGCAGTAAACAGTAATCCTCAACAGTGCTAATTACAGCCCTGCTGGTAATTACATGACTAATTCAGAGGGTGTTGTACTGTTTAATTTGTGGGAATTGTTAGTGCGATTAGTCATTGGCTGCTTTACCTTGGCTGTATCCTGTGGTGCGAGGTGTAAAACGTGCTGGGAGGAACACTGTTGGAGTGAAAGGAGCCTTTCTTTTTGATTTACGGGGAATAAAGCTAACACATTTTAGCTGGCTCTTGTCTGGGCCTGTTTCTTCTCACTAGAGTGTAATGGAAGCCCCAAGTACTACTTCTCACCCATCAAACCATAATGACCACAATGTATGCCCTATCTTCAGACTTGTACAGCACTATGCACCTGGATGGCCAAAAACAACATAGTTGTCCTTGGAGATTTGCAAGGAGGTCATACGTAGGAGATCAGCCATCCATCCTTCTGGAAGCGCCTGCTCTGGACTCCACTTCCATTTTTCTTCATAACAAGGCCTCAGTTGGCCAGGAGGCGGCTGGGAGCCGCCGGCAGCTGCCTGTTCGGTTGCGGCTCCGTCACCTTGAGCCAGGCGCCTGAGGAACCAGTAAACAAACACATTAAAGTGCAGTGGCGACCCATCTGCAGTCATAAAAGGAAGCTCCCCTCCCATGAACCCTCACAATCACAGCCTTGTGAAGGACCTGGGAGGTTAATTATGGATTTGAGACGTGGGCCTGAACATGGCATTGCTCTGAGCCTCTCTCTCTCCGCACTCCTCTCCATCTCTCCCTTGCTGCTGTAATCACAAAGGCTTCTCAATTATGTACCCATGGACGGGAAGAGCCATTTACTCACCATGAATTCTATGAATACCAATGGCCGTGTTTCAGAAAACACATTACCCGACACAATTAGAGCAGACAATGTCTCTTTAATCTAGAGGAAGCTCACGTGCATCACTGTAAACATATATTTACTTTTAAATTAAGTTGATGTCGACTTGACAGTTCAGGGGGTTCTGGCTTGGTGTCATATAACTCTCGATGTCTTCTTCTGAGGAGCAATTTCCAATCTGTGTAATTGTTTGGCTGGAGGGGTAGAGGATGGAAGAGGATGCTTTCGTGTGAGGCTCCCTCAGGTCTTCTGTTCTGTGTAACTGTTCAATTCCCTCCCTCACTTTCCTGCACTCCTCTCTCCTTCTCTGATGAATTTTACCATGGCTCCCTCAGGCTATGGCAACTGGGGCTTTTATGAGTTCACCTGTTCTGTGTGCAAGCTGCTGCTGTCCATAGCTATGGGCTGACTCAGTCTAGGTCGGCCAAACATAGTGTAAATAATTGCCCGGTTTGTTTGGACGTTCCTAGCTCATGCTGCTCTTGGGGTGCCATCCTGACAAGCTAGCCCAAGGCGGTACAGGAAGTGGTGAATGGTAAACGCTCCAGCTTTGTGTCAGGGATGAGTGTGTTAGACCAGGAGAAGTCACGAAGGAGACCGTCAACACCACCAGATACAAACACATGCTTATCTATGAGAACTCTCCTGGCAACTGAAAAATCCTTTCCCTGAATCTCTGAGCCTTCTGGCTGCTGGAGGGCAGGGTCATAATGAACTTGTGTTCACTATAGAAACACAATGCAGGATATTTTTGATGTGACACAGGTTATGTGTCCTTCACTGAGCATTCAGCAATACTTTTATGTACATTCAGCATGTTTGGATTGTTTCTTCATAACTTTTGCAAGTGTTTAAATCTATAACTTTTGCCTATGGCTGTTCATGAAATGCATCATGAAATAGGACAAGAAAAATAGGATAGAAAAAAGAGCCCGTGAAACACAGAGTATATAGTCTTTGGAGACGAGAAGATGTGTTTTTCTTATACCCTTGTTCCAGTTGCAGCCTCCAGCTAGAACTTTCCCCTGTCACGTGAAGTGAACAACATTTGACAGCTCAACATGCTTAAAGGAGAATGCTACATGCCAGTTGTGCTACTTCAGGTAACCAGCACCTGTACTGGCCAGCTCTGTGCCTTAATAATGGAAGAGAGCAAGTGCCTTTCTGCCCACTCAGGAGAACAAGACCACGGCATGGCTAGGGATTGAACGTCTAATCTTAGGACCAACACAGGTGCACCAGCTGAAGGCCTCCTTCATGTTTGTTTTTAGGTTTTGGTGCAACTTCTTCAGAGTACCTTGTCTATGCTTAATTTGTCTTTGTTCAACTAATATAATACCTAATTAATACTTTGTGAGAAGTTTAAGTTAACTCTAATTGCCTTTAATCTAACCCCTTGCTGTTTCACCAGTTTATTAAAGCATCTACAGTGAGTTTTTACAGTATTTACAGTGAGTTTGTTCAGGGGAAAGTGACCCTTGGGATATAAATTCTGTTTTTGAAGGAACAGTTTAAAGTGAATACAAGCATTTGTGTTTAAGAGAAGGAAACAGTTCAAACTATTCAAGTTTGTTTGTTGCAATTTTGCTCTAGGAGTCTGATGTCCTGGGGAAGAAACCATTTCCATGTGCTACAGAAACTTTTATCAGACGGAAGGAGAGAGAAGAAGCGGAGGGCTGAGTTGGGTCATCCACAATGCTGGTGGCTTTGTGGATGCGGCGTGATTTATAGAAGGAGGCATAGTCTGATCTTTTTGGCCGTCTTCACTCTCCTCTTTAGAGTCTTAACAGTCTGGACCATGATGCAGCAACAGAAAATGCTCTCTATAGTTCCTCTGTAGAACATGGTGAGGTTTGGGGCAGATGAGGAGAATTCTCGTCAGTCTCTACAGGAAGTATGGACACTGCTGGGCTTTCTTGGTAATGGAGCTGATGTTGAGGGTCAACATGAGGTTCTTCGCAATGTGAACACCTACGATTTTGGTACTCTGGACAATGAGGAGCCATTGATTTTCATTGGCGAATGATCATGGCATGCCCTGAAGTCAACAACCATTCCTTTTTGTCCACATTTTATCCACAAGAGACATTAAAAGTTGATTCTGCACCAGTCAGTACCCCTCACTGTAAGCGACCTTGTCATTCCCACCGATCAGACTCACCATAGACGTGTCATTAGCAAACTTGATTATATGGTCTGTCACATTTGACATAAATGGTCAGCCCTATCTTGGGTGGTTCTTATATTTCGAATGACCCGCGGTTGTTGTCAGATACACAAATAAAACCAGGTTTTCATCACTTGTCAACAGCAAGGCAACCAATGTGGATGCCAAAAATTCAACCATGTTTTGCGACTGATTAAGGCTTAGTTCTTCTTGCCCATTTATACCAGCCCTGCTTTTCCTACACATCATTATTCTAAATAGGCTGGTGATATCCATCCCACAGAAAAAAATTGATTTTCATTTCCCTGTAGAGCATAAGAGGCCCCAGATGTTTCAGAGTATGTCACTAATGGACGTTTTAAGTTCTTTGCGTGGTTGTATTTTGTGCTGTGTGCTAAGCTAAAAAAAAGTGCTGACCAATGAGATGAATGTAGAGGTGGGCCTTCAGTGACAGTGCATGAACTGGCTGTAGTCATCAGGTAGGTGTATCCAAATCCTCATGGCACTTGCAAATGATATCTAACTAGCTGAAACAGAGAAAGTGCAGCTGGTATCCACTGTAGGAGCAGAATATGGTGGAAACACAATCCAAAATACTGATCCTGGCCTTTGGGAAGTAAATGTGTCGTTGCAGCCTTCCAAAAGATTCACGCATAAGGTGGGTGAAATGTTGTGTGATCCAATCAGAAAAAAATCTGTTTACATACAGGGGTCTTAAGGGCATAGTTTAAAAAGAAAGAGAAAAAAGACATAAAGACAAGTAAATTGCAGAGTACAGAATAAGGTTTGTGGTGCATAGAATGAAATGTTAAAAGGGGGTTAAAACTAAATGCAAGAAAAAATGATTGGTTCCTATAAGGGTTAATAAATTAAATTAAATTTGAATTTCAGTTTGCTTTCCTTTTGTTATTAAGTAACACAAAAAGGCTGTCAAAAATTTTGAACCACCCCTGTAAAGAATTAATTAGCTGTCAAGGCTTGTGCTGATTCTCTGAGACAAATGTGTGTTGGTATGTCAATATGAAATATTTATTTCAAGCTGAGATGCTATTAATTTATCCCTGAGTCTTGTCACTTTGTTGCAATAGCGACACGTATTGTTAATTGTAATTGAATAGAAAAGAAAACATGAAGAAAGCAAGCTGTGCTGATCTAATTACGCTTGCTTATTTTTTCAACGATTAGTTCCAAAGTAAACAATTGATATTCATTATTAGATTAAGAGAATGGCTTGATAACAATGCACAGCTGTAGGCAGAGTTCATATGAATATCATATTGATTTGATTTAAACGAGCTCTCTGTTGGCGGATTGTGCTCGGAATAAACAATAATGGACTTTGTCTTGCAGATGAGATTGGAATAATTGTTATTGACTATTCACAACTGGAAAAATGAGATTATGTAGCAACTTGTTCGAATGTCATGAAGAGAGACTGTGTCCTTATTGAGCTTTGTAATCATGCTGAGATTACCATCGAGCTACCATTGAATCTGGGAGACGCTGCAACGTCAAAGAATGAAAGTGTCAAAACTATAACACATATGTTCTTGGGTTGCAACAACCTCACTTGTGCACACACACACACACACACGCACACACATGCACATTCACCCACACGCTTGCCTGAGGGACCCTGGGGGAGAGATGCGTCTGAACTTGTTCTCCACCGGGGGAGCAAATCAAATCCTGGTGCATTTTCATCAACTGTCATTTTCAGGCTGATATTTCTGCTGTGCCAGGCAGGAAATTAGGCTTTTAAATTACAGCTTCTGTCCAGGCCTCTGTGTCATTCTCCCTGCCCTGTTCTCGTCACTCCAGCAAAGTGACTCATTGAAACCATTTATCTCTCCCCAACTTAAACACCTTCAGCGAACTGTGTGTGTCTGATGTGCAGGTGCTGAGAGAAGACCTTTTTTCCCCCTCCTTTAACTTCTCAACTTCACCTACCTCTCTCTCTCTCCCTCTTTCTCTCTCTCTCTCGCTCGCTCTCCCTCTCTCAGCCTCTCTTACTCTCACTTTTGAAACTTGTGCTGATCTTAGCTCTGTGTGGGCTCGTTTCAGGTTTAGAGGCAAAATCAATTTCACCTGGGTCACCCGGGGTCACTGGCTAGTCCAGCAGAGCGGCCAGTGAATTAATAATTATCATACAGCACATATGACAGGCAGCCGCACCAGCACGGCCTATCATCGACCCACTTTACTGGACTTCTATTGAGACCCTTATTCCTTAGAGGGCCTTGGCAATGTGAACAGAAGTAGCATGCGAGTGCAATAAAATGTTTAATAAGACAATTTATAAAGCCCGGTATATAGATTTGTCTGTATACCTTTCTTTTGATTGGTGATGAAATTGACATTTTTTTAAGCTGGTCAGTCCAGTGCACAAAAAATAAACTTGCTTTTATTACCTAGCGAAGCTGTTCCGTCTAGAAGGCTTTATCTCTCGGAGTTGAGTGCGTATTTAGAATTGAAAATATAAGCTGAGGAGTGGTTGAGGTGTTTTGATCTAACATATGTTTGCCCTGGGGGTGAGAGAGCTAGGAGGCCTCTGGCTGGATCAGAGAAGTCTACTGGAGGATGAGGACCTAGAGGCATGGTAGCTAGTAGCTGACCCGAAGATCACGCTTTATTTTTCATGATAAACAAATAATGACAAATAATAAATTCATGAAAAATAATTTGTGGTTTTAAATATGTTAGTAAATGGACAGTCTGATTTTTTTCTGTATGCTAAATGTCTATAATTGAGAACAACAGTCTTTTAAATTATTATTACATTTAAAGTATTATTTTTTTTTTGGAGTTCATTGTCTTATTTAAAGCAATGCTTATCTAAGGCAATGGAGTAAGGGGCCGTCTGAATTCAAAGGTAGTGCTTAAATCTACTCTATAAAATATAAACTAAACATTATTTCTATATAAATTATCAAACAAATAGTAAAACATGCATAAGAATGCAGTTTAACTTTTGTAAACCCTTAACTGTTAAGTAGGAGTACAGATATTCTGATGTTCAGGATGGAAGAGTAATACTAGATATTTTTCTATAATTTTTAAGAAAAAAAGTAAAATATCAGGTAAGTAAGCTAAAGTAGTGGTGTAAATGATCATAGCTTGTTTATTCCTGTTCTATTCATTTCTTCTCATTTCTTCTCTTAATTAATATAATGAATTATTGATTTCCATCAGAATGTAAAATTCCATAAAACTGCTGAAATATATGCCATTAGAATGTGCCCAGCTTGTACAGTGCATTTGCAAAATGCAAGGGAAATTTAGCCAAGCTGCACTTTTAGCAGTAAATGCTACATTTGTGAATTTGTGAATTTGGATAGAAAGCAGTGTTATTTAGCATTGCTTCACTCAAACAGATATTAATATAAAATATTAATAATTTATTAGTCATCTATAAGCCTGTCTCTTACTGTTTTTAATTTAGCATTTGGCTCTCTACTTTCCTTCACTATAAACTGGGCCCAATGTGCTTAAAGAGTTGTCTATGGTCTAAATGTATACCGAATGGGTCGGATGTTTGCACAGTGTAGTTTTTTTTAACCTTGTATCTATACATGTTCATACTGGCCTGCATTTAGGAGCTCAACAGATTGCATGAACCAAGAATATGCTACAAAATAATTTTTTCTACAATTATTAGGTCAGTTAACATCTTCACTAGAATATTCCCACAAATGTTCTCGTAATTCAGACACGTTGTTCGCCAGTAACATCTGCTTTCTCCCTTGGTTATCTCGCTCCACAAACTCCATAATGGACTTGTCCTCTTATTTTTAGACATGAATGACATCCTTTGAAATTTTTCCAATTGTCATGAGCTCATTTTCGTGCCTCGCTCATGCTTGACTGCAGAAATGTCAAGACATCAAACTAGCATGCCTTTTGAAGGCAGGAGGGGGATGAAGTGGGGGAATGGGACGCATTACACAGCATTTTTATCTCAGCTGAGAGAGAGCAGCTGTCCATTTCCCGTCCCTGCATTTCAGAAATTTCCCTTGCAATTTTTCCGCTGCACCTGAGCGCTCTCAGAACTGTGGAAGAATGAGAGACAGAGATAAAGCATCTTGTTACTGCAGTCTATAGCTGGCTTTGCCTAGGATTGATAAGTACCTAATAGCCATTTGGAAGAGAACTACTGTGCTTAGACAACTGAGGAAAGAAGAAAAAAAGCCTTGTTCATGAGACCTCAAACAAGATTACTTCATCATGTATATTCAATATATGTGTGTGAGCCATTTTGTCTGGTTTGTGTGTGTGTGTATGTGTATATCTTTGGTAGACTGAGCCTGGGCTATTTTTCTACTCCAATGTAAAATTCCTATTCAAAAAGATGAAAGAACTGGCCCGAGCTCAAAATAAAATGGAAAAGAATAACTGTCTAATCAAAAGGAGTGAAAGTGTCAGATTTCTCACCTCACAAAGGACAGCGTACATCCGCTGCGGAAAAAAGTAGAGCAATAGCTTAAAAGTGAGGTCATGGCACTGAAATGCTGTTTATGTTAGAGTACAATAACTGACAAGGACATTGAGTTGCTGTCAAACAGTCTTTTAGAAAGAACCAGCTTGGTGTGTGGGTGGGCTGGGAGTTCTCATTGTATTGAAAACACAAAAGATTTTCTCCTTGTTTTCGAGCAAAGACAACATTCTACACATTTTATCATAGACAGCACCATTGAGCAAGACAGACATCATTCTGAGCTCTAAGGCCGATCATACACCGACTGCCATTACTCACTTAGTGCATTTGCATTTGGTGAAGCCCTGCCTACACAAGCTGAAGCATATCATTCTGAATGAATGAGCCATAGTCAGTAGGCATGAACTGCATTATATGGACAAAAGTATTGGGAAAACTTACCATTACACCAGCAGAGACTTTAATGATTGCATTCAAATACAAAGAGGTTAATATTAAGGTGGTCCTCCCTTTGCAGCAAGAACAGCTTTCACTCTTCTGTTTCTGTGGGAATTTGAGCCCGTTCGTTCTGCAGAGGTCAGGCACTGATGTTGGATGAGAAGCCCGGACTCACAATCTCTGTTCCAGTTCATCCCAAAGGTGCTGAATGGGGTTGAGGTCAGGGCTCTGTGTGGGCCAGTCAGGTTCTTCCTCACCGAACTTCATGTCTTTACGGACTTTACTTTGTGCACTGGGGTGCAGTCATGCTGGAATAGAAAAGGTTCTTCCCCAAACTGTGTCCACAAAGTTGGAAACATGCTGTTGTCCAAAACTGCCCTTCACTGGAAGTAAGGGCCGTCTGAATTCAATTAATTGAGAGGTGCGTCCTAATATATTTTGTCCATATAGTTTATGTAACATGTTATGAAGTGAGTAAACAACTTATTATCAAGTCGTCAGTTCACTCTGGTTACGTCTGATTGCATAAAATAAAGCAATAACAAAATATTATTTTTATTCTTTTATTATTATTAACTTGTATTAGTGCATTAACAAACAGTAAAAAAACACATTTCCTCAAAACTTAACTAGATTGAACTCAACCAGCAGCATTTTGTGCAAAGAAAGTATGACTACTACTGGATTTGTCATGTTTTGGACAAAGTCTGCAAATTATTTCACGGTTGAATTTATTTTTTTATGACTGTAATCTTCATTCTTTATATTGTCATGTATAGAACATACAGACTGCACAGATTTTTGATAAGGCAAACACTTTCCACACATTAAAAAGTCAAAAGACAACCACAAATACACATAATTACATACATATAACTACATTATTTTCAAACGCCCCAAAAATGAACTACTCTATTTAACCAGCTGGAAAGTTTCGGTAACTATGTTTCACACTGTAAAACGAAGTTTTGCTAGTTTTTTTAGTTTTTCGGGAAAAAGGCGTCAGCAGTCATTGGTATTTTGGCAATGTCAGCATATATCTCCGGATTCTTTTACAGGTACATTCATATTAACATGCTGTCTCCGCCAACTTTCCAAATAGCATGCATGGCAAGGTATCCAGACAGGTGCCTTCAGTTTCAGATGTAGTCCAGTCTATCCCACTCAAAAATTCGCACTTATATAGAAAGGGAACAAGACAACATACAGTGCAGGAGACAGGGTTTATTACATACTGTATCCTAGCAGCATACAATTTGTGCAAAATTCAAAGACTGAGGTAGATAGCAATAAATATTTGTGGAAAAATAACAAATAACAGCAACAGGATTAGAAAATACAATGTACTGCATGTAATAAATACAGGGTAATTGCAAGTTTTCTTTATGCCATGTGATTGGGAGAAGGAAATTCAGCTCAGAGAGAGGAAAGGTGTATGTGTGTGTGTGTGTGTGTGTGTGTGTGTGTGTGTGTGTGTATGATGTACAGTAGTCGGTTCAACCACAATGCTGGTCGCTTACAGATGCAGTATGTGATGTAAATATGCAACTGAGGGGAAAGAGATTCTGACAATCTTTTCAGCCGTCCTTCTTAGCCTCTGTAGGCTCTTGCGATCTGATGTGGCACAATTTTTGTACCACGCCTTTGTAGAATTCAGTGAGATTTGCAGGGGTGAAGGGGTGCTCTCCACAGTTTCCGCAGACCTCCTTGACAATGAGCTGATATTGAGGGTCCATGTAAAGTTCTCCTCAATGCGAAAACATAGTGCTCTGGACAATCTCCACTGAGGAGTCGTTGATATTCACCAGAGAGTGATTGCAACCCTTTCTCCAGAAGTCAAAAACAATTTTTATTTTGTCTGCATTCAGAGACAGGTTTGTTAGCTCTGCACCAGTCTGTTAGCCATTGCACCTCATCTCTGTATGCCACCTCGTTATTTCCACTGATCAAGCCCACCACAATTGTGTCATCAACGAACATTGCTGCACAGTCGTAGGTCACCAGTGTGAACAGCAAAGGGCTGAGCACACAGCCCTGGTCCCCTGTGCTCGGTGTGGTGGAGCTGGAGATATAGCTCCTGATAATGACTGACTGAGGTCTCCGATCAGGATGTCCAGGATCCAGTTGCAGAAGGTGGTGTTCAGTCCCAGCTGTCTCAGCTTCCCTATCAGATGCTGAGGAATGATTGTATTGAATGTTGAAGTCTATGAGCAGCATTCTCATATAACTATCTTTTTGTCCAGAGCCAGGTGAAAGGTGGTGGTGATGGCACAGTTGAGACTATATGCAAACTATAGGGTGTCCTGTGATTGGGCAGGTGTGATATCATGTGCCTTGTGACTTGCCTCTCAATGCACTTCATGATGATTGGTGTCTAACAGAATTGTAGTAATTGTGGTGATGTCTTTGGCAGTTTGGGATGATAGTAGTAGCTATCATTCTAAAGCCGTTTAGAATGATAGTGGCGCTCAGAAAGATATTGAAGATGTTTATGAGGACCGCCGGACTGTGCATCTTCTGAACAGACAACCAGGAATGTTGTCAGGTCCAGAGGCCTTCCATGGGTTGACTGCAAGGAAAGTCCTTCTCACATCAGCTAGGGTCAAAGCACCAAGTTGGTGGGGGGGTTGTCTTCTTCACTGCTATTCTGTGCCTTAATCCCTGTTTCCCTGTCACCTGTGTCCTGGAAGAGGCTGTGGATTTTCTGGGCATGTGTGTCCAGAACAAAGTAATATGAATGTGTTTGCTCTAGAACAAATTATGTAGATAGAATAAAAGTAGATACTGAAGCTGTGTTCGAAAAGTGCACTCGTCCACTATGTATGGCACTATGTAGTGAAACAGCCAATTTGTAGTGTTCCAACTGTCAGTTTCACCCACTAGTTCCCATGAGACATGCTAAAATCCAGACATGTAACTTGCATAGCCACAATTTGATTTCTGTGTATTTAAAATGTTCACGTTGACGTTTATTACAATTAACACAAGTAGAGATCAGTATATTGAATGGTATAGAAATATTACGTTTGTTATACTTCATCCGGAATGCAACATAGCCATGTCTTTGGTCCACATGAAGAGACAAGGTGTTTATGCGACAAAGATACATTGCCAAGATCCAGCGCACAAATTAAGCAACATTTAATAAAAACGTAACATCCCGAGCATCCAAAATTAATTAAATGTCGCCTCCCCTTGTTCACTAGTTACCACCCCTATATATAGCAAACACTGAGTGATCGAGTGAACGATTGCACTTTTCGAGCACAGATTGGGAAAGCAAAGCCTCATCTGGTGTGAATATCTATATATTGTTAAAAAGAAAGTCTCCTAAATGGTTTTTGGCTTAGGTGTAGAGTAATAATAGGTAAAGGATATTTTTCTTATGAGGCAATATTCCTTAAACGTAACTCATAATGCATAATTATTGAGTAAAAAGGTGGGCCCTCTAGAGTGCCCTGGGGACTCGTACTTCATTTACAGCAAATGCTCCATCCATTGGAACATTCTTTAGGGAACTACAAGGGGGTGCTTTTTGGCATTGCTCTAAATAACGCCTCTATTTTGAAGAGTAGGGGCAAAATTATAACTCCCTTGTTCTTACTGCCATGCAGACCATGTGCTGAATATGACTGGGGATTATCTCCATGGCCAATGCTGCTAAAGGCTTCAGGCAATAGTATTCATGAGGTGACCATCAAATTGTGTCATTATATAGTTGATAAGAGATGTTCTACTTTCCAGGCCTTTTAATATAATTTGCTTCACGCCATTTCCATGAACTCATCAAATCAATTAATCACATATACAGCTACTGAATATTCCATACTCTGACAGAGAAAGTGTATATGTGCAGAAGATCTGAAAGTACCTGGAGCAATAATTAACTCAGTAATAGTTTGTGCTGGATATCAATTCCGGGCCGATTCCCTAATGTTCCATTAAATTCAAAGAGAATAATTGAATCATTTTACATCTCTGCAGTGGAACGGGGTTAGCGCAAGACCAGAGTGAATGGTAGAGCAGGACAATAGCTGCTCATGCTGTCTTGGGTTAGCTATGGTGCCCGTATAAATGAGGAACCCAACATGCAGAACAAAAGCAATGAATGGAACTAAGATGATGGAACTAGTACTGGGGCATACACACACTGCATGAGTAACTTTTGAGGACGGGTGCCCACATATACGCACACACATTCGCACGGTAGGTCTCTCACATGCACGGTCCACCTCTTTCTTCCACACTGCATTGAGTAGGGCAGGACATATAGAGGTGAACTGTTCTGATAGCCTAGAGTTGGGCTGGCCCGGGGGACGTGCCTGTGTATTTGTGTGGGCTCAGCACATCTTCATCCCACAGGCGAGAATTTACAAATAGAATTAAAATGGATGCCTCGGCTTTAATTTTCTGATGCAGTGACCCGTTCTGCGGCAGTGTAATAGGGGGTCCCAGTGTGACAATTAGAATGAATCACTCCTGAGCAAAATTTGCCATATGGATTCATGCCTCATCAGGAAGCGAATTGACTCAAATTATTTCTCTGATGGAACATAAGGACCACTGCTCTGCCTTTCTTGCCATTTTCTGCTGGGTTGATGTCCAGACGCAATGGGAAAGATAGCACTGCAGTGCAGCTCCGTTGAGATACTCTATATGTCTGACTGTGGAGAGCCATCTAAACTTGCCATCAGAAGAGAGCTCACCTTGTAAGAACACATAAGTGTGCAACAGTGAGGTTACCTAACCTAATTCTGGGTGTGCTGAGAGAGTAGCAGTACTCACTCTGTTGTGTTTTTAGAACCACTTGTATCAGATGCCTGTTGTTGGACACGGAAACAGATGCAGGATGCAAATATAGGAAGAGATAAACTGCTTAAATTAAATTGTTGTTATTCAGCTATTAATCTGAAGACTATGCAGGAACTTCAGTGTCATTATCGTCCATGAAAATAATGCGCCATCCTTTACATTAGGTGAATTTTTCACGATAAACAGACTGATAGAAATAGTGGAGATTGTTTTGTGTTTTTGGACTCTAGCTGCTATGGAAAATGAGACTATTTCCCCAACATTATCTTTCAAACTCAATTCGAATACATTTTTCTACTTACACATGTAAGCGATCTTGACTAAATATCGAAGACTACAAGTAAGAAATAAGGAATCATACTTTTTATTACCTGTAATAACTGCAGGTTGATTCAATTATTTACAAGGCTTATTCTAGCCCAAACATAACGGCTGGTTTCCATTGCACTACAGAAACACAGAATTTGCTATGGTAGAGTACTCAGGAAGCTAATTCTAACTCTATTATATCCACAGAACAAATTACTTTTCTTCCAACTGTCCCACTTGTTAGAGAAAAGCTTTGCTTGAACACATAATTCTGTGTAATTGAAGACATTTGTGTGTGTGTGTGTATGTGTGTGTGTGTGTGTGTGTGTGTGTGTGTGTGTATTTGTGAGTTTGTGAGTGTAATAGAGAGAACAGTATTCCATATCATATAATATCATCCAATAAAGTAAGAAAACTAATTACCCAAACTAGACACTTAAGATTGGTCATAATGATGATTCTAGCCATCTCAGGCAGGTGCAAAATAAATGACAACTAAACCATTATTTCCATGGACTCCCATTTCAGTCAGTTCTTTCTCTAGATTGTGCAATGGAAAACATGGCCGTATTTAAAACAACTTTCCTCAATCTAAAGTCCAGGAAAACCAGGGAAACAACAAACTGGTACATGTTGCTTAAATTTGTGCATGTAAATTGAAAGGCAAGCTTTTGCAATTTGTTAGGGGGTGGCTGTACACTCAGTGTCGGGCTTGGGGGGCTGATTTTGTTTGTCAATGTGTTGATTTTGTTCATCGAAGGGTCGGTGCTACACTGTTGACAGGGAGTAAAAAAATGAGAAAGATATGCAAAACAAAACAAGTCTACAATACAGGAGAAAAAATGGTAAAAATGAAGAGGATTGACAGGTCTGGATATGCTATATTCTAAATATTCACGTTATCTTTTTTCTTTATATTTTTTACTTTCTATTTTTAACTGCCTTTGTTCAAACCTACCATTAATGTGTAATTACTCTGAAAACAACACTGAAAAATGAAATAAATATGAACTGTGTGCTATATTCAGACAAGTGGGAGAACAAACATTTCCCTAATAAAGGTTTATCTTATCTTATCTTTTGGGCCAGTAAAATCTAAATGTAAAGGCAATCGTGTTCCGTTCCATAAAGAAAAACATGGGTTTAAATTCCAACAGAGGTAATGTGTGAATTGTGTACTAATTTACAGATAAACCCACATTTGAATACATGTGCAGACACCTAAACATAAGGGATATGGGAATTATATTGGAAGTGGTTCATGTGATGTATACTGTGACTCTATACAAGCTGTCTGCATTGTGTATAGACTGCGCACAGATGTGATGACAATTAATGCTGAAGTTCTTTGAGATCAGAACAGCTACAGTACTTTGAAATGTCTTAGATCAGGCCAAAATAACTGTTCAGAATAAAGTCAAGAAGAACATTTTAATACGTAATTACATCAGTATTGCCTGATTAAAGGGTAAAGGCGGCCTTTGGCTGATGCTCTTATCCAGAGTGACTTACAATCATTAGTTACAGGGACAGTCCCTCTGGAGCAACTGCATGTTAAGTGTCTTGCTCAAAGACACAATAGAAGAACCTGCAACGTTGTGGGCATCGAATTCACAAACAACTGTTTTACCAACTAGGTTAAAGAGAGTGAGCAAGTTTGAAATCAATAAAAAACGTAGTATATATAAAATCACAAGAGCACAAGACTGAAAATGAGTGCAGTCTAGGAACCATGTCAAAGAGAGTAAGCAAGTTTGAAGCCGTGAGTTTTAAGATATGATTTGAAAGCTATCCATTGTCCTTCACCCTCCAAGTGTTGGTGGTTTTATGTGAGTTGGGAGCAAGTGAGCACCTTGCAAGCACCTTTCCATACATTCTGAAAGCAGTCCATGTGTAATAGCAGTAATACGAGTCTTTAAAGACATCATCCAAAAATGGGATGCATTTTAATGCCTAGTGTAAACAAAGTAGTCGATTCAATTGCTGAAGTCTGGGGATATTACGGAAACAGAGGCATTTGATAAGTTCTTGAGTATTGAATGAGAGAGTCCATTTGATCTAAAATAGGAGTAAGCTCATCTAAAGAGACCAAAATCAATATTTTCATTTTTTTTCTGCTGCAGTCCCCAAAATAAACTCTTGAAATAATGAAGGAATATTAGAATATCATTTGTCTTATTGCTGACGGCCATTAAATAAATCCAGGGCCATTAGCGGCTCTCAGAGGCTAAAGTGGTGCACGTTATATTGATCTGAGCACTAGAATGCAGTGTTGTATGAACGGTGATTACCATGAGTCATTTGGCTCTGTTCCTGTTTGCCCTGCATTCAGCTCTCTGTTCTTAGGTTCAGAGTAGTCTGAATGGAATTTCTTGTCTGAACGTTATTTTTCTTCTTATCTTATGTTTGAGAATTGGTAGTTTTTAGTAAATTAGTAAAATTCATTTACATTTGCACAAATATTTATATGTTTGATTGCTGAATTCTTCAAAATGAATCTATTTCGTAACTTTGTTGTGATGTCGGCATTCACTTGCATTCAAACCTTTGAGGTTTTTAAATGAACTGGATTGAAAAAAAACAACCTCTTGATGCGCTAAAGACAGATTTCAAGTATTTCATGTTTAAAAGTGCTGTGAAAAGAAAATGACCACAGAATCACATTCAGAGGACTCAAACTGCATTATGGAAATTAAAGCACGATGGGCCGAATACAGTCTATCCCCTAACAGATTTGCTACATATTCAAGGCCACACCACAGGTTACCATCAGTTTAGGAAAGGATCAGGGCTTATTTCCCTCTCCTTGGGTGAAACTGGACCAACAGCTGGTGTAAATGAATCCTAATTTGGGAAGTAATCTGCTGCTCTTATGCTGCGGCACTGCCGGGCATTAGTGTGACAGTTGAAGGAGACCCGTGTGTTGACTCTCTATCTTAGCCTCCCAAAGCAGCACAATAGAATGATGATAGCTGCTGAGCAAACGGACACACACACAATCCATTTTCCAGGGATATGCCTGTGTTTGCGTAAAGTTGGACTAGTTGGCATCTTCTACGCAGTGGTGTTGAAATATGGAATAAAACCCCAATGGATGTCCTCAGTAATCCTGAAATTGGAGTAAATGAGATCATGTAGCTGTTTCATTTGTGAGATCTGAGTAAAGAGAACTGAGCTTATCTGTCTATTCCCTGCTGACTTTTATCTTTCACTCAGAATCTGCACTATTATGTATATGTTGAAGGTTCTATGTGTGAGTGTGTGAGCAAATGGTGCGTTTGTGCACCCTGCGGTGAGCTGGAGTCCCTGCCTCACGCCCACAGGCTCCAGAACCCGCAACCCTAGTAAGGATTAAACAGTTACAGTATATGAATGAATGAATGTCATAACACATGTATTGCAACATTTCCAGCACACCATCTTGTTTATTTATTCTGTAACACACTGCACAGCTTGCACAAGAAGGTTTTTTTTTGTTTGTTTGGATATAGTATTGAAAAAATCTTGTCTTCTTTTGTTCTCTATGTTTACACCCACCATCAAAGCAAATTCCTTGTTTATGTGAAAATACATGGCTATAAACTTTATTCTGATAATGATTCTGATTCAAATTAAGCCATGCCAAAGTGCAATATAACCCTTTGAAGCCAATGCAAAAAAAGCAGCTATTTCTCCTGTTAATAATCTCAGGACTCTTGTAATTTAGAATTGTTTAAAGATATACACGTATGTTCACAGATTAGTCACATTTTATTGTTACTTCTTTACCCCACTATTATTTATTGCCAGTGTATCTAAAAAAAATGCGATCCTGTAGTGAGTTTAGCTGTTACTATGCTTTGGATCTGCAGGTTGAACAGAGACAAGTCAATAAACTCTAACTGTGTAGAAAGCAGGTGGTTTTATTTGTGAGAGAGAATGGAGAGAGGTGGTTAGGGAACAGTGCTAGCTTTTCCAGTCTGTAACAAAGGCTTCATCTCCAAATGAAACGAAACTGATAGCTGATTGTAAATGTCCAAGTCAATCTAAATAAAATAAATTATTCCAGAAACATTTATCTTGGCTCACAGAAAATACTTTCTGTCTATCAGACTTTTAGCACTCCAAGAGAAGAGAAAAACAATAAAATGCTGCCTAACTGCCTTATGCTTTACAGCCAGTCATATATTTTTTCATAATCATGAGCCACCAACCCTTTTCAGCTTACAGATGCTCTTGTGTAACTATTTCTAAAAAGATCTGTCCATAGTCTGCACAGGCAAAAATTCCAAAAATATTGGATAAGCAAAGTAATTTTCGTCAAAAATAAACAAACAAAACAAAAGGAAACAAAAGTATGTTTGCTTTTTCATATATGAATAACCTAGGGTCTCCCTAAAGTAGCAATGTATGGTATGTGTGACTGCTTCATGCAAATATTGTCTAATTTAACTGTTATTCTACATGTAATTAGCCAAGACACAAACATGCATTCGCATTAAATTATGTGGGTTAAAAGGCTACATCTCATTACTCTTTAATGAGTTAAAAGTCTCTGAATGTATTGCGACTAAAATCGCTAGTTTGAATTGACAGGGATGACACTTGTATCAATTTGTAGAATTGGAGCTTTCTGTGTGCTCTTACGTTTTCTGTCATTACAGGGGGTCCTTGAGTTACGAGGGTCTCGACATATGATGTTTCAAGTTTACGACGAGTTTAGTGGTGCATGGCGGAATAATACGCAGAATGTGTAGAACATTAATGTGCCATATGAGTGAGGGAGTACACTTGTCTAATCGCAAGTTTTCCATTTGTGTTGCTTTGTTTGTGTCAGAGTGGGGGCCGCGAAGCCCACACTCTGAACTCCCTCGGAGTAAACAGGAATAGCCAGACAGGCAGGTCT
>JBBPDB010000001.1:38384655-38423407 GCA_037974465.1 Brachypetersius altus
AGATAGATAGATAGATAGATAGATAGATAGACAGACAGACAGACAGACAGACAGACAGACAGACAGATAGATAGATAAAAACTGTCTAAATGGAATTTCTACTCTGCAAAAGCTTCTCCAACTGAGCACAAATATCTATGGAATAACATGTGGGTAAAACTTGGATATCATTACTGATTTCTCTAAAGAATCATCCACTGAAAGATTCTCAGGGAACAAAAGTGAGTCATTTTTTGTGCCTCCTAATAACCTTATTTGGGGACTTCATATAATTTCCTGACATCATTTAAAAACAAGCATGTGTGTGAGTACAAGTCTGATCAGTATGAGGCTTGTTGGGCGAAGGGGGATTGGGGAGGGGGTCTGCGTGCTGGAGAGGCTCTGCCGCCCACAGGATGCTGTGGAGGGAGGGGCCCCGCTGAGCTCTGAGACAGGAGCTGTCAATCAAGCGCTCATTAGGCTGCTTCAGGAAAGGCACAGGGGCCCTCATATAACAAATAAGAGCAGGACAGGCCACTGCCAAAGCCCAGCCTGACTGATGTGTGTGTGAATTGACATGACACATGTTCACTGTCTCTCCCCACAGTTCATTTCACTCCAGGCTCTGTCCACTAAAATTCATATGGATTTTTTTTCCCCTCTATGCATTTAATTTTAAATGGAAATGAAGTCGGGATGAATAAAAACCAATCTGCCACACTGTATCTAAGGTGCAATTTCAAGGGGCAAAGTTCAGTGTTTAGATGCGGTTAGTTTCTCTCCCCAAGGCTACAGCTAGATGTAAAATATTTCAATATGAAAGGCTCAAGGATTTTTTTTATTTAGCATGTTTTTAAGATGTCCTTCACTCCTTCATAAACGGAAACTAAGCTGCATCAATAAGCCCATTTTGAAATCATTATATTTGTGATGCCACAAAACCTATGTACTATATTTACACATACAGAGGTTAAGCCCCGCTCATTCACTTTATGACTTTCACAGTAGTAGAAACAAGCTGTTTTAATTCGAACTCTCTGAACATTAGAAAGTGACAGTGTCATTTCTTTCAAAGTCATCTCTTTTTAGGGTAGACATCTTGTAACTGCAAATTGGTGTCAAACAACAAGCAAAACAGTAACAAATAAATCAACCTAAGCTGGTTTAAGTGCTGTGGTCTGGCAAACCCATCACATCAACTCTATACAAAGCACAGATCAACAAAGCAATAATTTTTTTTTTGTAATCACCAGAAACCACAGCACACTTTTCTAAATCAGTTTCTTGTTGTTTTTCAGATGTACTTTCAGTTTTTTTTCAGTCACGTTAACTTTTTGAATTGTTAGATTTGCAATAGACTTGCATGCAGTTTTTTTTATTATACCATAGGAACCAATCAAGAACTGTTTCAATATTTTCAGTGTGAAGTCAGACAGGTCACACTGTGGCATAGCTATAATGATCAGTGTCAGTCAGCTACCACTGATTCTTCAAAAACACTTAACAGATGATTATTAAATGCTAATTATACCAACTATTATGCAAAATATAACTAGCTTCATCACAAAAACTGTACGTGTAGAAAAAGATTTCAAATCAGAATGAAAAACACTACAAAACCCACATAAACTTATCTCTGATGATTTTGACCTGTTGACCTGTGTAGTTGTCCAAGCTGTTTACTCTCTTATTGTGCTGTTCCTACCAGCATTTCTTTCCAGTTTAATAACAGCACCGAAACTGCTCTCTATACAGTTGCAATTCTTGCACCAGACAATGAAATTCCCCGTGTATCCGACATGCTCACAGGACTGAACGCACTCACACCAATCAACAAGAGCGGTGGCCTTGTTTCCAGGGCAGATAAATAGCAGCAACTGCCAATACCCTAGCAAGCTTAGAAGCTAAAGTCACAGGGTAAAAGAGGTCAAGCCAAGCCTCATATTCATAAAGACTGATTCTTCTATAAATGTGAAGCAAATGGATATTCAGTACAATAAATAATAACTACATATATCAGAGAGGAACCTCAGAGCTTTTTAAGTCTTTAGAAAAGGACGATTGACTTTTGCAACATACATTACAAGCTTGTAACCTTTATTTCGTTTTCATTCAAACTGAGTGGATTTAAACCTCAGAGTATTACACTGCGACTAATTTCATTAGTAATTTTTTTAAAAGATAAGGTTCTTTAAAGAAAATATATCCAAATAAATGTTTGTGGTATGTGAGTCAATAAAACTAACCAAATTCTGTTATTGGTTTGGCTTTTGCAAGTTAGATTGAAGGCCTGCTTTATCAAGTTGACCAACACAATTGATTTCCAATGGGTGAGACCAATTTCATGAGGGCAAATGTCACTTTTGGCTTTTGGGAAGTCCTTGATGCATCACTGACTCTGACCTACAGCCTAACCAGTGGGTTTCTGAAACACAGTGTAGAAAACTAAATATATGTTAATAGGTCTAATACAAGCTTAATGTAAAACATTGAATGTATGTAGCGCTAATACACTACCAGAGTCCTTTAAGGATGTTTGCAGAAAGGTTTTTTCTCGTTTTTGTATACTGTTCCAGTCTGAGCTGAAGGCCTAGTTCTAAGAGTTAAAGTTCAGCACTGATATATCCAATGTATCATTTAGGCGGTTAAGGGGTAGGTACAGTTTTTGATTTATCAATTTAAGATAAAAAAAATTGACAAACTAGACAGTGTACATTGACACACACAACAACAAGAGAAGTCTTTAAACATGCGAGACAACATACTTTAGTGACTTAATTTTGCTGTGATATGAAAACTATTGCATTCGTTCTTAATGACATTGCAACTAAGAAAAAAGAAAATGATAGCATTTACAGTTCTGTCATTTCATGGGAAGCAAATGTGTCATTTACATGAAAATAAGAAGTAATACTTTAACAGATGGAACTGTGGAGTAAATGATTAGCATTCCAAAGCAGCACAACCCCTTTTTCACTGTCTGACTGTAATCAAGTCTAATATCCAGTGCATTCCCACCTGTCTGCAAAAAGACTAATGCGCGCTATAGTGGGGTCCTGCACTGGTACAGCTGGGAACACGCTCATCGCTGGTCAATCGCTTTGCCACTTGACCTCGTCAGTTCGTGTTTTGATTACAAGGTAACTCCATCATGCATAATGCATTAGTTACCGTTTGTCATTAATTCATCACGGCCAGATGTATTATTCAGCTTCAGAATGCGCATCTTCAGAAGGGGCTTGGAAAGTTATGGGGGCGAGCCATTTTCGTTTCACATGGCAGACTCCTTAATCAAGATAATGAATCGGAAGATATTCGTCAGAAATCAGTGGGATAAACAAATGCTGCAGCTAGTCTCAAAGCGTGCCTGTGCCGAGGCCTTCTGACTTTTATTCATTTGCCACCCCATTACGTGTTCTTTAATTGAAGGCCCATTTTGAACACTCGCCTAATGACAGCTTTTGAGTATGAAGTGCAATTATGAAACCTTAACAGTGTAATTGAAAAAAAGCTAATTAGATGGCACAAATTGACAAACAGTTGTTATTTTCATTTGTAATTATGGCATGCCGCATATGCCTTCGTGTTACACAATGAAACTTAAATTCTACCATATTTAAAGAGTGAATGCACTGGTTGTGGTCGTATTTCTATTTCAGAAGCAGATACTCATGCTAAATGAAAAACAGTAAAAGGGGGGGGGGGAGTAAACACACTACAGTAAATTCATTACCATTCACTGTATGAGCAGTTTATAACAGCATGTATCCCCGCACCTCAGGCTCATGTAGCTGAGGTATCAGCATTCTTTTGAGCGTAGCGAAAGGTGAAGCTAATTAGCTGACTCACTTCAGTCTAGTAAAAACCAACAACCACAGTACACAAGTATACGATGCCTATTTACATGTTGCAATATGTACTATATTATAAAGGCAACAGCTCATTAAGCAATTTAAGCACTTAAATATCCCGTCAAACTGTATTCAGTGCATCAGTTGTTTACAGAGGTCCTACTCTACTTTCCTGAGCTGGCACTCGCTCTGACCCATTCACGCTGGTTGGGAAAAGCAAGCTCTGCTGGCTACTCCACTAGCAGCATGCATTAATGGCTTTTACTGTCTGCACTTTTTATCATCAAATCCTTCCACAGATTGTGCTCTGGGGAAAGAAGAGGCAAAAAAGCACCAGCACAGGAAATCCGTTACATTATTGACGCCAGAGCTTAAACAGAAATCTATGCTCCCTATACTGTCTCATTGTCTTGACAGTTGTGACATATTATTCTTTCCTGGAGAGACAATGAGAATCTCATTGGTGAAAAAAAGCGTAAGAACATTAGCCAGTCTCTGAAAAACATAGCCTAGACTCGGCGGACATGGACGAAGGAGGCATCCGATGATGAGCATAGTGCTTGCAAACGAGAGCTGAAACCTTGTCCTTCTGCAGCACTTGACAGTCACAAACAATAACTCCAGAGAGATGTGGCTGTGAGCCTGAAGTTTCCCGACGCACCTGAACACGGCTCTGGCTGACGAGCTGTGGCCGTCTCATAAATGTTGCAGAGGCGTGCTCTCTCAAATCTGGGGAAACACATCCATTAAGAGTGACCTTTGTAAAAATCCAGCGCTGGCGAGGAGCAGCCTTTTATCATCCTTATAAAGCGCAGCGATGGGCCGCAGAACACCTCAAATACCAGCCTTGGCGAAATAATTGAGCGGGGCTTTTCATAACCCCACCGCAAGCAGTGGAGGTGAAAGATTTGAAAAACAGAGTTTGGAAATGAGCCTTTCTCCCTCCACTGAAAAGCAAGATACGGACATAAGTGACACAAAGCAGTGACCCTGAGTTCTGCTGTTGCTGGTGATGGTGGAGTCTCAAAGGCCGGGTAAATGTGGCCCATTTTTCAATTTCTGTATTCGCACATGCCGAGTGCACTTTGTGCCATTCACAAGGCTGGTCGAGTGCACTCACTCTGAAAACGCAAGCAGTGCCACTGAAAAGCAGCCCCTGGCACTCGGGGACTCACCTCCTGACACTTTAAAGAAGGTGGTAAAAATCACTCATTAGACCTGTGTGTACAAGGTCCGAGCACAGGGAGACTTTCTAAAGGCGAGGCAGGCATTTATTCAGGCTCCTCTGGAACATTCCTTTCCTTAATATAGCTTCCAGCTTTCAAGGGTCACCTCTTCTGACCCTCTGACCTCTCCCCTTCGCCTCTCACCTGGAACCCTAACAGCCTGGTTACATTCACGTCAATTAAAATCTTAATCACTGGCTGAGAGAGTGCTGGCCACTGAACACATGATCCATATTAGCAAGTGATTAGCCATCAGAGTTGTGCAGACACTGGTCCAGACCCTCAAAAGGCCAGCCTCTGGCCAGGGCTCCCTAAGCCGGTACTATCTTAGAACACAGGTAATTGCGGTATTTAATCTTCAGTCCACCAGCCTTGTCTTATTAGGCCCACTCTTATCCACCTGAGATTTTTTTTTTGGTCTCTCACTTTTTTTTAAGTTCTTTCTTCTTCCCAGAGCTTGGCCAATCAGAGTTGCCACTGTTTATTGTGATAAGTCGCTCTAATGAACAAATGACCTGCCACCTGGAGCACTTAGAGCATGGTGTTAAACTCTGGTTATAAAAACCTCTTCCAGCTCTATTGATTTACTGCCAGCGTTTGATTGTACCCCAGGGGCAGGAGGCCTGCGAGGGGCGGCAGAGCTCTTACTGTTTTACAGTCCATATTACACCAAACAAATAAATCTCCTCACCATTAATTCACTCACGCTCTCCTATTGCTGCCCACTGATAATGGTACGGAAGAGAAATTGGGAGCAGATTCATATTGGTTTGGCCGCGGAGTTCGATTCGCCCCGTCTGACCATGCCCTGTCTCACACAAGATTAGCCAGCTCAGACAACTTCTGCTTCCCTCGGAAGGTTTCATTAGTGCTGGTCGGAGCACATAAGGAAACGATTTGGGACAGGGCTCGCCTGTTTTGCACGAGCGACGGTCATTATTTTCGAAATCCTGCGAGGCGTTTTTACGAGGCCCCCGCGGTGGCTAACTGGATGCGTCCCCGACATTTAAGGAGACATTCCACCCCATCCTTAACATAACCAAATCCAGAAGAGCAGGGCCCTCCAGTCAGCTGACTTTTACAAGGGCCAGGACAACAAAACCACAGACAAGACAGTGCCGATTATAGCACTAACAAGCTTACCTCAGGAGCTTTAGAGGCTGAGCTCACTGAGCATTTTTATGGCATAAACCTACTGAACTCCCACATTAGCTTTGGGCTTCATTTAACCCCTTGAACCCCAGGCCACTAGAAAGACTCTGACTTTACTTATTTGTCATGGAGAAAGAAAGATATATATATATATATATATATTTCTCCATGAATAATGTATGGCATCAACATGGGTTTTGTGAAAGTTATTAAACTAAAAGAAAAAACCTTTTTTAATATAATTTATTCATGTGAAATTATCTGAATCGAGTACATTTATATTGTTATTAATCTTATGACTTATTATTCTAAACTCCTATAAATTATGCAGTAACTTCAATGAAATTAATACATAAGTTTTGTAGTTATGAAAGAGGAAAAAGTTGTCTGTTTCACAACATTTTGCCACCAAAGCACCTTTTATTCAATCCAGGAATAAAACAGCACTAATTGCTCAATTGAATGCTAAACTGAAGGTTTACAAATGCAGCCCATGCTGCAGAAGCAGTAATTAATTCTAGTTAACAGTGTAATCAAATGACATTGAACAGCAACAGATTAGGCAAAGCAATTGCTTTCCAGAAGTAATCAAGTGTTTGTTTTGCTTTCAAGTGCTAAACATGCGAGTCAAGGCTCTTTTGGTTCCCCACAGAACCTTTCAGTGGATGGTTCTTTAAAGGACAGCCAGTTGAAATTAGTCAATCCAAAGGCTCTTTAGGGAACCAAATGTAGTTTTTCAATTTCGGCACCTTTTTTTTTTATGCTTCCATCTCAGCAACATAGGCAATATGAACTTGAAGCGGTGTCTGCTGCTTGCCAGCTTCATAGATAAGAGTTAACTGCAATTTGCCACCGCTGTACACATGCTGTCATCTTCCTGTCCTCAGAGGATGATGTCATCTTCAGAAGCAATGCCATGGGGAAGAACTCAAGGCTGCCGAGCTTAGAGAGGCTACAAATTAGAGGGTCAGGAAAGAAAACCAAGGACCTGTGATGTCAGTCTGGTTTTGAAATGCAAAAAGTCAAGATGTCTTCATCCCAACAGGTCTTTCACGCAGGCAGTTTTTTATTATCTTAAATATATATATATTATGTTTGCGCTACTGGTCCAAGCATGGCGTTTCTTTTACAGCTGATCAGAAGGACAGTTCTGTGAACCTACAGACTGACTAGGAGGTGTATGTGTGTGTGTGTGTGTGTGTGTGTGTGTGTGTGTGTGTGTGTTTTTATGTGTGTGTGTCTGTGTGTTTAGCTTTGGAACTGTTTGTGCAGCAGCTCTGTTTAGTGATTGTGCTCACTAAACCTAAACCTAACACTAAAACCATAACGATACAGTAATTCACCGCCATCTACTATTTCACACTATTTAACTGTTGGGTAGTTTACGGAAGCATTACACAGGCCAACAGGTCAAAATCATCAGAGAAAAGTTTATGTGAGTTTTGTAGTGTTTTTCATGCAGATTTCAAATCTGTGTTTAGTTTTCCTGCACGTACAGTTTTTGTGATAAAGCTAGTTATATACTGCATAATAGTTGGTATAATTAGCATATAATAATCACATGCTGAGCATTTTTGAAGTAGCCACAGTGTGCGTCTATCTGACTTCGCAATGAAAATATTGCAACAGTTACTTGATTGGTGCCTGTGGTTTAATAAAAACTGCATGCAAGTCTATTGCAAATCTAATATTACTAATGTGACTGAAAAAAATTAAAGCAGATCTGAAATCAGCATGAAAAACTGGTTTAGAATGATTTAGAATGGTTTCTGATGATTACAAAAACAATGTTTTTGTTGACCTGTGTTATTAAATGTCACATGACACAATATGGCGCTCTTCATGCAATTCTGCTGCATTGTCTTAATATTGCATATATATATGAAGTACTACTTCTAAAGGTGCACTTTGTTGTCAGTGTGAAACCTACCTTACTATTGTTGCCAATGTGTCTCCATTTATGTGAGACATTTCAAAATGTACTTTAAATGCTTGGTTTATATATGTAGTAGAGATGGGCATTTCAAGCCAAAATACTATTTGGAAGTCGCTAAAAAACTATTATTTAAAGACCATGCATCCATCTAAGCGCACACACACACACACACACACACACACACACACACACACACACACAAAGAAACACACACACACACACACACACACACACACAAAGAAACCCATTAACGCTTCACCACCCCAAACATGCCCACACACACACAAAGATAAAGACTCATTCATAATTCATTTTATTTGACTTTTGGATATCATTGCTATGAACTAAGATTGGGGTTAAGGCATCCGCCCCGTGACCAGAAAGTCCGGGTTCGATCCCCAAGACCACTAGGCACCACTGAGGTATCCTGAGCAAGGTACCGTCCCCACACACTGCTCCCCGGGCGCTGTGTTCGTAGCTGCCCCCTGCTTCACTTGGTGAATGGGTTAAATGCAGAGGAAGAATTTCGTGCTGTTCACACTGTGTGCTGTGGTGTGTTCACGTATGACCGAATGATCACTTTCACTTTCACTTTCACTTTCAAGATTGTTTTTGCACTCTCTCTTTAGTCCTGTCCTGCCCACACTAGTGTAATCTTACGGTGTTCAGTTTTTGTTTTTTTGTGCTGCAACATGATCCTAAAGGAATGCTGTTTCATTTCACTGTGTTCTGTGTATATCACTGAAATGACAAACACCTACCTAACTTGACTTGACTTGACTTGAACTCTTACACTTATTTTCTGCCAATGGCCCTTATATACCAACAAGAGTGAAAATACACATAGGCCGTTGGATCATTTTATCAGTTACAGTGAAGATAAACATGAAAATGCAGGGTCTAAAGCCTCGAATTGAGACTCTAAGGCTGAGCTGAGCTTAGAACAGCAGGAATGCTGCTGTTCCAAATGTAGACTTAGCACAGGGCATCTTTCTGTTGTTCGTCTGGACCATCCTTGCATGATATTTGTCCCAGGATCATTAGAGACTCATCTCATCTCAGTCCGTTTAAACTGCTGAAATCAAGTAAAAGCTTCGGGACTATTATGGCCAGAAAAGAGAGGCTCCGGAGGAGCTTCTATCTTCAGGCCATAAGACTCCAACACATTACATCACAATTTTAAACTTTTCATTACAACACAAAAGGATGTGTTACCTCACTCTATCTCACACGCCGTCTGTTATCTACAGCGCCTTGCAAAAGTATTCACCCCCCTTGGCATTTTGTTACCTTACTAACTGGAATTTCATTGGATTTTTAAATTTGATTTTAAGTGATGGACCTAGAAAACTAACTACAGGTTAATCAAGTTAAGTTAAGGGGAAAAAATGTACAACTGGATATGCATATGCCCCCCCACCCCTTGTTTTGAAGCCCCAATCACCATCCTCAAAAGCCACTTCATTAGTTAAATAAGATCCAGCATGAAGACAGAGGAACTCTCCACCCAGGTCAGAGACCTGTTATGAGGAGTACAGATCAGGGTTCCTTTATAAAAAAAAATATCCCTGATCATCCCAAGGAGCATCATTAAGTCCATTATTAGAAAATTGAAAGATTATGGCACCATAGCAAACCTGCCAAGAGAGGGTCGTCCACCAAAACTCATAGACCGGGAAAGGAGGGCATTATCAGAGCAGCAACTAAGAGGCCTAAGATAACCCTGAAGGAGCCGAGCGTCTCTACTGCAGAGATAAGAGTATCTGTCCATAGGACCACTATAAGCCCCACACTGCACAGAGCTGAGCTTCATGGAAGAGTGGCCCAGAAAATAATGCAGGGCACTGTATGTCTATATACATCCACAGCAACGTACACACTGTACTTCACCTACTATATTCTGTTACATTTGCACATTTCAGATCTTATTTACACTTGTGAATGTTAATTTTCCCTTGGGATTTGAATGTATTTTTTGTAATAAAAAAACATATTTGTAATAAATTACTAGTATTACTGTACATATCTGGAATTAGCTAAAGCCTAGCTAAAGCCTAGACTAAAACAGAACTCTTTGGTTTTAATGAGAAGTGTTACATTTTTACAAAGGAATGTGCTGTACTCTAGCATAAGTTTCTTATCCCATCTGTAAAACATGGTGGTTGTTGTATCAAGGTTTGGCCTATTTTCCATTAGTAGAAGATTGATTTCTAGTTATATCAGCTAATTCTAAAGGAAAAGGGCAGGACATTATCCCATAGTATACAAGTCATCCTACCAAAAATTGGTTAAAGAACACTAAAGTTAATTTTCTGTAATGACCAGGTCAAAGTCCTGACCTGAACCCAATTTTGAAAGGAAAGCCACCGACATCTCTTGAGTTAATGCTGTTCTGTATGAATTGGGATGCAGTTCCTCCAAGCCATGTGCAATCATCAATTGATAGACATTATAAAAACAGTTAGTTGCAGTTATTTCATGCATATGTTTTCCCTCTCACATATATGTAATATTGCATGATATGTGTAATATAAAATATATAATTGTTTTCCGTAGTAAATACATGGTTTTACTTTTTGAGACTTCTGGTGATGTTTTAGGTCCTATTCATACAGAAATATAGAATATTCTGAAGGGTATGCAAATTTCAAGCACCACTGTACCCTCTTCCTTATCCACGAGGGACAAACACAACACCTCCCTATTGTTGTGCTTCAAAGAGGACACGCTACCTGTCACACCAAAGAGCGCGCACCCTGAGCACAGCCAGAAAGCCATGTGACATCTGTTCTGTCTCTCTGGAAGCCCCTGTGTCCCAAAGCTCCACTACATCAGGCCCAGGAGAAGAGAGGGTGACAGGGTACACGACACGTTGTGTACAGCTGGCTGGCCACACCGAAACACTGCCAGAAATCTGTGTTCCAGCACCAGCATGTGCCAGAGGTCTTGACTTTGACCATTGATTGAAGGTCCAGGACTGCAAGCCTCTAAACACCTGCAACTACATGTACTGCCAACAAAAAGGTACTATTCAGTGTGATTTATCTTCTGGTTGCATTCTAACTCAAAAGCATAAGCTCATTTTGAATTGATCTTTTCCGATGAATCTCCTCATGCAGTGTCAGAGTCGGCGGCATCTATGAATGAATTATTACATTTAAAATATTGGATGAAAAAATAAACCTGGCATAGTACTATTAAAATGCAAAAAATCAACTGCAGAGGTGTTCATATTTTATCTGTGGCTATAGGAAAGTGTTTGAACAGCGCTCTTGTGACTACAGGATGTCACAGAATGATGGGTATATTTAATACATCATTCTAAATGTTTTTTTATATTTTGCTTTTTAATGTCAGGACTTGTCAGAATTTTAATCAGAGTAAGGATGAAGGACAAGTGAAACTTTATGTAGTAGTTCTGTCTTCATAAAATCTCGTGATTTTCTACTGTGTCATATTGTGCTTTTTCTGCCTTTCCTTAACCGTTTGAATGAAAGAGTAGTTTAAAGCATGGCAGTGATGTTTGACCTCTAAAAGGGATTAAATGTCTTCCAGTCAGAGAGAAGACACAAAAGCCATGTTTTGTGAGATTTTTCTAAATGGATGGTACCTTGATGCATTTGCTAGGCTCATATAAGAGGTAGCAGGTGCACGCAGGCAGAACATTTCCTTTGGATAAAGCAGTCTGGAGTCTGGGTCTGTTTAGCTCTTTGAGTCATCAGGGACACAGCCTCCTGGGCTCAGGAATATGCACATAACAGCCTTTTGTAATCATTTAGTCATGAAGCAGTGCCAGTCAAATAGGACTGCATCCACAGGCCAAGTTCATGTTTTTCTTCTTTCTTTCTCTCTCTCTTTTTTAATGCTGAAACCACAATGCACTGCTTGAAGGCCTTGGACTGTCATCAGAGCCAATATTTCAAAGCTGATTCACACATCTGCTGTGGTGAAGAGCGGCTGATAAAGCAGAGGAGCTTACAGCAATGTTTAGTAAAATGTGTACTGAAAATGCACTTTGTTTTCTGTGTACGTGTGTTTCATCACTGGTGGCCATTTCTACTGCACAAAAATGTGTCTCTGATCATAACTAGCAATATTTACAAACAACAAAAATGTCTTAATTACAGAAAATATCTGCATTCTTTCTGAAAATAAGCAAAACGGTCCGTCTGCAAGATTCGTTCACTAGATAAAGCACCTCAAAGGGGTAAAAATGTCTATAACTTGATGAAATCATCTGACAACAGCGTTAAAAAAGAGAAAGAGTAGAGATATAAGATGATTTCACTCGCTAAGATAGCATTTTTCCAGTGCATTGCTGCTGACCTTGGCACAGGCTCACACAGTAGATCCACTAATGCAGGCCTCATACTGAAGAGACCCCTGGCCTGCAGCTTACTAGGGAGCCTATAGCCAATATCATGTTGGGGAAGGGCTCTAATCTGTGAGGCAAACGATAAGGCTGGGGTTTACTATGCTCGGCTTTGCACACTCGGCCCATATTTGCATTTAAAGGCCCTCAAGTAATCTTCAGGCTTATTTAAATCTCAGCAAGACATTGGGAGAGGAGAGAAAAATCCAGCGGATCCATCTCTTGTGCTTTCCCATGGTAGTGCAAATCCCAGCTACAGATGAGCTGCTGTGCGCGCTGCCCTGGCACTCCCTGCCTGTGTGTTATCAATGGCTTTTAATTGACTGAGAATGATTTTTCCCTCCCAACATTCAAAACAAAGGCTCAGCATAGGGAACAAAAGCAGCAGCCAAAGCCATTTGGTAAAATTCACGCGCATATTAAGTGTGCAAGGCTTTTGTGATATGTTTCAGTGGAAAAACCAGAGCCAGGAGGTTTCTAGAATAAAGGGAGGAGTTCGGGGATATATTTCGACTCATGTCTTACTGCTTACTGTCATATGGTTAAACACCAGGCTTTTCAGAAATAGAAATCTATCTACTGATAGGAAGAAGCCTAAAGAATATTTTATCAGGCCAGGGAAAAGAATATTTGCCAGCAAGTGGAAGTTCCTCTCCTGTGGGAAGTCTACCTTTTTTTTTTTTTACTTTTTTTCAGTCAGTGTCTGCCAGAGTCCCAATTCCCAGTTTAAGCATTTTGTCCTTAAAAAGCACCTGGTAGCTTTTTATTCTAAAATCCTTATGTTTAAATAGTTCAACTTTCAATTTCTACCAATGAAACATATCTAAAACTCCATGTAAGTTGTTCATATAAAACATAAGCCATTAATAATAATGTGTAATAATGTGCCTTTGTATAAAACAGGTCACTGGCATACTTTGAGATGCATTCTATTAGTTTTGAGACAATATCTGACTGATTTAAACGGCAAATCAGGTAAGCAGTGTACTCCAAGCATGGACGCTTACTGAGAAAATTCAGCTAAAAGGTTGCATAAAGAGTATTTTTCAAAATGTCATCCATTTGATCAGCCCTCTTATTAAGTCTGAATAATGGTGCTGGTGAGAAAAGTATAGGTCATTTGAAATAAGTTTGAAAACCACTGTAATAAAGTACAGCCTATGGACCATTACCATGCTCCAGAAAATCAGTCAGTCTTCACAAGGTTGTCACGCTTTTCACAGTCAGAACTACAGAATAGAGTCACACTGCCTCTGAACTGAGGCTGAGTGTATTAAGGCAGTGCCCTCCAGAATTATCTGCTTAATTAATATGAGTGAAAAAGGCTGAAGGAAATGAATGTTAATGTTTTTCAAACGTTTTCTTGACAGCAAATCAAGAAAATACATCAATTCCATATGAGTTCATTACCACAAGAAAAAAGACATGACTGATCACAAAATATTACAGGAATGGGATTTACACAAAAAATACATCCCACTCTGAAAAACATTGTGTATTTTCTGATCCCCTTGCACAAGCAATGAGACATTTTTGTAATGTTTTACAAGACTTGGCAACACAGAAGAAGGAATTTTCAACCATTCCTCAATGCAGAATCTCTTAAAATCTTGCAGAGTCATCGCTTGTGCACTTCACAGGTTTTCAGCTGTATTTAGGGCAGGGAATTGTGACAGCCATGGCAAAACCTTAATTCTGTGTGTATTTAACAAGTTTTGATTGGATCGTGATGTGTGTTTTGTGTTGCTGTCCTACTGGAAGACTTAGCCATGACTCAACCTTGGCAGATGCAGTAAGATTTTGATTTAAAATCACCTGGTTCTTCCCAGAATCCATTATATAATCTATGCAAAAAGTAGAGCCAGATCCTCTGGAGCAGAAACCAACCCACAGCATCACAGATACTCCACCATATCATTACCATATTAGTTACGTTTCTCTGTAGTCTTTTTTATTTCTATGCCAAACCCAAACACCAAACAGTTTGTTGGCTTGAAGGTGATGTCTTATGGTGGATTTGGAAACATGGTGATCCCAAGATTTTTTTATTATTATTACTTTTTTCACTTTTTTACTCCTCCTCCATTCTGGCTGCTTACAAAATAGTATTGTGTCCTTTTCCTGCCCTTCACAGTAGTGAATTTATAGAACTTCTCAATGATTGCCTCAACTGTCGATATAGGCATTTTAAGCCGATCAACTGTTTTCTTCGACCCTTTCTGTGATTTTGAGCAAATGAATACACTCTGGCTTTACTGCAATGAAATGATGGATTACTAAGGGATTTGGGCCCTGTGTCACCTCACTTTTAACCCCCAGTGAAAGAGGAAATCATAAAAGTTCCTTAAAAGTAATGTAATCAGTTAAATATGTGGGATCGTGCACATTTTTCATCATCAGTGAAAAATCCATCCATGTTCTTATCTGCTTATCCTTAACCCAGCTGACTATCGAACCAAGGACCTTCTTGCTGTAACACAACAGCACTTAAATGAAAAATAAAGCTTTCAAATTGTTTCCATTAGCCAAAAGTTTTAGACTGACTAGTTTCCAATGTTTGCTTCTTTAGTTCTGTTCTGGAGCTATGAGGCAAAAGTAGTAGAAATTAAACTCTATTAATTGTAATGAGAAGTCTATTAAATTGTATGAGTTGACTTTATTAATTACATCTTGGAGAATCACTACCCATTATTTTACTTTTACATTACTCTCCAAGAACCCTGAAAATTACTCAGAGAATGAGGCGCACCTCCAGTCTACATAGAGAAAGTGCTTTGAATATGTCACCTAATATCCCTCTGTTAAAGACATGCACTATTCAGTATGGACAAAAGTTTTGGGACGCCTGACCATTACGCCAATAGGGACTTTAATGACATTGCATTCAAATACATAAAAAATTGAATGGGTCCCGCCTTTGCAGCTATAACAGCTTCCGCTCTTCTCTGAAGGCTTTACACAAGATTTTGGAGTTTATGTGCTCATTCATTCTGTAGAGCATTTATGAGGTCAGACACTGATATTAGACGAGAAGGTCTGGAGCACAATCTCCATTCCAGTTCATCCCAAAGGTGCTGGATGGGGTTGCGGTCAGGGCTCTGTCAAGGCCAGTCAAGTTCTTCCACACCAAACACATCCAACCATGTCTTTATAGAGCTTGCTTTGTGCACTGGGACACAGTCATGCTGGAATAGAAAAGGTTCTTTCCCAAAACTATGACCACAAAGTTGGAAGTAAGGTGTTGTCCAAAAAATCTTGGTATTCTGAAGCAATAAGATCACCCTTTTCTGGAAGTAAGGGGCCTGGAAAACAGGTGTGTCCCAATAATTTTGTCCATATAGTGTGTGAGAAATGCATTAAAAGATGTCAAACTCCGTTACACCACTTCATTAAAGGAAAAAGTAATTACGGTATTCCTTTCCAATCATCCGTTTAATATGTAACATTGTACATGTTTTTGATATGGGATACCAATTATATGTAAAACTACATCAGATTTAGCAAGTCTACTGCCAAGCTGATTTTGTATTTCACTCCATGTTTGCTCTCAGAGTGGCTATAGGGCCTACCCTCCATACCCTGAAAGGATGTTAAAGATTCATTCTGAACTTTCCCATTGAATGTATGTAATTTCATTTGACAAACACAAGGCCTGGAGGGCACTTCCTTCATTAATACTTGAATGTATTTGACATTAGCGAGGTATAGGAATACAGCGATGTGACGGGTCTCGGGCTGGAAAGTGACCCAGATTCAGTCTTTACCTTCACACTTCTAATGCTGAGTAGCACCTGTGATACAATATTAAAGACCACACATGTAAACAGCCATTATAACAGAACACAGATGCTTGGGAGAGATTCTCTGCTGGATCATAGCATCATTAGAACTGCTATCCTGGGAACATAAAGAAAAAATAAAGCTGATAATGCAATTTATAAGGAGTAAAAAGTACAGAACACAGCAGTCTTGCTCAAGCAATACTGATAGTACAACATGTATGAATGACTCAAATACTGTATTTTTAATGAACCAAACGTCTCAGCTTGTGTATATGAACCCAGTTCTAGACGTTTTCTATTTTTCATTTTAGCATTAACTGAATATAGCCCTGTTTACTTTATAGATCTTTTAAGGTCACTAATAACACATGCACCATAGTTTTAATTGGCTCAATTTTGTGGTTTTCTTATACCTTTGAATCGTCATTTCAAATAACCCTTAAAAAGGGCTCTAAAAGTAAAAGCTTGTTTAGCATCATATTTGCCATTCCGTCTGATTTACTGTCTGTTCAAGATTGCAGGCAGGTCAACTAAGACTAAGCCATGGCCTGGGGCAGACACAGCAACAGCGCTAGAGAGGGAGACGAGCACTCTGCTGTGAGAGTCAAAACGCAACCCTGCCCATTTGCATTTGCGAAATGCAAGGAGAAAATATAACAACGAGAGCCCTCACGGCCCCCGGTCTCGCGTAAGTCATGCACCTTGCTCACTCTTCCGTGGTGTAACCTCCCAGCGCCTCAAACAAGACCGGCTCCATTTGGAGCCCCTTAATGGCTGCAGAAGCCCGTCAGATAGGAGAGCAGACAGGTGACACATGACAGGTGTGTAATTGCTGGAAGAGCACGCTGACTGACAAGGCGGACCATATCCCACAGAAATCAGATACGCTGCAGAGCAAGAGCCAGCGGGTGCAAGGGGCCGACTGCTTAAGTGGCGCTTTTGCGGTTTTTCTATTTTTGAGTCAGGTATAATTTCACTTCTGAAAGACTATTTGAGAGGCTGGCAGGATTGATCTCACTCATATAGTCAGAGTCATAATTTGAGTATCCGGAGTCAGGAAAGAAAAAAAAGAAGCAAAGAAATCCATACAAAGAATTTGTCCTCTGTGAAACCTCACATTTCAACCCATGGAGCTGAACCCATGGCGAGCAGGAGCATCACTGAACACGGCAACGGACAAAAGATTAAATATCTATTTTCCAGGCTGATCAGAATTTTCATGCTCATCTTGCCACGATCTGAAATGTAAAAACAGCCCTTTGAAAGAGAACTCAAACCCGTTTTGTGTGGCCTAGCAGCTTCAGTCTACGTTTGTTCCTGAGGTCATGCCAGGTGAGAGCACCAGTGGGACAAAGGTGTTCTCTACAGGAAAGAGGGAAATGACAGAACAGAAAAACAGGCTTGTCTCCAGCTTCTCCTTCTGACAGGGCTAGCAAAGACTCCCAGGCAGGCTGGCTAGCAGGAGAGGGCTGAAATATTTTAGCAGAGAGTTGAAGCGGCAGGTTCAAAAACACAGTTTCACACTAGAAACCAAGAAACAAAAAGTTCACACAGGGTTTATCTTGCCTGAGATTGCTCTTGCAAACAACAACATTTCAACATATGGCCAATTTTGAAGATCGAGGAGGGAAAAAAAAGAGAAGAAAAGAAAAAAGAAACGAAGGCGATTTTCAACTCTGTTATATATAGCCATTTTATGGGGGTTTCAGTGATAACACACTGGGATGTAGCTGCTCCCCGAGCGTGGTGATTTTGAGGGGGGTATTTTCACTTGTAATTGGGGTAGCTTTCATCTTGCTTGACAAGAGCAGCAGCGAGCGAGGAAGAGAACCAAGTGGGAGCTATCACTTCCCCTATTTTCTGGCCCCAGACAAAGCCAGCCAGGCTGCTGAAGATGATGTATTTCTGATCAAAGAGCCAGGGAGTTGTCAGCAGCCTCGGCTAGCTCAGCAACCTGATTGCTCCTGGATAGATTTGTCCCTTTGATCAGAGAATACTCTGACTGCAGGCTCTGTTTATGCACCGAGAGATGGGGGGGCAGGGGGAGGGGGAAAAACTCCAACATTATAAGCAGAGAGAGAGAGAGAGAGAGAGAAGCAAGCAAAGAGGACTTTGCTGGCGAGAAACACTGCCTGGTATTTGTTATAATTAGTTACAGCTAATTAGAAAACGTTATCTAACATGTGCTCTCTCCTGGTATTTTTGCAAATACGACAAAAATGTAGATTTTTATCACAGATTGCATTAACCGATCACACAATAAGGCGCTCAATATGCATGTCCGATCCACATGTACTCACCGAGAATAGTCCTGTGTGCTTCTTTTTAGACCAGCTGCGACAGTGCAAATATCTTTCCACATGTGTCCCACAGTAGAAGGGAACCGGATGAAGCCGATTAGTCTGGAAGTTCATTAATACATTAGGTGAAAATCCTGCCAGCTCTTACTCTTCTTCCCATGTTCTCCTAAATGGACTGGGGCAGTAACTCCAAGCATGGCTGGTCATACATATGTTCAGCTCTGGACTGTCAAACCCCCTCAAAGCAACTGGCTATGAATTCTAACATGAAGAAGACTTGGAGCATTGTGGGATGTCCATAGCAGAAATCTCACCAGGACAATAGTTAAGCAGATGACACTAATTGCATTCAAGCAGTGGCAGTAGACAGTTTATCATCATGTCTTCTGTCAGTCAGGGCGTTATTTGATCTGCATGCATTAACAAAAGAGTAAAGTTTTTCATTCTAATCATAATCTGCCACTCCTGTGGCCTTTAGCCTTCACCTTGTTTACCTTGTTTAATTAATGTGATAAACTGAACTGTAGTTTGTAAACAAACGACAATAAAAACATTTATAATTATAACAGAAAGAAAGTATAGAGAAAGTAAATGTATAGACCAGTGGTCCCCAACCTTTATTTTTTCACAGACCAGTTTAATATCAGAAACTATTTTCACGGCCCGGCCTTTAAGGAGTGGCAGATAAATATACGTATTTATACAAATAAATGTTACGCATAAAAATAGGGATATTTTAAAAATAGAATAATGGGGTATCTTTAAAATACAATAATAAACGTAAATCCAATGTGTACTCGCAGCTTTATTAACAAGAATGAGTCATAGACTAAGGATCCCAGTCATTTTTCAAAATAAAACAACGTTTAGACTCTGATAGTAAATAAAATGGAAAAACTGTACTTTTTTTTATTTTTTCTGTGCAGCCCGCGGACCGGTTCCGGACCGTGGGTCGTGCCCGGGGGTTGGGGCCCACTGGTATAGAGAGCAAAAAAGAGGAATAATTGCTCGTGGTAATCAGCTGTACGATACAGCTGAAGCAGATTAGGTTGAAAAGTGTTCATCTAAAATACAAAATCTAGACAACCTTTGCTCCCTATTACAAATGCAGGGTTAACACGCCGTGCAAACGTCGACTTCTCTCGTTATTTTTTACATTAATGGTAGGTGCTATTTTCAAAAGTGAACATGCAGCATTCGAGAAATAAAGGCTTGGTGATTATGTAAGCCCTGTTTAGTATGTCTACCGCTGGATTTGGGTCAAACAGTGATGTGCAATTCAGGTCATTTCTGACAGCTGATGAAAACACAACTCATAGGCACTGCTGTGATTATGTATTTATGAGTAGGAGAGGACCTTGGGTTAGCGAGGCGGCGAGCTTCTCTCACAGTAATAACAGATCACTACCTCCTACATGTGTGTATGTTTGTGTGTGTCTGTGGATGCATGGTGGGGGAGGGGGAGAGGTCTTTCAGCTCTCTTGTGCAAGCTCCTGTTGGTCTCTTTACTTGCTGTACCTGCCAGCCAAATCCATCAAGCCCTTATTAAAGGGCCCATGTCTTACACTTTCCTTGTATTTTATTTTTGTCTCCTCTGAGACACTTATGTGGGTTTGTGTACCAAAAACGTTTGACCTTCTTATATCATTTTTGCATTTTACACACTATTTTTGGTATGGTGCCTTTAATAGAGATATGTGTACCTTAAACTTTATGGACAAAAGTATTGGAATGCCTGATCATAGGGACTTCAATCACTGATTGCATTCAAATACATGGAGTTGGTACCCCTTTGCACTCAAAGGTGTTAGATGGGGTTGAGGTCAGGGTTCTGTCAAGGCCACACCAGTTCTTCCACACCAGACTCATCCGGCCATGTCTTTATGGAGCTTGCTTTGTGCACAAGGGCACAGTCATGCTGGAATAGAGAAGGTTCTTCTCCAAACTGTCTCCACAAAGCTGGAAATATGACATTGACCAAAATGTCTTGGTGTACTGAAGTGTTATGACTGACCTTCAGTGGAAGTAAGGGGCCTCTGAAAAACAAGTGTGTCCCAAAACATTTGTTCATGTAGTGCATGTCTGCTCTGATTAGCTTCCCTGTACTGTGTAAATATGTAAATTTGCTTTTACGACATCACAAAAACAGTGAAATGGGCTGTTTTCATGGCTTAGCATCCATATAAGTACTGTATGGACTGGGCAGTGAACAGCTTTGAAACAACAACAATGTTTACATACTACATCAAAGTTTTTCATTTAAACAAGGGTGGATGATTCAGTTTGCGTATTATGAGCCCTTTAAGATGAAACACTCTTCAGAGGGCATGCTGGATTTGCCCGCAGGGCAGCTTTCTAACAGCTTACGTCTGTGTGTGTATGTGTGGATAAGAAAGACCATACAGGCCCTGGTGCTGTATGTCTAATACAGGTGATTCACAACTGGAGGATTTATGGAAATACTGAGCGCTTGACACATGGAGTGTATAAATGGAAGCACTGTGGATTCTGAATCGACTTCATACAAAATGCTGTGACCGTTTGGATTTGATTTGAACAGCATGTTAGGTTTATCCATCTCCGTACATTGAGGTTACCTTCTGTTCCCTTCACTTACCTTCTGTTTGCACATAACCCACTATGAAGTAATGACTGGATTTCTTTTTGCAGGGAAACATTATTTGACAAGAGCGAGCGGTGCCCTGTGGTTCATTTGAATCTTCCACTAAGGCATCGTTCGCACTTTGGCATTTACATCATGCAGTTTCTGCACAGAGGCATTCTTTTTATGGAGTTTCAATTTCCATGCGCGCTGCATATCAGAACAGCCAGCGTCACACAGGTTTTTGTTAGCCGGTGTCAAGCAGACAACCAGAATGCCACCTGAGCCATACGCTCCGCGCCACCTAATCAAAAGACTTTTGGTGGATATATACCACCAGCACCTTTCCCTGTCCATATGTGGTGACATTGCCTGGTGGAAAAAAAAACACACATTTACTACAGGGCCTGTCTTCTGGGTGTGCCATGTAAAGTTTAATGAGCACCTTTTGTGGTGCCAGATGAATAATGTATACATTATTCCACTTTAAAGCACACACGGCGCATCTGTCTTCGGGATGGGCGGCAGGTCCTTGTGATGGACTGGTGGAATTAAAAGCCTGAAGGGGGAGGAGAGAAAAAAGAGAACTTAAAAGCAGCGCATTACAGTCGATTGTGTCACCACGCCAGTCCCAATAGGAAAGGATTGCAGTAAGAGGGCATCCAGCCCTGTCACCCCTCCACGGGGATTCTATTCATGTGAAGGGAATAGGAAGGGACTGCTGGAGAGAGAGATATGGGGGTTCTACATTTATATGCGTGTAACATTTTTATTTATTTACCTAATAAAAACTTGCATACAGTACAGCGTTGCAGTCTCTAAAACATCATATACTCTAAAAAATGCTAGCTGTCATTTACATTATGTGACAAATTGATTAATACATTCTGTTATTATGGTTATAACATACAGTAAAGCTAAGAATAATGTTTTTAAAGGTACAGTTTGGAAATACTGAGCTCACTATTCAATAGTAATTTCCAATACCAAAAATAGCAAATATGTCTGTCACAGTCGAAGGCTTATTATTCAATAACTACATGGGAATTAATGCAAACGGCCTGTTATTGTTACATCAGTCAGCACTATAATTATGGGCACTTTTGCATAAAGATTGGGTTAAAGGTTATACAATTTCTTTAGGGTTTATTTGCTCAAAGGAATTTTGAAGTATATTTAGTGTAAGCAAACAATGTTTATTTTTGTCTGTCAAAGTGTACAGGAACTCCTAAGCAGTAATTGGTGATTGCCTGTTTCACTGAGGTGTAAATATGAGGTTACACAAGGGCCAAATCCTTTTAAACATTCATCAACATCAGTAGGAAAAAAATGAGAGTACCTATATTAACAAACAAATGCCCATATAAAATGTCCATATAAACGGTGACTAAAAAGTTTGAAACAACTGGAGCTGTTGTGAACCTCTGTACAAGGAGGCATGTTTTATCTTACACACAGTTCGGTCAGGTTTTGGGGGGTCTTAATGCATAAAGGAAATAATGCATAAAAATAATATTCTTAGATTCAAAAAGGATTATCTTAATCTAACAATCTATATAAAAGAACAACATATGTTTACATAAATCACACACTGACTACAACATGGGTGACTTTCCATCCACAAAGATTTATAAGCCAGGACTTGGCTTATTCTCTGGGAAAGTAGCCCAAAAAGGCATATTTTCAACTGGATATTCACAGAAGGTATAAAATTGTTGCTGACCACCGAAGAGCAATCATCAAAAGGCCCCATGGTGCAGGATGGGAGAGGAACCCCCTTACGCTATTAATCATGTAATTTTATTACTGTGGTACTATCCGATTCATAAATGCAACACAAATATACTCCATGTAAGAGCCGATACTGTTTGGTATTTTTAAGGCTTGGTTTTAATAAGACACACTTTATTTATGAACGCTCACTATCTTGTTTTCAACACCGCACAGTTGGAAATACAAATTCGACATCTTTTGAAACTATTCGAATGTGGTGTCAGTTAATTAAGTAAAATCTTCTGTTGCTTAGCAATATCTATGCTAACAGTATGGAAGACAGGGAAAGCAAACTTGGAGGAGCAAGATATCTAGAACAAAACACTAAACACGATACAATAAATAAATATCAAAACTATATTCAGAAAATAAGGAAGGCTGAAAGAGAAACTAAACTGGGAAAGAAAAACAGTGTTACTCAACCAAGGGAAAGTGAATGAGAGTGCAAGGAGAGGAATGGAACAGATGATTGAGAAGGTGGCGAAAGGAGGGAGAGGTAAATGGTAATAGGAAGGGAGCAAGAGAACACGAAGGAGGGAGTGAACACAGCAGACGAAAGGAAATTAGATGGCTCTTAATACGGAAAGCTAAACTAAACTGACGGGGTGAAGGGTAGTGACTTTGGAGAGTATTAATGCACAGAGAATGCTGAAGTAACTGGAAGCCCGAGAATGACAGAAGTAGGCAGGTAATCCAGCTAAAGGCTAGAAGAAAGCTCAAGAATACTCAGAATAGACAAGGAAGGAATCTGCACCAGGATGAGAAGCGCCAGAGCACTCAGACAGAGGGGCGAATTTATATGACACAATATGGGTTTTAAATTAAGTACAAGAACAGGTGGGTAAAGAAAAGCTGACAGAGGGAAAGTGGTAGTGGTAGGATGCTACAGCTGGTCAGCTTGTCAGTTTTATCCCCCCTGTGTAGAAACAACAGGTACAAAATGATGTTAGTCCCACGTCTATACCTTCATTCGATTTAAAGGTGCCCTGTATTCACTTTTCCCTCCTTTATGTAGGAACTTGAACCCCAGTGATAGCAGTTAATGTCTGATAATGTACCATATAGAGGTATTCCATAGGCATATAATTTCTGATTATGCACCCCCCAACACACACATACATTCACACCCATCACCCACCATGACAATCATCAATGTAAAAGGACCATGAAACGGCCACCAGTTATTATTTGAGGGGGTCAACCATTTTAAACAATGATACCAACAAAGTAATGATATGTTAGCGAGTGTTGTGCTGGTATATGTGTATTAGACACAGAAGTGACATGTTTTATAGAGAACAATCTTCCAAATGAAAATATCAAGACAACAGGAGGTTGAGCTTAAATATCTACTGCAAACTTACGAAGGGCAACAGGGGTAGATATTTCAAAAAAAAAAAAAAGTGGCCAGTGAGCATAAAGCATATTTGCTGTTACCTGGACCTTCCCAAGCACAATTTTAAAGCATGGCTTTTGAGCAGCAACAGAATTAAAATGCCAGTAAATAAAAAGCTCCACATGACAGTCATGTGTGCCCATCTTTGAGTAGTAAAGCCATGGCATATTCAACAGCACATCTGGCCCTCACCTCTTTGATCATCTATAACTGCATCCCTCCCACAGCTCTCATCCTACATGCACACACACTCGGTGCGCTCACGACGGCCTTGTCTGTCACCCCACCCCACCTCCTCCGCTGGCTAAATTAGAAATCTCCCATGTGAGTGCCCTGCTGCTCCTCAATGCCCTATCCTGGAGATTGGGGGCCTCTATCTACAGAAAGATCTACTCCCTGTTGAATAAGCAATAGTGCGTCCCTCAGGCCTGCCCAGGGCCACCCTCATCCCTCCCTCGCTCCCTCCCTGCCTGCCTCACTCCTCCAGTATCCCCAGTATCTTCTTCTTTACCACAAAGAAATAATGTCTTTGCAAGTAAACTTATAACATTCTGTATTTTTCATCAGTAAATCTTACAAGATCATTCAACCCATTACCAGTAATTCTTAGTTGTTACTTATGTGAGTGTGTGGGTTTCATTATGTAAAGAAATGTTCTACCAAGCCAAAACTGATGATATAGCCAGCATTCAATGCATTTATTTATTCATATCATCCAAAATCGAAATGTACTTAATTTTAAAGTGTAATGGTATTCATTAACAAAGTTTTATGGTGCAATTCGTCGGTAGTGTTTTTTTTTTATAATCAAAATGTATCAGCGATTGGAATAATCTCATATTAAAAATATATATTTACTAGATTTGAGATGATTTCTCTTGAAAAGAAATCATTTTTTGCAGCGCTTCTCCTTACCCCCACCGCTTACCCCCACCTCACACATCTCTACCTCCACAGACTGGCTATTGGCTTCCCCCTTCACTCTCAGTCGTCAGAGCTATGGCGGTGCACAATGCGAGCCTGAGGCTTAGCTGCCCTGTGATGGATGCATTTTCATGGCCGTCACTGTTATCTCAGCCAAACAGGTCCCCGGCTCCATTCTTTCCGGCTTTTCTACCCCTTTCTACACACCTCCCATTCCCCCCTCGCTCCTCCACCTCCGCTCCCCCAAGCCTTTTCCGTCCCACCCCATTTTCCGAAGGTCACTCATTAATACTGCTGAGCATTAATGCTGACCCTGTGACCCCTTGGCCTGAAAGCTTGGCTCTCCGATATTGGAGCACACAAGCACACAAGCCCTTGTTCAGTCAAGGGTGAGTTCTGTGTGTGTGTGGGGGCTTGCCAAGGTCAAGGACTGGGAGACATAAGCCCCAAAACAATACGAAGGGACCCCCCATTCCTCATCATGTCCATAGACGCACTATGGTGCAGATTGACTGGTTATGCAGCACATCTCCAAGTCAATCAATGAGCTTCATTCAATGAGAGGAACCACAGAAATCCATCAGCAAATGACATTCAATTTCAGCTCAAACAACAAGCCAGCTCACACTATTTTAATGAATTTATTTTTAAATAAACATTGACTGCCATTTTAGACATTGACATGATGAAATAATGGCATTCCAATAGAAATGGTAAAACCAGACTTTAACCAGAAATTCATATTTTTACTTTTGGAACTAAACCTTATATCGCTAAAAAAAATAACATTTCAGAAAAAGATCAAATGTTCTCAACTTTTAATGTCATTTCCTGGAAAAGGGTTTGTTTGAGGTAATTTGGGGCATTTCCTATCAATGAAAAAACAACAAAAAAAAATTGTGAGAGCCAAAAAAACCCACCAAATATAAGTTCATATAAAAAATAAATATATAAGGAAATAAAAAAAACACATTTACCAGCTGCATTCTAGACAATTACTCATGCATGAAAAACATCATAATTAAAAGTAGCCTCTTTAAGAGTGAAGCATGAATGCATATATGAATAGTTAAAGAGCTCAATGTCTTTAGGGTACATTAAGCTAACTCTTTATGATGTTGGCCAAATTTTGCTCTGTGTATCTTCTTTTATAAATAATGAGGCCACATACAAGTCTACAAGACCACTAGTTATCCAAGTCAAAGAAAGCCAAGTGAAAGAAAGCCTGCAGAAATGCTGCATGTATTTTGCCTCGAAGAAAAAAAAAAAGTCATGTAATTTTTAGAGAAGCACCACATGGACAATGACAATTAAAACCAAAATCAAGGCAAGAACAGAAATCCAGCATAAAAATTGCATGCCACAAGTCCTGTTTCAACAAGCACAGAGGCTTCTAACAAAAAGCTCCTTTATTCCTGCAAGCTGTGTGATTCAAGCGACTCAGAGCTGAGCAGGTTCACTGAGGGCCTTGATGTATCACGTATCTCTGTGTTTTTCAAGCTTGCTCCTTTCTGGGAGCGGGGAGGTCAAAGGGTGAAATAAAGCAGAAGCCATTTAAAGGCTGACAGGGCCTTTGGAAGTCTGAACCCAGCGCAATCCCTCGCAGCCATGCTTCAGCTGAGGCCCCATCCAACAAAGTGCAGTTTGTCGCAGAAAAAAAGATACAAGAGAAGGGCTTATTGGGTGTTCTTTTGACCTTTTGAGCCCCAAGAGATGAAAAGCATTTCTTTTTTTTTCCACCACAACAGACTCCAATTGCACCCAGAGATTGTGTCAACTGTTCATTGCACACGGCTAAGCAAAAACACCATGATTGGTTTTTTTTGTTGTTTTATGAGATTAAAACACAAATACAACATTTATAACACCATGACATAAGTGAATGTTTTTTGACCACCACAGTGACTTTATCATTATATATTGTAATATGTTTTTTTCATTATAAATCAGTGTGTAGCACGCTACAAAACCTGCACTGGATGGGGATGTTGACCATGACTGGATTAAATCCAACTGTCACGTTAAATCATGCATGCCTGACTGAACGTTCAGTTGCACAATGCTGCTTAAAACAGCGTTTTCCCTAAAGAAAAAGATCTTTCCTTTACAGACTGAGGTAAAAAAAAAAAAAAAAACACCATGTGTGAACCCATCCTGGCCTCTACCATCTACTAAACATTTTAGCAAATCTTTACAAAACCTCGTTAATATTTAAAACTCCGGTTAATGGTGTGGGCATGAATAACCTATTAAAGGGTCAATAGCTTTATTAAGATAAATGAGAGGGGAGCAAAAGGCTAAACTGAACCGTTTCTGTGCTTTATAGGAGAAGACTACGCAAAAACAACAAGCAAGGCTTTCCACTTTCCCGCTTTTCAGTGGTTAGACGATGTAAATTCTGAGATAAGTCTTGAATTAAGGTGCAATGAAGTGGAGAACACTGGGGTTATTCATGTTACGGCTTATAAAGTGATTCAGTAAAACAAGACGAGGCGTGTATACACATGCCTTTGTGTTGGAGGAACAGAAGTAGGAGGTTTTATACAAAGTCAATAGCTGTGGACCCAATGGCCCATTACACACAAACCAGTCTTGTGATGATGTAACCATTAATTGCTTTGATGGCCCTAATCTGGCTGTAATTCTGTTTATACACCAGTTTGGATGAGATTAAAACAGTGCACAAGCACATCTGGCAAACATCATGTATGTGGAAATGTAACAGGGTCCTAAAAACTGGATCTTAACCCAGGAACTATCCTGGCAAGACTAATGACACTAAAATCTGCTTTTGCAGCAAAGCTTCTTACGGCCTTTCAGTTCTAATGCGTTGATTTTGCAACCAAAGTGCACACCATTTTTGCTAGTGTCAGGCAGCATAGTGTCTGTCTCTGTAGTGGTATTGATAGGTATTGGTGTCACACATAAATGTGTTGTAGTTTTGCCTTAATTGCATGGCAAATTTCCATGTATGCATTTTGATGGCCGTTTCTGATTCTGACTCAAGAACGAGCCCCAAATATGTGCCAACTAAAAACATTTTTCTAAACATAGTTTACGGCAGTGGTTAAAATGTCTATCTGTTAAGTCAGGTTTGGACTCTCAAGCTATCATTAATCTTTGTTTACAACAAACAATCAATTGCGTGAAACCTGAGAAGGAGTTGGCTTATTTTCCATAGAAAGAAACAAAGCTAGACTCCAGTGAATATAAAAAGCAATCCTGTTGCCACTGTCTTATTACTTATTAGAGTAATAAATGTTAGATATTCTTGCCATCTATTTCCCCATTCAATACTGTGGTAAACAGAGAAAATCCTTGTGTTTTTACAAGACAGGAAAGTCTTCCAGGGTCATATCCACTGGGCTGACCTATGTCGTTTCTTTCCTCTTTTTTTTGTCTTTCCATGGCAAACATAATCAGACAAGCCTCTTGGAGGGACTTCCTGAACTCTGGTCGCTCAAACAAACAGGGCTTTCATGTGTCTCTCCTGCAGGCTCTCCTTTCTGAAAAGCAGGCCTGCATGCACCATGACATGCTGACAAGCCACAGGAGCCGCCGCTGCGGTTAACCTGGGAGGCCGGCGGTTTGGTTCACTGATTCCTTCCTCAATGAAGCTGCTCTTGCCCGTCTGGACAGCTGAGCAAGCAACATGTGGGCAGCACAAATGGACAGCTTCCCCTGTCACGAAACACAGCCGCTTCCCAAGTAGACCAAAACAACCTCTCCCAGAGCTAAGACAGATAGACAGGGCTCAAACTTGTACAGTTATTCCCGCACTCCAAATGAAGTGCTACACATTCTACCAGGCTAATGTACCATCCAAGCAATGGAAGCTTGCACTGTGCATTACGTTATTGCATACTTGCCTCATATAACATCACGTTGTTAAGTATATCTCAAATCAACCTCCTTATATTGTTTCTGACGATGTATGACATACTGTTAGCTATGAACATGCTGAGTGGTGGATGTGAGGATTTGTTAGCTACATTAGCCTTAAATCTTTTGTTCAGTATTAAAAAAGAAAAGCAACATGTTCACGCACATCAACTACACTTGGGGTAAGTGGCTTGTATGACATTCTATGATCCTTAATGCATATGACCAAACTTTTTTGCACTATTTGTAATTAAACCTCTTTGAATGCTTACCTAAAGTATTTACTTTCAGCCTGATCTCACAAAATGTTTCAGTTATTTCTCTGTAAATCTGACCAATGAAACTGAAAAACACCTACTGCTGAAGAATGTGAAACGAAACTATTTGGCATCAAAAGCTGTGCAGGCCAAACCAGCAGAGGGGTTCACATAAAGCTATAGCTGATGCCACACACTGTGGTATTGAGCTACTGCTTTTTTAGCCTGCTGATTAAACCTGGAGAAGCCTATTAGATTATTGACCTGAGTTTTCCAGCATTCCTTTGTAGACTCCATGCTAGTAATCAAAAGCAGCACGATGGATCCCTGATAAAAAAAAGTCTCTGTTCAAAAGAGCGTAAGCTTCCCGAGAACACCGCTGGAAGGAATTTCATCCCGAATCTTAAATTCCACGTCCATGGTGGACACGTGAGCACTGGTTCCTCCACTGTTAAGTTCAAAGGTGCGGCATGTGCTTTCATTAAAACATGGCCATTGATCCACTTCCTGAATGATGACTCCAGTATTGACTGCTTCTTCAAAAATACACTTTCAAGTCCTTAGGTTTGATGCAAGGAATAGTGAAACTCTTGATCATTCGCAAAAGTTTCCCTCCTGTTCTTGACTACACTTGCAATCAGCCCTGCAGTTTGGCCCTCACCATCGGCTCTTTCTTTACTGTGCACCAATAAAGTGAAAGCATCAGGCTAGAATCTTCTAAATAAACACTACCCCTGTTTTTCTTTGTGAGGCCCTAATGAAAATTCAGCATCAAAAACTCTACCTCAAACTGTCCAACGCCCAAACAGTTCTAAACTGCTGAACTGTCAAAAACATCCGAAAGGCAAAGTCTTTGAGCTGCCTGCTATCTTATGCCATATTCATATTTTAACAACCAGTGTTCGCATGAACGGTACACTTGTGCACGGCCTGTCAGCTTTTTGACTGCCTGTGTAAGGTGAATGATAGCCATGACCAAATATCCTAACACAGCTGAGTACCCTAGCTCACCTGCTCTCCACCCAACCCGCCTCTGAACCCGGTCTCCCCCGTGCCTGTGTCAAATCGCTCAGCAAATCACTCAACGTCACAGGCACCGAGAAGGACTAGACCTCACAGACAAATTCCCTTATACTGTCATTTGCTTGGATTCAGATCACTGCCTGCAAGACTTGACGCGGATGCAGAAACCAGAAGCATAAATGCTGCTGGAATATTGCAGGCTATGAATATACTTTTCATATCCGTCTCTATAGGGTTTAGCATCAGCTTTTTGGGCAGAGAGAGAGAGATAGAGAGAGAGACAGAGAGAAAGAGAGAGAGAGAAAAAGAGACGGGGAATCAAAACAAACCAAAAAGTTCCCCGCTGAAGCCGAAAAAGGTCATTCAACAAACTAAACAAATACTCGCACCTAATGCAGTGCCTAACTAAAATAATTACACAAATGTGCTACGCAGCCATTAAGATATGCTAGTGCACGCAATGAAACCGGAGAGCATTATGGGATAAAAAGATACATTTTCACATCAAGTGTCATTACAGATCCTTTAGCATTTCCCATGTCGCATTTAACATGAAAATTTAATGCCCGGTATGCTGTTTTGTTGTGTTGCATCTGTTCAATTATGCTAATCTAAAGGTGTTAGCGCAAAAAACTGAAAACGAATCATCATTATTTAAGCCAACATGGGAAAAGAGCACTACGCACTGGATCAGTGAATGTCATTTCAGTGGTCTGATGAATAAAAATGTTCAGGGGAACATCAAGTGCTTAGTTTGAAGTAGTCTGAAAGCCTCTTGTACTTCTGTTTAAAACAAGTGCATTCATTCACTGTGGGGTTTTATAATGAGTCCCTCTCTCTTTCTTTGCTCATTCTGTGGCATGATATGTCCTGAATAATACAGTCGCAATCGCTCTGGCAGAGGCCCATCTAGCTCTCTTGCCTTTTGTTCATTATTTGCTTCAGTTCAGAGAGAGATGTGGAGAGGTTGGAGATCACAGTGGATGCCCAGGATCTGCATTTGTTCGTCCTATCTCTCGGCCACAGAAAGACAGAGAGAGAAAGAAAGAGAGAGAGAGAGAGACAGAGAGAGAGCAATTACCTCAAGGCTGTTCTGAAGCATCAACTTCACTTCAAAGAGGCAGGGACTGAGAGCATCACCGTACCTAGATGTGGGGCATATAAGTGTGGGTAAACATGATGGGACCACAGACCCTCTAATAGCAGCCGGCCCATGTGAAGAGGTTTCCACCAAGGGCCTATCTTTTAGATACCTGATAAGCTCAAGATACTCAGTGCTTCCTCTCTTAGGTTGCAAAGTATTCCAGTGTGAATTGGATATGAGCTGTTCACCATATTGAAAAATGTTCTTATGTCAGTTTGTGAGTTTTTTTGTCAATTTTTGTTGATTTATGTCACTGTTAATGTACTCTTGTAAACAAAAATGCTGGAAAACCTCAAATTTCCAACAAAACTCATGTTCTGTAAACAACCTTTGAGTTTGGTGGTATCTGGAGTTTAAAAATCTTTGAATGTTGATGTTGTCAGGTTGTAACATACATAGGAAATGATCTGTAACAGTACTTTGAGCAGAAGTGTTTTAAGCAGATGCCTTTTAAGGGGCAATTTATAATAAGAGCAACAGCAGAACAGGCTGATTTCCTAGGTGTCTAACTTTAAATATAAAGAAGAGCAAAAAACAATGAATAGAGTAAGATACACCACAGTAGTAAACCAAAGCACTGTTTAGAATAAGAGACAGAGAAGTGTGTCCCACCCTTATAAACAATTTATAAAACAATATATTCTTCATGTACCCCTTACACAACAATCCATCAGTGGCTTCCTTCTTTGGGTCATGAGGAAAAAACAGTTCAAAAGGAGTATTACTTCTAGTAAAATATAAAATATTTAAAACGTTTAATTTAAACACTGTCAGCTCTTATACATATATTTCCTGTAAAGTACTATTATAAACATGAGTTCTTCCAAGAACCTTGACATTGTGTGAAGGGTTCTTTAAACTTTAAAAGGTTATTCAAACTCTCACTTTTCTTTTGCAAAAGAGGTTCTTCTTAGGACCAACTACTAAACGGCACTATAGAGAACCAACTCTTATTCATAAGCATGTAACTGTGTTCCAGGGCCTATAATATCAAGGTAAAACTATATTTAATACAACTTTATAAAGGTTGTGACAACACTAAAGACATAGAAGATATGATTATATAGCTGTGCCCTGGTGCATTGCCCGTGAGATAATGTGTGGCCCTGCTTGAGGGACTGTGAGAGCAGCTGTGGACAGAAGCAGGTAATTAGAGAAAAAAGCTGTTGAGAATTTCAAAACTTTAAATTACATGATGGAAAAAAATAACAGCAAGAAACAGTGTTTTTGTCAAAATTACAATATTGTTCCTCTCAAGCACCTTATCAAGACGTATCCTACACATAAAGGTTTCTGTTGGATTGCACGCCAATTCATGTTTTTTTTCTTGAAAAAAATGTCCAAGTCTTTCAACCATTTAGAAAATTAATTTCCTCAAACTTCATTTTCTATGACCCAGCAATATAGCAAAAAAACAAAGTAACTAGAAATTACATATATTTCAAAGCAGTGACATATTCTGATGCAGATATGATAAATAAATTGATATCTCATATTTTCAATTTTCAAAAATGCCCGATCACAAATAATATAACTATACATTAAAGACACACTAGAAAGTGTGCCTGTTCAAACAGCTAATCTATAGTAAATCTTTCTCTCTAGCATCTCCTCTGCCAAATCTCACCTAAAGAATAATGACATCTGTTGGCCAGGATGTTCAACTGCAACATCCATTCCATTCCTTTATTTTTTTTTCTCTTATTCTAACCAGGGTCACAGGGGGTGATAGAGGCTATCCCAGCGCTTATAGGACGATCACATCACAGGGCAGAGACGTAGACATAACCCTTTGACTTTTCTCACTGTGAAGCAACAGCACTAAACACGTGCCACCTGCAACATTCATTCCAGGCAACAAGTTTAAGTGGAATCAGCTATTCAAGTGATCAAACAGGTCACTCTTAAAAGGGAGAGACTCTCCACTTGCATTCTCTTAGACAAAAATATAGGCTCACGCTTCAGTGTGTGCACCAAGAAAGTGTTCATTAGGCTCAACTGAAGCTCAGCTTCTAGATGATGAACCTCTATGCCAAGCAGACATCTCACACTAGTGCCTGATGAAAACTGGAGGTGAAGTCCTAGCTGCTTGAACATGACTCCTCCTGGACCTCCCTTCCAGCTGTGCGCAGCCCTCATAGAGAGGACTGGAACACCCGAGGGAGCCCCGCCCACCAGATGCTCCTTCTCCCCCAGGCCTCCAGCCGGGGCTTCGGATAAGGGTAAACAAATTGTCATCAGAGTCATTATCACAAACAGGGCCTTCCGTCTTGCAGGTGGGTCAGAGAGCACAAGGTGAGCAGGGTTTCGTCCCTTTGGATCCATGTGGGCAGTGAGGGATTCGCTGCCAGGAAGTCATGAGGAAACAGAGGGGTTTGCATCGGCACTACACAGGAGTTGGAGTGTCTGTCACCACAGGGATGGCTGGAAAAGGACCTAAATCTGAAAATGAAATTCTTTATTTCGTTCGACAATGCACAGCATGGAGGTAGGGTGGATAGTTCCCATAGCACTGCAGGAGGAACCAAGACTCAAATGGGGGAACCCATCCGCCTCAGGTCGGCCCAGGGAGGAAGAAAAGATATTTATGGGGTAGAATAACAAGAGAAGGCCTTCATGAACAAGATTATTGACAGATAGGTCTCCGTTCTCCGTTTTGTTGCCTCAATGTAAGAAAGGCCTGGGTTTAATTCTCTGTGTCCTTTCTGTGTGGGGTGAGCATATTCTCCCTGTGTCTGCGTGGGTTTCTACTGGGTGCTCCAATTTCCTCCCACAGACCAAAGATAGGCATATCAGGTGAACTGGAGATGCTAAGCTGCCCCTAGGTGGGAGTGTGTACATAAATGTGTGTCTCTTCACATTTCACCCTTCAATCGTGACCCTGGTTAAGGATAAGCAGCTTGGACAGTGAATGAATGCAGTTTTGCAAAGAAGCTAGGAAGCTAATCACAATGAAGATACCGGTTATCACTTAGCATTGTGCAAACAATCACTTTGTTAAATAATCTTAATAGATATGTTCATGGGAAGTAAGCTTTGAAATGCCTCAAGGTGACTTTTACTTTTGCTTTTTACTGCGTGTTTAAACAACATGATCATGTGAAATATTTTTTATAAATGCAGCAAGACATGCATTTTACTGCATATATAACAGTATGTCATCCAATACCAGGAACCTCTTACGTTTATTTATCTGTTTTGGATCAAATGTGCAATGATTTGGGTGTGCTGTTTCCAAACAAAGAAGCCTTGACTGACTGGCTGTTTTTTTAAAACTTCTGGTCGAAGTATTACATTCACATAGTCATTAAAGCGCTCCAAGCATACCTACATGTGCTTTTTCTGCTCCCAGGGTTTCTTTTCATGCTCCCTGCAGCCAGCTGTCTGTTACCCTGCTCCTTCTAGTACATAATTCAGAGGCAGTAGAGGCAGTGTTTGCTGACATACAGTATCACTAGCAGCCCCTACACATGCATACACACTCTTCTCTGCCTCTCTTTATTCTTTATTGCCATTTAGGGACACATTTTCTTTTTTTTTGGTCTCAAAATGTTTTTTCCTCCACCACTGAATGGTGTTGGTGTGTGTGTGTGTGTGTGTGTGTGTGTGTGTGGGTGGGTGTGACAGTATATGTTTGGAGAGGTCTGGGGAGGAATAAATCTCAACTTTGTTCAGCGTTATCAGTGGAACTCCACTTTTGTTTTCTGGGCTTACTCATCACACCCGTGTTTGCATTTATTATCAAAGATAAGAACAAAAACAGAGCAGTTTGTCGCTGCTTGCATGGTGGGAGAAGTGGGAATACTTATCTTGTGTACTAGAGAAGATAAAAGAGGGAATATTCCTGGAGGAGATCAATAGTGGTTATTCAGTCCTGACTCGCAGCACTGAAAACAATGACAGTGTCCCAAGACACAGCCAGCGTATTGATTTTAATTTATTTTTAACTTAGTGATGGATATGGGACAAGCTGAGAGAACGGCATGGGTTGGATAATTACCAGCATCTATTAATTGGATGATGAGATGGGACACTCAATATTAATTTAGTATAACAACTGGCTTGCAAATGTATGTGCCAATTTAGTGCAATGCAATTGCATGTGTCTTTCAGGATTCCATTGTGCAAAAACAAAGGCCTTTTACTCAGCCTATAACTGAGTAATAATTCTCGCTTTGTCAGCCAAGTGAAAATCTCTTATGAGACAAGATCATTTCTATTCATAATGGTCACACTGGGTGTTTGCACAATTATAGCTGTGGAATCGAAAATTAATAACATCTATGTTTGTCCATGTTTTGAATGGTTTCCAATTTGTTCAGAAATGATCAATGGACTGCACAATGTTAACAAAATGCCATATTGTTATTACATCACTGCATACTGCAATTGTGATACACCTTGTAATTTATTAACCCCTTCCCACAGTAGCTACATGTTTCCATTTGTTTTTGAAATCTCCGTGTTGAAAATTTGTTGAATAGTTGGAATGTATTTTTGGTACATGATTTTTTATATCAAGCATGTGAGAAATGTTTTTTTTTTTTACAAGAGTGGGCTCTCAACTCTTCATTTTCACCCTCATTGCTCGCTAACAGCTCAACAGAGCTTTAACAGTAGTTCAGAGCAGTAGTCTTGGACTGCCAGGAATGCCATTTTAGATGGATCTAAAAAAACTGTGCAGGCTGGGTGTGATGGATAACTCAATTCTGTTTTTGCACAGTGACACAGTGACAATTCACCACTGTTTCTTGTAAATATTCGTTTGAATGGAACAGTAAAAAAGGAAAACAGGTGACTGTGTCTTGTTTACAAGCTGATTTTAATATCTCTCACCATTCAGTCAGCCTGCCTAAATGGAGATGGAATAGGCTACCAAGTGTTAAGGCATGTGGCTAAAATCATAAGTCACATGAAGTGACCAGATATAAACATATATGTATAGGCCCTATGAAAAAACCTGAAGTGAATCCACATAAGCCTTTTGAACAAAGCGCAAATGAATGGGCATAGGAACTATGAATAAATCTGAAGTGAACCAGTCTATGCCTTGTGAATAAAGCTGAAAATACAGGCACTATGAATAAACCTGAAGGGAACAGGTACTGGGCCTATGAATAAGGCCGGAGTGAGTGAGCTGGAGGAAATCTTAATCAAAGCTTTCCGGTGCCTGTAGCAGCCTCCATCTGTCCTTTTCTTGTACATGTCTTCCAAAATAAATCATATGCCATGTAAATCCTCCAGAATTCACTGCTCCGTGCTCAGAGGATTAACTCATTGTTTGCTCTTTTTGATGTATTTGGGCAGGTGAGAAGGGGAGCAGCAACAGATGGTGTTTATGATGATAATCACCAACACCCCTCATCAGAATGCGCGCCTTACCAGCCGTATTGCCATTCTCAGGGAGGGAAAAAAGCACAGGTATCCTAACAAGATCATTCTGACTACAGCCCATCAGGGACTGGAAGATATCACTCTATACAAGGCATCATTTTGCGCGCCGTCAGGCAGACAGAGTGAAGGCCCGAGCAGCGATCGGTTATTGAACTCAGCTGCTCGGCAGCATGATTAAAAATGCAAGGTAAGAATCTGCCCTTCAGGAGTTCAGCTATCAAACACCTGCCTGTCAGGTGGCTAATCTCCTCACCTCATTGGCTTTGCATGCCTGTTAATAATTCAGTAAGTGAAAGATTAATTGTTGCTCATTCAATTATCTTCCGCACCCCCAAATGCTTCTGGAGAGTGCTTTTATCATTCAAGCAAGCCTAAATGCAGTCCAGGATTGAGACACAACGCACTTTAGACAGCATCTGTCGCAAACAACTTTCTCTTAGTTCGTTCAGGAAAGAGAAAGTAAGTTAATGAAGTTTTTTTTTTCTTTTGCAATTTGTTTTTGTGAAGCTGAGGTGAAAAGAAATGGGTCTGCATCTGCCAGAGCCCGTCGCTCAAAAAAGCCTCCCACACACACTTCTCTTGGCGCATCCGTCTGTGTAACGCAGAGGTGCCAAGGTCACGGTTATAACTTAGCATGGCGCTAAGCGTACAAGGCACTCAAGGAAAGACACACAACAGCAGGACCATAAAAATGTCAAAACACATCAAAGTGTCAGTTGCAAAGTTCTCCACCCAAGAACATCTTTAAGGGCATGAGGTTGTGGGGGTGAGAGCTTCACATTTTGGGCAGACGATCACAACCTCTGAGGGTGGCATTGTCCAAGATTGCAAAAGTATGGTGATGCAGGTCAAGGAGAGACCCTGCCAATTTTGACAACCTTCTCAACCACATTACTGGGAATAGCAACCCGAGCAATGCACAGATGTCAACATGACTCACAAGTTTGCCTTGTACTTGGAAGGAAGATTTTGGTAAGATATTTTACCATATCTCCTCCTGAACTTTCTGATGAGACAAGTGAAGCAAACCATAATAAACACATCAACATAGACACAGATTTAAAAAAAAACACCCAATGATAAATCCACAAAATTAAATAAAACAAACAAAATGCTGACTGATCCTGCAGTCACTGAAGTAATGCAAATGTTATCAAGATGTAAAGAAAGCTTTCTTTCAAAGAACAATTCATAATCCACACTCTAGAAATTACTATCTTATACAATTTCACAAACTATATATTTTTTTCATGTATTGGTCCTATCAGTGCCTAACAATGCCACATTTGTGGTCAAGAGAACAAGTATGTACTTTGTTTTATAGAAATATACATGTTTATCTTTGTAATTTCTTTATTTGTTTAGAATGACCTGCTTGGGTGTGGGACATTTGCATCAGACATGCACATCATTTTCATGTACAGTGACCCCTGCAACACAGCGGCACACTCATTTCAGCAAACCCACTGGTTTCTGCTGCTGGACGACGCTTTTGGGATTTAGAGCAGCAAACTTCATTTTCTTACACAGTTTGACAGCATAATCTATTGATGGGGAGAAACCTCCTTACACAGTAGGAGTCAGTCTCTCTCTCTCTCTCTGTCTTTTTGTCTCTGTCTCTGTCTCTCTCTCTCTGTCTTTCTCTCTCTCTCTCTCTCTCTCTGTCTTTTTGTCTCTCTCTTTCTCTCTCTCTCTCTCTCTCTCTCTCTGTGTCTCTCTCTCTCTCTCTCTCTCTCTCTCTCTCTCTCTCTCTCTCTCT
>JBBPDB010000001.1:38438880-38462247 GCA_037974465.1 Brachypetersius altus
TCCAGCTGTCTGTGATGAGTCTGATGTGTCTGTGTATTTAAGGTCTGTGTCTGTCAGTGTTCCCCTGTCTGTCCATCGCTTTAGAGCTCCTGACGTGTCTTATGTGAGTTTAGTATATCTGAGTCTTGGTTTTGTTTCAGGCCCACGTGCCTTTTTGTTTTGCAATAAAGCTCTAAGTCTGGAAATGGATTCCTGGTGTCCTGCCTGTTCGTGCTCACTTCCAGGTAGCTCCGGGGCGAAGCTTCAACGCTTCCCCCGTGACCGTAGTCTTGAGAAATAGTTATCCCGGCTTTGTTCCTGAAGTACATTTAAAGTTTTTGGCTCTTATTGTTTTGTCCAATCTAGTGAAGAAACGGGTGAATACACAAAACTACACATTGGGCTGCATGCTGAGGTAAACAGAGTCAGACGAACACTAGTATAACGCCTCACTGAAGTCAATCAAGCGCAGATATAAAACGCAATAAAAACACCTATGGCGTTCAGAGCGCATTCATTTATCCAAAATACAAGCCATTCAAAACTGATTTGTGAATTAAAAAATATTGTTTGGCAGATTTGTTTCCATACATGGGCTGTGAACTGGGCATCACTTTCATTTAAAAAAACTTCAGTTATTCAGTGTGCACATATATCATTTTTATGGGCACCCTTAAAGTAGATGAGTATAAACAATGAAATATGTGGAAAAGGCCTGAAGTACTAACCATGTGAACACTCCTGTCTTTTCCTCTCTCTCCTGAGTAAAAAACAGTGTTCATTGAGTCCAACTGAAACAGGGCGAGGGCAGGAAGAGGAAGAAATAGTTTTAGAATGAAATCTGTTTAGCACTGCCCTATGTTACCATGGCATGCTGTGCCGAGATCCAAAGCCATACTTTTTAATGTGCCACATTCTAGTCTCATTTAGGCTTCAGCCAAGACATTCTGATGCCAAATACCATCAAAAGCAGTGCCTTTGATGCTTGGGCCAAGGCATTAAAAATACTGGAATGTGGTAGTGCATGCAAGTGCCAGGTGTATACTACCCTGTAATTAGGCCTGAATCAAATTAAAGCATTATATAAAATATTGCGCCCCATTTTAAGGTTATATTAGTTATAGCATCAATATTCATGGCTTTTGCACCAAACCTGTCTGTCTCGCATGACTATATGAAAATAAAATGACTTTATGGTCAAGTATAAATGAAAATGTTCTAATTACTTTCTGCACATCAAAGTGCTTGGATCGAACTATTACCCCTTGCAGGCTATCCCAAGAATGGAGAAACGTTTTATTGTTCGCGCATGTCAAGGGGTGTCAAAATGACGCCTTCTCTTCCACTGTATAATTAGCTGCAAAAGAGATTTCTTGGCATCCAGCTGGGATACACCTTCGAAACAAGAGAATCTTATTCCATGCCTCATTCCGTGATTTGTTTGTATGCCGGTACCCTTTGAAGAACATTTCTATGCTTATAGCTACTTTTCTTTTGTTTCCTTTTCTCCAATAGCAAAAGTGCTTTAGCTTTGCAATAGGTGCTTCATCCTGACACAGATGAAGCATGTAATTTTGTAGATAATTGGACACAGTACATCAAAAGCACTTATTCTCGGCATGACTGTGAATTAAGGATTGAAGATCGTTGGACAATGTCTTCTGCCACTTTATGGCAATGTACAGAATGCAGTACAACAAATAAGCAGAGTAAGAGCTGTTTGTTTTTATGTTGGGTTTGAATTAGTTGTTCCCTTGCTGATGTCGAATCCATCAAAAGCACAAAAGCGACAAGTTCTTGCCCCACATTCTTCACGTGAACTCTGTCTGCATGCATGATACGTGATAACATTATTCCCACTGTGCCTCTGGTATCTCGAGGAATGAAACTATTAACCATGCTGTGCAACTCCTCAAAATCCGTGAGCTCTGGGATAACTCAAATGCTCCACTTTCCAGCCTTCAAGGTTTTGCCGTTTTAACAGATGCTAGAGGACAAAGTGAAATTTAATCAAAAACGGAGATGTCTACTCTATATGCTAAGTAATGGTGGTTCTAAGAGGCCTTCTGGAGGTCTCTCCGATTAGAACCCTCAGAGACGGATGGTTAATCAGAATGTTTCTCAGGGTGCTTATGCTGACATGTAATTCAGAGCTGGGTAGCACAAGGAGGGGGAAAAGGAAGATCCATAGGCACAAAAAGCCCAATCTTCATTCTGCATTATTAAGGTGGATTTACATTAAATATTAAATGGATCATATGCTGTTTTAATATTCATAGAACTGAACTTTTAGAACTGAAATACTGTTTAAACTGCTTTTATATGGAGAAGCTGAATTATCACCCTCACAGGAATTTTGAGGATGCACAGGTCAGAGCACCAACCCTGGTTTCTTTGTACTAGGATTAGAAACCCTCATTTAACTTTGCATGTATACTTGGGATATATTTGGTTTGAGACGTATGGCATTATTTTTGTCCAGATAAGCTGTCCATTACAGCCTAGTGTTGTAAAACGAAGTAACTAGGCTTTAACCAGCGAATGTCCATGTCTAAAATGGACTTTGGTCCATTTGTCCTCTTCACTTGCCTGTTTACAAATCTGAAGATTTTTCAAATTGTTTAAAGCATAAATGATTGGCAAAATGGCAAGTTTAATTTCAGTCTATTGGTCACATGATTTTTTTTTATCTTAATCCAATGTAAAACACATTTATATTATATATATTATTATTATTATTTAAAAATGTTTAAAAATTAAAAACCAAGTACTGTTTATGCAATGCATATAACTTTACTGGTATAAACCAATCAGAGCAAGGTCAGAAACAGTTTTCTGAGGGCAATAAAGAGAAAATGGGGAAAAAACAGCACACCTCCTGGGGGAGTTACATGCATGTAAATACTGTCGCTGGAACCATGAATATTGATAAGGCACATTTTCTTTACTGATACAAGACAAAGACATGTCTTCAAGATAAACCAAGTGTTACAGTGAAATATTCAAATTAATCAAATAGGCATAGGCTGGAGCTAACTAAAGGGACTAAATACAAACAGAAAACAACACAAAGCCTTCTTGGCATAGCAGACTAAATTGTAACAATTCGAGCAAAACATCAGGTAAAACAAATCAAAAGGGAGCAAACCAGCAGTGGCCAAGCAAAAGTGTTATTGACGGTGCCAAAACAGCAGCAGATTAACCTTCTCTAGTAATGACATACAGAATCACTCCATGGGTGGCAGGACAACAAAAATACTCAACATCATTAAATGGAGAGTTCGGGAACCTACTGCAACTGCACTGGAACAAAAGTCTGGCCTCTCTCATATGAAACCCACCAAGTCAAAGCACAGGTCCACAATAATGGATGACCACCCCATGTCCTATGTTAGGTTTGCAAACTGCTCCTACTGCTCTGGAAACAATTTGGAGAACTACCATTTATTATGTCTGGATTACATTTCTGTTGTTGCGTGCATGTTAACTATATAGTTATGCTTTTAGTTATAGCTATGTCTTCTTGTTTGTACTGGCAAATCTTGGTAGACTGGATATTTGAAAAGTAGATATGGCAAGTCAGCCATCTTACCTTCACTGTAGCCTTTTGGGAGGCTTGATCTGAGGAGGATGGAAGGGCCCTGAGAGTGGAGGTGTTGGAGACTAGGAGGACCTTCCTACCCAGGCATCTGCTGTGCCAGCATGCACTGGTGGGCCCTCTGGGATGCTACGGATGAGCCTGCTGATCGAACTGAAGCAGTAGGTCCAATAGTACAGCCAAGAGCTGAGCAAGGTGCTGAGTTATGTGGTGCTGAAAATTTGTCTGGGACAAGACCTACTCGGTATTATGGCAGTTGAAGCCGACCTCCAGGATAGTGACAAGTGGTCAGGTGGCGAGACTCTGTATTAAGGCACCATGAACAATATGCCCTTTACAGGGAGATGGTCAGGTGGGCCGATGTCCTGTGAGGCCAATTATGAGATGGGAAGCAAGTGCTGATTGAGGATTATCAAAGGGGGCCACCAAGACTGGTGAGTATGTTGACCCATGGCACACATCTGAAGAATGCCCTTGCACATGTGTGACCTCCACACATACCCAATGGAGCTTCTCTTCACCTGGGTGGAAAGGGTCTAAGTACAAAGGGAACTGATCTTGGTCCTTGGGGCTGGGTCCTGCTGAGGAGCTTTTACCAGCTTGAGGGGGAACAGACGGTTGTGCGTTAACTTTTTCCCGCATTTGAAGGAGGGGGTGGGGAGGGGTGACAGCTATGTGAACTTGGCACACAGACAGCTGTGTGAACTTGACTACCATAAGCAAGTGTGACTCAAGTCACCCAGTAGCACAGCGCCAGTCCATGTAGTGGCTGACTGCTCTTTTTCTCATTATTGTAGGTTATTGTATTCCCATTTTCCAGTATGCCACCAAGAAGGAGTTATGCAATTTAGCCGCAGTCTGTATTCAGAAGCTCCGAGGACACCGAAATTGACCCCGGGGAACCATGATCCAGTGTGACTGTGGCAGGAAGGCTGATCAGTGAAGCCAGCAACGGTAAGTGTGACATGGGCACCTTTCTTATTAATTTCTCAATTAATAAGGTGGTCAAGTTGTTTATATTTTTTATCTGGGGTAAAATCCCTTTCCCCCTTTGTGCATTCTCTTTCTCTTATGGGTGGGGTGTAATATGCTATGTGATAGGGCTGTGTACTTTACATGTCTGTGGTGCTGTATCCAGAACACTGTGGCATTTATTTACCTGCGGTGTATTCAAACTGTGTGAAAAGTGCTTACCTGTGGGAATGTGTTAAGAATGCTGTGCCTACACATGTGCCAGGAAAGCGAGGGCATGGGGGGTAAACCATTGGGAAGAATGATGTAATGTAATATTGTGTACCTGAATAAACCTGTGTCAACTGAAAAGCACTTGCCTGTGTGTGTTTGCTCATCTCAGCTGCTCCCAGGGGATCCTAGAAAAAGGGAAAGGGCTAGTGAACAAAAACTCATTCCTGAGTGCATTTACCATACTGTATTTAGTTGTATTATATAACTGGGTTCAAGACCAGAGATTAGATAGATGCTCCCTTTTAATGTCATTCTTAAACTGTCAAAAAGAGAATGGACATCACTATATTAAGAAGCACAGTGGTGATCTTTTACAGCCTCTGGTCAACTCAAATATTCACATAGCTTTACTTTACCATGAGGAACCCATTGGCAATAAGCATATTCACATGCTAATAAACCAGCTTACAGCAACCAAAAGAGCCGCAGTTCACAGCAGGAGTGCTTGCCTTTAAGGATCAGGATAGCAAATCACAAGGTGCTTTTTGCAAATAAAGCTGATGCTAAATAAATAAACCATGAACATCCCTGAAAATTGAATTCTGGGACAGGGCATCCTTTTAAAAATGTGTCTTCGAACTTCACCAGCATAACTGCAAGAATCGTCTCTGCCAACAAAACCCTATGTAGTACTTCCTGAGCTCAAGGGAGTAAATCCTTGCATTGCATGTAGCAAGAGGCCTCTTCCCTAAGTTGTTGGAATCTGAAGGCTTATTCCCAAATTCATAGGATGAACCCTGTTTTTTTGGATGGGGTTCCTTAAAGCTCTCTAACTGGATTAATGCTGTGGCAGAGGCCCACTTTATCTCCTTCTTTTATATGTCTCAGTGTTGGATGAGGCTTAGGGGGCCAGTGTACTTCTCTAGCCCCAGCTGGATTAAGGTGAAGCACCTTGACCAATTAGGCCAAGGGCAGGTGTCACACTGGTTCTAAGAAAATTGAGACTTCTTCTGCCGTCTGTCTAATTCGCGCTCATTAGCTGACAAGCTACTCTCATTTGCCACGCAACAAATCCTTTTTGTATTGTGCAACCCCTCCTCAACAGAACGTAACCTGAGCTGCCTTTCCTTGACCTCTCCTCCTCTGAGAGCTAATCAAACTCACCTGTGCACTTTCCCCGGCAGCCAGAGAGCGCCAACTCAGCATCCACTGATAAGATTCTGTTCCCGCAGGCAAACAAAAAGATGCCAAGGTTCCCCCCACCTGCCCTTCCCCTCCTCTAGTTCAGGATAGAGGCCTGGTCTTGGGGCCTGAATCAAATCACCTGTGGGACAGCAGGAGGGGAGCTGCGGTTCTGCTCTCCTGCACATCAAAGGCAGAGAGGGAGTTTAGCAAGCCAGGCATCAAGAGCTGGAGGAAAGGATTAGCTAATACACTGCTCTGTCCACAGCATTGTTTCATGATAAGCTACGTAATAATCTGCTTTGAGATCTAACAGGAGTTATGTTAAAATGAAATTTAATAAGTTAGATCCAGATGAGTGGGTTCTAGAGACTGGATTCTGTTTTGAGAACTATTGTTAAATAACATTGCAGAGAGGCAAACAAGAAGGACTTGTCTTTGGTTTAATCTCGAAACTGATTCAGTGTGTTTTTGATGAAAGGCAAAACAGTCCTGTTTTTTGTTCACTAAAGAACATCGACATGGAAACAGAATTCAAGAACAATTTTTAAACTTAACAGAGCTTCCAAATGCCATTCGTTTCTAGAACCTGTTATTCAAGCAACATTTGTTTTCATGATTTTTGTAACTTTGTCTTACAAGCGTCATGTTAAAACAATACCCGTTCTAACTGACTTCATAAATGTACAAAAACACTGTGAGCCTAAATTTGATTAGAGTGATAAAAAAAAACAATGCTAAGCTATTTCCAGCTTGCCATTGCGAGACAATTCGTTTTTAAAACACATGCTGTTTAAGATTGGATTTCAATACAGACAAGACCAAGCTTATATGGAGGTGAAGCAAATCACTGCTTGATCTCATAAACTGCTTCAGCTGTAGTTTTGTGGAAGGTATGTCCGAATATTACAACATACTGCATTTCTTACTCTAGGCTAAAAAAGATTCTTTCATTGCGCTGCAAAAAGCAATAATGATAACGACCTTCGCCTGATTTTAAAATGTTAAATTATTATAATTTTGCCAAAGGCCAATAATAATGCAACTGGTGACATTCTCATTTGGTATGTTATAAATTGTTAAACATTGATCTATGGCTTAATATTTGCCATCCAACAGCCACGACAATGGGCTATTACCTTGACAGAGGACCATAATGTGTTCTGACATGCAAGTGATTATTTAAATAAAGGGTAAATATATATACACGAGCAAAGAAAATGAGGCTAAGTCGGTTGAGATGAATTGTTAGATTAGTAGTCGCACACGGAGGAAGGTGGTAGGACATGAATAATATACAGTATCAATATGGAACTGGAAGATGCACCTTTTAAAAAAGACAAGAGGTTATCCAGGCAGGGTGATTTACAGTAAGGGTGCCACAGAATCCAGACATGCCAGGAGCAGATGGTGTATTCTGATGTCAAGAGGGGCTCAGAGATGAATGCATTAGCCTGGTGAAATAAATGAAACCGAAAATCCATCCTGCTGTTCATTTTCATGGTTGTCTAAGAAGCACTTAAGACTCAATACATAGCCTGCAATGTACAGACAACAGTTACATAAAACAGTTAGTGGATGCCCAAATACATGTTACTCTCTCTGATTGTCCACCTAACATGTAATGATGGCCAAACATTTAATTTATGGAATTTTCTGTTATATAATCTAAAATGAATTTGCTTATGTGGTTTCTGACACCGTATGATGGATGTAGTTATCTATAATAAATACAGGGAAATATTAATATTAGCACCATTTCTATCTGTGATCTTTTCCATTTTATACCTATAGAATGTACTGCAGTGTTAACAAACATAGTATGAAGTCTACTCAGCACGGATAGAGATAGTTTTTGACACCAAACATTACACAGCTGACTGATTTTATGGGAAAATTGTTCAAATATGGCCATTTAACAACAATGTTCTGGACCACTCCAAGACAACAACATATAAATGATGGATGTTTAAAGTTAAAGTGGTTGCTCCTTTAACATCTTCCTTTGGGTCTAAGAAGCACATACAGTTCAGCTCTAAACCTCACACCTGTTTCTCCTCCTCTCCACTCATAAACTGTTGTTTTGTCACTGAGCCATAGTAGCCCAGCATTCCCTAATGAGATTAGATGGGCCACTAATGAGCACCACAGTGTTAGGAGTTGACTGTGAAGTGAAGGTCGGAGATTTCATCACCGAATCTGCTGCTGGACTTCAAGAGCCATTACCTAATAATAAACAAATGATTTACGAGCTCAGGGGTATTTCACTTGGCATAGAACTATGGAAAGGTGCTCAGTTATGAAATAATGTGACATGTCCTGTACTGATATGCAAGTATCCTGCAGTTAAACACACTGTGTGCATATCTATACACCAAATTCAAATGCAAAACTGCAGTCTCTCCCAGGGCTAGACAAACTCATCCTCTTCACAGTGTTGTGAGGGGTCTTCAAAGGCCACTAAATGAGCAATGCCCAACTGTAATTGTAATAGGTTTCTCATTTGCCACAGCAGTTAAACTATTTAATGAACATCTTTCAAGATAACTGAATGTTATTTTATTGAGATGCCTTTCTGTTGACAATTATGCTATGACTTGCACTATTTTGCACCCATGTCCTATTAATATGTGTCACTACACTATGGTCAAAAGTTTTAGAACACCCCAATTTTTGGGTTTTTTTACTGAAATTCATGTGGATTAATGTCTCATTGTTCATTCTGCAGAAAGTTCTTCCCAACTATGTTGCAGAGGTTCCCATAAGTGTGTGGGGCGTATAGTTTGCTTTGCTTTCACTCTCTGTCCAGTTCATCCTAAAGCAGCTAGATGGGGTTGAAGTCTGGAGACTTCTGGCCACTCCATGTTCTCCAGCTCACCATCTTATTCTTTTTTCTGAGGTAGCTCTGGCAGAGCTTGGACTCATGTTTTGGGTGACTATCCTGCTGTAGTACGAACCCCGACAAATTAGACACATACCAAAGGAACTGCATGGAGCTTCAGAATTATTTACCACTGCTGGTTAACCTTACCATTTTTAAACCTCTTGCAGTTCAGCACTGTACCTTGTGCCATTTATTGCTATTCATTGGACATGAACTTTTCGAATTTCAATAAAAAAAGCTTGAAACACTGGGGTGTACTAAAACTTTTGACCAGCAGTGTATCTTATTTTACTTATATTCTACTTTTCTATTTCTTGTAGTTCTGTTTTACCTATCTATCAACTTGTTTGTTGCATTGTTATCCGTCGATGACAATAAAACTTAAAACTTAAAACTTAATGATATTTTTGTGAGGTATTTTTAAATAAGCATGTTATGAATGACCATGTAAAGGTTTCTTTATTTTGTACTGTATTGTTTTGTCTCATTGATGTTGGCATATGAGTTTCCTATAAGATGAGTATATTACCCTTTTGAATCTATTTATAAGTCAAAAAGTATCAAAGTCAAAAAACTCAAATAGACCTCAGGTTCACAATTCTAGTTATTTCAATAAAATTGTACTGCAGTGATAAACTGGGTGGAACATTTTATCCACTAAGGTAATGCTTATTAATTGCAATTTCCATCTTATCTCCCAAAATTGCAGTCATATGCCTTCATTATTACATGTTAATATGCTGGAGAGATTTTCAAAGTGACCCTTTGGAAAGGAGGCAAATGATCATTTCCTCATCAGACTGAGAGCTGGTGCTTCATAAGCTCAGGCACATACCATGAGAACGGCTGAAATATCACTAGCTAAATTGCTTATGTGAGGTCATGCAGTTTTTAAGAGGGCAAAAGACGCATGTGGACTAATGATCCATATTGGCTTTTAAGACCGTGATATTAATCTCCAGCATCCCCCCGCTCTCCTCTCTATGTAACTCAGTTCTGCTCAGGTTGAAACTGATTGACCTTCCGTCAAGAAAAATTAATTGTATCTGATGCTCATTTTATTTGTCGCAGAAAAAAGCTGCATTGCTGGTCAAACGTGTTCCCGAAGTGTCAGCATTTTCCTTTATTGGCATTCCCCTAAATGCATGCGTTTCTTTTCATTCTTTTTTTCCCTATTATTTATTTATTTATTATTTGCTTATTTATTTATTTTTGATTCCGTAAGGGCTTCACATTACTTGTAATTCCCGGGTTAACCAGTGATAAAGTGAATTTCTTTTCAGCAATATGTGAAAATGTAATCAACATGCAATTTGCTAAGTTCACAGAACCATGATTTTTCTTACCATAGCATTTTTGCAGGGTAAATATTGTGCCCCATAGTGCATTAACACAAGAGGACCCAATGCATCTTCCTACCAGACCAGAGAGGAAAGGTAATAAAGTTTCTCTTCCTTTTTTAAAATAAAAAAAAAAATAGCCTGATTTGAATTAATTGCTTTTTTGATGTCACAACAACCAATGCATTTATATTTATCCACCTATTCAGGCTACAGTACTTCAGCTCCACCCATTTACATTGATGTTATGGATTAAGGAGTGTTTGTCCCTGAGCTGCTTTTTTGAATGCAGCACTTTTGGATGGCAGTCATAGGTCAAAGGTAAACTTAAACTTAAACGTACAGTAAAAGTAATCTGCCTGCTTAAGTGAAAAAGACAGAGTGTATATTTGCCAAACATAAACAAACATAAAACACAAAACATATGGTCCATAAAACCATTCAAAGTGGAAAAAATACATCTACAAGAAAAATAGGGGGTATGGGGCCTTTAATCCTGCACTAAATTTCAAGGACAATAAGAATAAATTTACATGTATTTCAATCTGACTCATATATACTCATTTACATGAATGAGCGGCTTCAAAGCAGTCCACTGATATTTAAACAATTCCATGAGTGGCTTCTCATGACTGCTATGGCTTTCTGCTGATTTCAGGACCTCACAGAGGGAACTTTGACATATGAGGTGTGCCACATTTAGTGAAGCTAATGAAAATGCGAGCTCTACCATTAACCTCTGAGAAGAAGAGAGAGGCCGTTTGATGCATTCAGATTGGCAACGGGCAATATATCAGCTTGACATGCATTACTAATGAATAATTAAAGTGTTTAACATAATGGAAAGAAAGAGAGGGAATATGGAAGTGAAGGGTGGTGATGATTCTGCAACTGATTTGTCTTTAAAACCAATCCAGTGGTATTACCGTGCTCTCTGAAGATGAAGCGATTTTGGGAGCATTGAAACAAATAGGTTTTTGATGGCCCTGCCAGAGTAGTTACAGCCATTAGGTTGGAGAACTCTTATGATGGAAGTGGTGTCCCGGAGTGAGAGGATCATGAAATTTTAAGTGGGAAATTTACACCAGAAAGACACTGGCTCTGGCAGTGGAGGGGGCACGCCTGGGGACACATGTGTTTTCGCTGGGCGTAATGCTAGGCTAATGTCGCTGGAGATAAATAGTTAAACAAGCTGGGGATAGTTGCACTCCAGTGGCTGCTAGAAAGCCTCTGAGAAACATCACACACTTGGGAGGACAGCTGGGAGAACAGCTAAGTTTATTACAAATGGAACTTACTGTGATACGGTGTGGAGCCAAAATGAGCTGCAAGATTGCATGTAAAAGAAAAGAAAACCTGTGGAGTGATTGATGAAAGTATATACCCTCCCCAAAAAAGAAAATTACATTTTTAATGGCCAACACAAGCCATTTTCAAACAAACCTATCACTGAGAAGCATCCCATTATCAGGAACACTATTAAGAGAAACCTTAGTTTCAGGCAGGATTTTCACTTACTGAGGAAATGAGGAGAAGTTTACTGGGCCCAGTTTTGACAACAAAGTTTTAAACATACAGTTCACTCCTCGGTGCAGACCATGGAAACTTAGCATTAAAAACCCCAGATTCAGCAACATTTACATGTGTACCCTTATATTCAGCCTAAAGCACTTTAGCTCAGTCTTTGCACACTGAAGTAGTAATGAGTGTCTCAAAATATGCTTTTAAAGCATAATTGCATATTTAAGAATCACAATAAATTAAAGTACAAAAACATATAAGACATATAGTTTGCTGGTGACCTAATGGGTAGGATTTTTGTCTCTAGACCAAGAGACCTTCAGCTGGCCATTGCTGGGTCCTTGAGCAAGACCCTTAACCCCAAGTTGCTCCAGGGAGACTGTCCCCTGTAGTTAGGGAATGGAGGTTGCTTTGATTAAAGACATCTGCTAAATGCTGTAAATGTGCATGTAACATATCACTGAACATACAGTAAAGTCCAGTGGTGACGGTAATACACTGCAAAGCTGTCATCGCCATAAAAAGAAGAAGAAGAAGAAGCCTGCTGCAGCATGTAGCATGCGTGCTCCGTGTATTGTCCTCATATTTTAGTGTTTTAAACTTTCTCCCCCAATTATCTATTGTTATCTCAGTTTATTTAGTATTAGTAAGCTGTGCCTTGTCTAAACATGTGGGTAGAGAGAGTTATTTCTTTTGTGTATGAGTGTTTGTTTTCGCTCGCTGCACACAGCTAATGCTAATGCTTTTTTAAGCAATAAAGTTTTCTGATTCTGATTATTTGTTTACCTTTACATTTTCTTTAAGGGTAATGCATTAAACAGAGTTTAACACGAAATTTAATTGTTCTGGGAACATATTTGGGGGCATATTTAGAGTTTACACTATAAAAATAGGCATTTTTAGGCATTTTTTTACTCTTGGAATGGAAAAGCAGGGGATTACTGTAATTGATAAAGAGAGGACAATTATCCAGTATTTTTTTGGTTACAGATACCAATACAATTACAAAAGTGGTACAAATAAAAAAATAACAATATTGTCTGGCCCCTTTTTGTGACTTTACAAAGCATTGCAAGCACAATATAACATTGTGAGCACAGTCTGAAAAATACAGCAGTTTTCCCTTCTAAACCTTAAACACATAGATCCTATATGTCTTCTTTGGCACAATTTATGTCCTTCATATTCCTGACCTATAGCATTCTATCCTGCATACATGTTCATCTTGTTGTCTGCATGACAGATTTCCATGCATATTCATAGATACATATGGCTTCCCAGAACCAACGTTGTCTCCTTTCCACAGCTTCTGCCGTGGAGAGCTGCGTGAAGACACTTTATGGATGGAAAGAAGACTGTTCAAACGGAAACACTTATGGCTATCTGCACATGTGTTTCCTGGAGGTGGGCTTGAGAGGGCATGAAAGGCCTTTATCTTGCTCCATCTGCCTATTCAGTGCACAAAAACCTCCATAAATTAAAAACACACCGCATCTGCTTTTGGGTACATAATGTTAGTTGTGTGCATTTGGAGGTTCCTCTGTTTATGAAATATTAAACACTTTGCTGCATTCAATTATTCCCTCCCTCAACCCCCCCACTCTCTACAGAGAGCATGACTCTGAGCCGTTGGCTGCTAAACCAGGCACCTAGTTACGAATGGGATTAGGTGGATGTACAGTTTCTTATGTAAAATATAAGCCAAAAAAAAAACAAAAAAAAACAAAGGAGCGAGCAGCTGTTGTGTGGAATGGAAAGCACATGTGATAATGCCACTCAGCTCTGGCATGATGCTCTGTTTCCACTTGGGTAATCAAGAGCAGTGTGCAACCATTCAGTAAACACTGGCACAGTACGGAGCAAAACTAATTGCATTGCTTTATTTCCTTCAGCCCGGGGATGCTGAAGTATGGCACAGAGATCCACGTTTATTCCTGTGCCTTAACTCTGATGACTGACGCTCAAACTGAATTTGCATTTACTTCAGTTTACAGGCATGCACGGCCTTGCATGTGCATTTCAGGTGCTGGTCCCTCAATAAGTAATGAAATGTTTGAGACCTTATAGGAATGAAGACATTTCCTTAAAGGAAAAAGTGGAAGACGTGTAAAATTTGTTCATCTTGCATTATTATTATAAAGTCACAGTTAACCTTTTTAGGCCAGAATTTCTCTGTTCAAAGTTGTTTAGTTTAGATTTTTGAACAGAGAGTAATAAATATGGCTTTTGTACAGAAATTAAGTCAGAAATTAAATTTTAGTCAGAAATGACAGAAATAAACTTTAGACCAAACACATGCATTGTTTTGTTTAGCTTTAATTTTGCTTAAAATGGTGTTAGGTAAGAGATGGCAACCCTGATTTGAGACACCTAATAAAATGTGCTCACTCGCGTTCTACTGCTGCACAGTGGCTTTTTTAACTCACTGAGATGTGACTTTTATAGTCTCTGTACCGAATCTAGCTCTGCTAACATGTTTTAACAGTGGAGAGATCTTTTTAAAACCTGAAAGCACTTTGAAGCAGACACATGAAGGTCTTTTTCTTTCAAATATGTGAAAAATATACATCATGAATTCTGTCCTGTAATATTAAATGCTAGTTTGTAAGAATGGCAAACATTTTTATTTCAAAAAATAACCACAGACATTTCAAGTGCTGAGGAATTCAAATTCCTGCTCTGACATGGTCATTCAGAAGTAAAACATGCAGTTTTTCTATTGTCTAAAGGATGCCAGGCCTTAGCATTATCCATGCTTTTTATTAGCAACTGCTTTTCAAGATACCCTGTATAATACACTTTTGCAAGCTATTTCATTTGCATGGTACACTATGTGGCATTGAGAATAAGGCCTGAGCTTGTATTTTGAAGTGACTCTGTGTTCATGACTTTGTCAAAGATGTGCACAACACATGCTCCTGTTACAAATAATCCAAACAGGTCTTCCTGTTCCTTCATCCACTGTGGAGCAACATGGACTCTTAGCACTCAATATTTAGTATTATGTTTTTACTGTGTATATCAAAAAGGTAAAGGTAAAAGTGCCTACAACCTAGTGAACATCTGTGCTTCAGAGACTGCAAGCGCCTTATTTTAATTACTATTACCTTTAATTATTTATTCATTGGTTAAATTGTAAACACAGCTTCTCTTTCACTCTCTAATGGTCTGTACTAGAGAACAGCAGAATATTGCCTCAAAGAGCTGACACGTTTAAACCTACAAAATAAAAATAATTAGTGCTCTCTGTGTGCTGTGTTAGGCTACCTAAAGTGGGCCAACTCTCAAAGAGTGTTTGACCAAGGTCAGCTTCCGCATCACTCTAGGTCAGTGACACAGCTAAAGGGGGCATATGCACTTGTCTTTGACATCGGTGCCTTCAGCTTGTTATGGTCATATTCAGCCCGCACCACACCGCGAGTTCCCCAGTTGAACAGGTGTTCCTCTCAGACTAGGCCATCAATCTGCCCACAGCCCGTCTCTGTAGGATTCAGGGTTAATTATCGTCAAATAATCCATTAGAAAGAGCGATGGAAATGGGGGAAAGCAGGGATATGGGCTACTGATAAACGAAGCCAGATATTACTTCACGTTGTCATGTTAACTGGATCGAAGGTAACTCGCACAACCAGAAAACGGATGGGATCTACAAGCCCTTTTTAAATGGATGTTATCCATTAAAGGTAATTGTATATCAAATTAAAAGAACAAAAAGCCCCCAACCAGGTCTTACAGCATCTTTTCTTGACTCTCAGGACATTATCGCTCCCTTTCCAAATAATTCCATAATTCATAACCAGTAAATGCCATCATGTTTCCTTAATGTGGTTAATATATTAATTGGCATTAACGTTACATTAAGATCGTGCTGTAAATTATTTCGCAGCAGCAGATGACACTTGACCTATGGTAAATTTTACACCATGCTTAGAACTTCATTTATCTATGCAGCGCCCCTGTGAATATTTTAAGGAGTCAATTAAAGCCAGGCTGACCCGGAGGTCCGATTTAGCTCTGGGAAATGGAGCAGGACTGACGAGCTCAATGTACGCCTGAGCCTTCTTTAAGTAGGGTTTATGGCGCTACTGTCCTGTGATGATTACAGCTGCTTTCACGCCATTGCTCAAATATAAATAATTTGTCTGAATAATTTAAACAAACTAGTCCATCTGTGCACACGCAGTTTTTCAAATGACATGAAAAACCACAACAGGCAGCTATTCTGTCCATTATCACCACATTGATCATATCGATGGAGGTATGACTAATGCCACTTTTATTGTACTGTTAAAAGCCATTTTACAAGATGAATGGATACACAGAGAGTAGCCCAAGTCCAATCCCATTATATGACGCTGAATAAACCATGGTGCTTCCAGCAACTTCCTCAAGCTCTTATTTGTGTAAATTTCAGTCCATAAATGTTTAATACATTTATATGCGCTCGACATGATGAATGACTATAACCTCATATTAGGCTTGGAGATAACACAGACATTTCAGTCACAGAGAACTACAGGTCAAATTACCATTTTATATGACACTTAATAAAAATAAATCACCATGCTTTACACCTCACTGGCTTTTTGGCATGGGGCATAGCTCTTACTGTAGATTATCTCTAAAACAAATGGCCGTGCTTCTCTGATGAACCCTTCCAACCCTTGCCAAATGTCATACTGATGAACCAACTTCTCAGTATGTCCAAGCCAAGATTTGGAAACTTGACACTAAACCTATTACCTTAATGCAACGTATTAACAAGATATTACAAGGCTTTTTTCCTAACAAGAGTTAGTTACAGCAGTACATAGCATTGTTTTGTCAGCTTACTTCACCCCATTCCAGAGTCTTTCAAACCCTCGCCAAACGTTATCAGTCACTGTCTGAATCTGGCGGTGAACTCCATTACCTTATGCCTCTGAAGAACACAAGGAACGATTTAAAGCAAAACATTTTCACAAATTGTCCAAGACATGGCCTGAGCTCAGCCAATATACAGCTTCCCTCCACTTTCAAATCAGGCCTGCTTCCATGTTTCCACATACGAAAGAAGAAAAAAAAAAAAAGGAATAAAATGCTTGGGTAGAGCACTGTCATTATGGCAATCATTCTTCTCTGTTGTATCCATTTTGCTTTAAATGTATTTCTAAAGCCTGCACAAGCATTTCCAAAACCACTATCATTTCATGCAGACTGTGATCCCTGCAGGCAATCTGCATCTCGTTGGACATGTGTGCTGTGGGAATAGAAACCAAACACCTGTCTCTCCACTGTTTCTATTTATTTATTTATTTGTTTGTTTGTTTTGATTCCACTCCCACCCCAACCCCCACGTTTTTAAAACCATGCTTGGCTTCCCCACCATTCAGGCATATCAGCACAGTGGGCAGACACCAAGGGACACATGGGATTGGGGTGACTTAAAAAGGGGCAGCGCATTATACCTTGCAGGCTTCAGGGCCCAATAATCATCATGTTCGTCCATGTCATCCCCATTATTACTGTCATCTGGGACAGTTATCTCTGTTTCACATGGCTGGCCAATGCAATGACAGTATTTGGAGCGTTGATATAGAAATATGATGAGTGTATGCGGGACAGAACAGAGCTGGGATATGAGTCTGGCTTGGATAAGTTGGGTCTCAGCTTGCATTTGGCATTCAAAATCAAGCTGAGCCCTGGCTTTGGGCAGGTTTGAGGAGACCGAAAATGGGTTTCAAGTAGTGGCATGGGTTTCAAACTTCAGGTGCTACAACTTTTCAACGCACTTCGAACGAGATGGATTCAAGAAGTGCAGGCAGGGAAATGACTCACATCTACCAGACACAAACTGTTTTCAGAAATTGCTTTATCCAGCCTTAATCGCGAGTCTAAAAGGCAGTCGATTGTCCTAAATTGCACTATTTATGGGCTTTAAAAAAATCACACCAAAGCCACAGCTGCTAAATGCGAAAAGCCTGTGAGAGTGTATTCCATTAGCTAAGGCAGGACTGCACTGGGGAAACAGGACCATATCTTTTGACTGATATTTCATTATTATATACCTTTATCCATCTGGACCAGTCTAATAATTTGCTTTTCAGCAAGCTAAATCTATATTATAAGCAGATCAAATTATTAGAACACCTTAAGAGGACAGATGAAACATCCAATTAAACCAGCTTAAAGGGGCTGTCTGCATATTTTGGCGACCAATTTATGCTTTTAGCTAGAAGCTCTTATATGAAGATAGAGAAGGGAAAAAAAACTGAAGCCCACTTTAATTGAATAGTTCAGAGAACCAACAAATGTACACAATTTTCCACTTATGCTAGAAGTCAACCAGCAGTGACATAGTTAGCGTTCAAACAACCTTTTATGTAGAACTGTAGCTGAAAATGCACCGTTGTAAGCACACAATAATTTCCATTGAAACACATCACCAGAACGTCTCTCAACCTGCTCACATTCTTGTCTTCATTACAGTCAAACGAACTAGTCAGCATGGTTTGGGATGCAGTTATAAAAATGAACGAAACATTACCACTATAAGCAGTCTACATCCGCAAGTCTGGATGATCTGGAAGTCTGAAGATCTGGATGCGGTTTAGGCAGGTTAAGGAAAGTTTTGGAAATGTGTTTTACAGAAGTGATTTAGGTGACTATTTTTTGTTTGTTAACATCATCCGCCTCACAGCTGTGGTTCTACACTGAACAAGCAGCATTGGGATTCAAAACATGTCTTGGCTTATTAAACACCTGGAGTAAGTGGAAATACTATTTTAGCCAAATGCGTGTATTCCTCTAATAAAACCTCAACCGTCCCTATACAGCTCTGGAAAAAAATATAGAGACCACTGCATTTTTTTTAAATTAGCATCTCTATGAGTATTATAACCATTCCATGCTAGTGTATGTACTGCATTATGAGGTACTGATTAATGATCACCTGAATCACATCTTATTTGATGAAAAATGTATAAAAAAATACTGCTGTAATCAACACACCAGTTGGACATCAAAGGTAATTATTGCAATTTAGTTTGAGCGAACAAGAGATTTTTTTCTGTAAACACCGCTTCATTTCTTTTATTTTGACGTGTTGTCAGCAGTTCTTAAAAAACGACGGCAAATCTGTTCTGTGATGGTTGGCGGCCGCTTTACTTCCTTGTTTAGTTTGGGTGTTTTATTTTGAAACCCTGAGCACACCAGGTTTTATGATTGTTTATATAAACAATCTTCAGTTTTTAAGTATTTCAGTTGTTTTAAAGTGGAAAAAAATGTAACATCTCATTCTATATGTTATGAAAAATGTACACTTTAGAAGGATACTCTCTGTGTAATTCCATGTAGTCCCTCAATATTCACCTGAGCGCATTCACCTCTATTACATTTCTGGACTAATCTACATCACATGAACAGTGGGAAGTCCATACAAGTAGCCTTGTATGACTGTGACAATCCAAAAATAAATATTCAACATATTTTTTATGTATAAAATAATGTTCAGTTCACCCGACATAAATCTACAGACAGAATCTACAGCATCTTTCGCTTCTACTTGTCACTCATTTCTATTTCATTTTTTAATAACAGTTAGTCATTTAACATTTAACACTATATAGTCATTTACACTATATAGTACAATCATTACTGATGTGTACTGAAAATGGATGTAGAAGCAACTACGCAATACTCAAAAACTATATATATATATATATATATAAATATTAGGGCTATCACAGTAACGCATTATTAAACCAACAGGGACTTTAAGCTGCTATGAACTCTGAGGGTAACTTTTTTTTCTATAACAAACTACTGTAGATAAAACATGGCAAATAGCTTAATGACTTAATGTTTAATATATTTGAACTGTGTAACTGTGTTAAAGGGAACACTGCAGTTAAAACATACCTTATTTGTTTATATATTGCAGCGTATTAACAGCTGATTTCACAAATATATTAAATATATTTCAATACATGTTCAAGTGTGGTGAATGAGGCAGAATCTAGCAACTGAAAGCATCCTGTGTTTCATGTTTCTGATTCAAGATGTGGACACACAATTAAAGATACTTTTCCAATACCTTATGTTCTATTACAATAAAGCTGAAGCAAACACAGGACTCGCAGAAATCGGTTGGTACTTCACAGAGCCTTTGTGCATTGTAAACAGAGTCTCTTCCTTGTATCAAGGCTTAGTGTGAGGATTGATTCTTCCAGGATCCAGAGCACAAGCAAGGTGTGTTTTCAGACTGTATTGTGGCTTTAACAAGAAACAAACACACAGAGAGCCTACAATGAACACAAGGTTGAATGGGCAACTCATTCCTGGTCAAACTGAGTTTAAGTAAAGAAAATGAGATGAGAAACAGCAGAACATAATCACAAACTGGGAGATACCAAACCAGCCTCAAGAAAATGGGGGAGCCCAGTGTCATTATTCTGACTTGATGGTTGGGGGCGTGGCACTCTAGAAGAGGCCTGTGTTTCTTTTACTCCACTTCTGGTAACACAGTGATGACTGAGTCCAAAAAAAAGAGCTTTTACAGCATTTTAAAACTCCTAGCAACTCATAGCAAAAACAACCTTACCCTCGTTTCCATGGCTTCCCAGCCAGCAGCAGAGCAAGAAATGGGCTTGCGCAATTACAAGGAAAGAAAAAATACATTTCGTCGTATGGAGGGTAAGTACTTTTGCGTGCAGTTGGCATTTGACTGCTGCAGGTTACACTGAAGGAATTTCCAGTCGGTGATGCTCCCTGTCACTTTCAGCGGAATGGTCTTCATGTTCCCCCTCAAAGGTGTCAGCATTTGAGAAAGCAAGCATGGAAAACATCTGCAATGGTTTTAGGGACAATGTCAACACTGCACCGCCCCCCTTGCCCCTATGTTATGCATTTATTCTAGCAAAAACTACAGTCATTTACTATTAGTAATAACATTTACAGCTGTTTCCGCTATCAATCATTTCACCACTTTGGAATGACTGAATGGAAAGTAAGACATTAAATAAAAATAAAAATGCGAAATATGATATATACACTTAAGCGCCAATAATGTTAGCTAATATTATTTTTTCCTGATATCTGGCAGGATATCCTTTACACAAAGACGTTATATCCTTTGTAAACTTCTACACTCGAATCTTGGCATGCTGTGAAAGAAAAAGTAAAAACTGGTTCCCTGTTAGGTTTTTAAAACCCTGGTATTTCTAAGGCTGAAGGGAATATTTTACCTGCGTATTTGTATCACAGGACCGGTCATTTTATACTTTCTCAGATATCAGTGAAAAGTAACATACACCTGAACTAGCAAGGAAAATGCAGGTTTATTAGGTCTCCCTTAAAAACCCAGTAAGAAAAAGCAGCCTTGTTAAATTTTTATGTGTAAAGGAGAGTTGCAAAATGGTGAACTACACATGAATGGCCGCTTCGGTACACAAACCCACGTAAGCCATGAGCGGACTTGAGGAAAAAAGTAAAATAATCAAATGCAGGAGAACATAGAACATGGGCCCTTTAAAGTGGATTCATTAAAGACTGTTTTCAAAAGTGAGAAGCATGGACATGCTATTAGGTGAGACTTCTCTGAAAACCTAATAGAGCTTGGGAAGGATTTTAAAACACTTTATTTTCAGGAGCCTGCAATTTTGTAAAAGCATAATTAGCTTTCCCCATAAATTACAGTAAAGAGTGAGCAAAGCGAGCCAGATGGATACGCTTAAATCCATCTTCAAATGCTCTCCCTCATAACTTTCTCATTTCAGTTGCATTCTGACAAGCCATTTCGAGTGCCAGACTCCAGAGCACTTGTTCCCCACTCGAGTACAACCTGGCCGTCCTTGCGTAATGTGAAGCTTTGATCAGGGGCCTTATTAGCCATAAAAGCAGAACCCATTGCGCTCCTCATGAACTCTTCTGTGCTGCATCTTCTCACAGATGAATAGGCTCTCATACAGGAGCATGAAAATGTGAAATGACCCAGTCCGTATTTTTCTGTAATTGCACCTGTTTTCTGGTGTCCCATTGGTTAAGAACATCTAGTGTGATGGTCCACTGTGCAGCCAACCCCCTCTTGTGGCTGCTTGGGCATTGCCGTGTCATAATTCATCCCCAAACCTTGACAGTGGCCACTCATTGCTCTGAGGAAGGGGGTTCAGCCACTCCCTTTCTTTTTCTTTTCCTTTTCATTCCCCTCCCCTTCCCCCTGAACACCAGAGGGGCACCGCCTATTAACATATAGAGTCTTTATTTAAATCTCATTCTCTTCACCATCCATTTTAAAGAGCGATGCTGCCAGGCAATAAAGGCAGCATTGCGTGTGGGCTGCGTGAACTCCAGTTTGATCATTTGATCTGATTGTGGAGTAAACAGTAGGGTGATGGATACCATCTCATTACAAAAGGAAAGTGAGGGTTTAATTTCCTGTACGTGTTCCATCTTTATTAATGTCAGGAACAGCGGGTTGTCAATTGCATTAAGGCTCAGCTCCCTTGCTAGGGATCCTGCGTGACACAAACAAGGTCTTCTCACAGAGGTTAGACAACATACACAACACCCCAGCAGTCTCTCCTAGCCTCTCTGCCAAAAGACAATGCATTATCACCCTGCGTCCAGTGATCAGCAAAAGTTTACATTAAAGCCAACACCTTCTGAAAAGGTGGAAGCAGATTACACCTTCTTACATCCTTGCCGTATTTTACTTCACCATACTGCCTCAATATATATCTGCTGCTCTCCACCTTAAAGTGTATCTCCTGCTGTCCACCTAAATGAATGCATGCGGCACAGTTACCTGTTACACTGTCTTGTTTATCTTTTTGTCTGCATGTCGTATGTTGTATTCTTGTTGTTTTTGTGCTGTCCGTGCACCTTGGACTGTAAAAAAGTAATTTTGTTCAATAATATACTGTGTATGTGAATGGATGACAATAAAAGCTAACCTCACTTGACTTGACTAAAGAATAAGGTTTCAGGGGAAATATTAGAATAAGGTTTAAGTCTTGCAAGATTAGAGTTATTGCTTTACCAATGTCAGTATAATAACAAATAATTATACAGGTACTTATATGAATTAACATGTACTTCCGAATTACATTCATTATTGACATGTTTAGGTCTGCTCCTCTGACTTTTTCCATTTGTTTCAAACATCAACAAAATCATGGGAAACATTAAGGAATAGGTTTTCTTTGCTCAAAAATAAACTTTATTGTCAAACCAATTAAGTATCTCCCTTTTTACATACAAAGACACCTGCACTATACAGCTGTACAGAGATGTTTTATTAGTTTTATGGTTCACAAGAAGTCATATGTGCCTTAAACCAGGAGTATAACCTTATTTAAGACATGTATATTTCCGTGTATTACCGTACTTTACCGTGTGGAAATATCACTAGTTCTGAAGTGTTCATCGTAACCAGTGGTGTAAAGTATTTGAGTAAATGGACTTCGTTACTGTACTTAAATATTTTTTGGCTACTTTGTACTTGTACTGAGTATCAAAAATATAAGCAACTTTTACTCTCCAACTACATTTTTGATTGAATATATGCACTCTTTACTCCACTACATCTGAACGGACACTTACCATTACTCATTACATTGTGACTGTGCGCCACAAGTCGGCATCTTTATCTGCCATGGCTAATTTCTTGGGCGGAAGAGGCGATATCGCCATCTGCAGGG
>JBBPDB010000001.1:38462347-38485627 GCA_037974465.1 Brachypetersius altus
CGGACACTTACCGTTACTCATTACATTGTGATTGTGCGCCACAAGTCGGCATCTTTATCTGCCATGGCTAATTTCTTGGGCGGAAGAGGCGATATCGCCACCTGCAGGGTGCTGAAGGTACTGGATGCTATTTACCTATATGTGCTATTTTGAAATATTGAGCTGTTCAGTTTCATTTCTATATTAGGAAATAAAACCTCATAAACAGTTTCTTGTTTTTCACATTTCTTGGTGTTTTTTGAGCCTACATTCAGTACGAGTAAAATACTTAAGTTCTTTTTAAATCTAAGTCATTTTTACAGTAAGGTATCTGTACTTTTTCTCAAGTATGGTTTTCTGGTACTCTTTACACCTCTGATCATAACAAACTAAAAACCTCTAACTAGTTCAGAGAAATTAGCTATCAAAAATCCTTCAATAATCCTCAAGCCAACTTTACCAGTCAAATCACATTCTCACACCTCAGTTATTTCTGTGGCATTCAAAAAAAACCTAGAATTTAAAAACATACAAATAAATCAAATAAAGGAGTATTCTAAAGGTATTTGTAAAAAAATTAATTAGTAGCCCCATGGAAAAAGTACATTGACTCACCACAACAATAAAAACACCAAGAGTTGAGATGAATTACACTGATAATCTCATCATAATAGCACAACCTTGTTACAATCAGGCGACAAGCAAACTTTCAGCTCCTGAAGTTGAAGTGTTGAAAGCAGGAAAGATGGGCAAGCATAAAGATCTGAGTAAGTGATGAGATGATGAGAATGATGAGAACTGAGTCATAAAAAGCAGATCCTGTGGGGTGTTCCCAGTGTTTTAGCACCTACCAAAAGTGGTTCAGGGAAGGACAGTGGGGAAACTGGCGGCAGGGTCATGGGAGCCCATGGGAGATTTTCAAGGGTAGCAAAGGTAGCAATCATATGTGGTCTGATCCTGCAGAAGTTTGATAAAAAGTTCATGTTAGTTTTGATGGAGAGGTGACACCACATCTTGCTGATCATGGGACTGTATAGCCACAGACCACTCAGAGTTCCCATACAACCACACGTTTATCATCTAAAGTGCCGACACTGCGCATGTGCGCACCAAACCTGGACCATGAAGAAATGGAAGAAAGTGCCCTGTCTGATTGTGGGTGCATGTGCATTGCTTACCTGTGGAAGAGGTGGCTCCAGGATGCACTATAAAAAGAAGGCAAGCTGGTGGAGGCAGTTTGATGCTCTAGACATTGTTCTACTGGGAAACCCTGGATCCTGATATTCATGTAGCTGTTACCTTTAAATGTGCCATCTTCTCAAACATTGGTACAGGCCAGATATACACCTATATATGAATGAACATGTGACTGAACCACTGTTGGAACGGTTAAGAAAACTTTTTGGTACAAAAAGTTAAAAAGGTTTGGTTAAAAAAATGTCTCTTTAAACCTCTACATACAGGCTTTGTTTCTTGAAAGCTGCTCACCAGAAGCATGTCAGTGTTAGGCTCTACATAAAAGCTGACAGCATGCATTTTAAAAAAAATGGGCACTGAGGCCAAACCTTCTTCTGGTTTAAAAACCCACAGATGCCTCTATCCAGAGCAGTAGTGGACAGGAACTAAAACTTGTTTTCCTAAAGGCATCAATGGAAACAATCATCGTTATCTGTTAGAGCAAGTATCACCTCAGGCACAGCCAAGCTTGTACTGATGTTCGCACTGGGAAACTTACGGCCAGTCAGCCCTTTATTACACCAGCCAGCTTTTAGATGGCAGAAAGAGAGGAGAAATGGTGAAAATGAAAGTAGTTTCCTCCGCACAGATAAATAGGCTGGCTGCCAGAGAATCTCTTGAGTATCTTGTAGGAGATTCTGGGACTATGTCATACATCGAACTTTAAATTCTTAGCCTGCAGAACTGCAGAAGCCATGCACACAATTATTAAATCAGACACTATGCTGTAACTACACCTTTACCTGCCTATGTATAAGTAAAGATCTACTGTATGTATCCATGTACACTGTATGGACAAAAGTATTGGGACACATGACCATTACACCCCTGGGGATTTTAATGACATTGCATTCAAATATATAGGCTTTAATATGGAGCTGATCCCCCTTTGCAGCTAGAACAGCTTCCACTCTTCTTGGAAGTCTTTCCACAAGATTTTGGAGTGTTCTAGGGGGATTTGTGCCTGTTTATTCTGTAGATAATTCATCCCAAAGGTGTTGGATGGGGTTGAGGTCAGGGCTCTGTGTGGGGCAGTCAGGGTTTTCACACATAACTCATCCAACCATGTCTTTATGGACCTTGTTTTGTGCACTGGGGCACAGTCAGGCTGGCATAGAAAAGGGCCCAAACTGTGTTCACAAAGTTGGAAGCATGGCGTTGTCCAAAATGTCTTTGTATGCTGGAGCAGTAAGATTGCGCTTCACTGGAAGTAAGGGGCCTTGCCCAAACCCTGAAAAATACTTTTCTCCATATAGTGTATGTATGTATATTAAGTGTACATAAGTCCATTCAGGGTGTAGCCCCATCCTTTCAGGCTAAAGGAGCACTTCAGCATGGACTGTTTTTTTGAATGAGCCGCAATACAGGGCACCCAATCTGAGTTTTTCATCTTAGAAGCACTATAACAAAACCAGCTTCTTTCATTATAGAGCACAAAGAGAGGTTGGAATATGGTCAGGTAAATTGAATTCTGACTGTTTTGGCATATAAACCCACACAAATGTCATAAGTTCAGGAAAAGGAAAGAAATAAAATACAAGAAAGATGTAGGATACGGGTCTTGTAATATAATTAGCATACAGAATGCCTTGTATTAAAAAGTAGTAATGAAAACACAGTGAATAGATATTTGGACTATGTGATTTATTTAAAATGTGCTCAATGTTCACGAACCACCCCACCCCCCAAGAAAAATATTGAATAAAACATTTTACAATACCGTACATAGTCTTTTCCAGACACAGATTATGCCTATACTAAATTTTAAGTGGTAATTCACCACTGGCAGTGCAATTTAGTGCAATCCATGTGGCAATTATTAATAGAAAAATGGCAAGTGTTCCTAAACTTCCTAAGATTAGAGTACACTGGTAAAGATATTCTCCACCCCTGGTAAATGTGCCTGGCTTCTCTTATAGAAACTTACTTTTATAGCTACAGGAGAAATGTAACATATCAGAATCAGAATCAGAAAGCTTTATTTATCCCGGAGGAAATGTGGTGACTGCCACAACACAGACATAGACAGACACAAAACACCAGAATAATGTAAAATAAAAAGTAAGATAATGTATGACTGAAAAGTGACTGAACATAAGAAATATCTGAAAGTGTGAGTAGCTGGAATGGCAGATGCGGGTATAAAAGGGGCAGAGGCCTAGTTAAAAAAGAAAAAAGTTCTGTCTTAAATGACGTCTTTCACTCTCTCATGAGCAGCCAAGGTGTCCTTTGTTTGATTAGGCATCATTGCATATCAGATGGCCATCCTGTTTACGCTGATCATTCTGTCATACTTACAAAAATGTAATTTTAATGTGAATTTGTTTTCCCACAAGAGAGACAGCGGCTGAGGGAGGAGGAATGAGCTAATATGAGAATGAGAGAGAGAGCAAGAGCGAGAGAGAGACATTTGTCTAGTGGTTCCCCTTCAGTGCCTGAGTAAGCCAGTGCCAAAGCTTGCATCCCAAAGCTCAGGGGGACTGGATAGTTATGCCCAGAGTGCATGATCATTACCATGCTAAATTTATATTGATTGCCAGAGCTTAAGAGCTAAACACAAGCCTGGTCCCTGGACGAAAGCCGCAATATATGGTCTAAAGTGATCCACTAATCCAACTGCAACATGTGCGACGCGTTCATCATAGCAAACAGCACATTTCAGACTCAGCATATGTACAGCACTAGCTCCTTTAGTGCTCCATGTAAAAGATTTAGCCAATTTGAAGGTGTCTTTTTGCACCACATTAGATGAGTGAGTGGAGTAGGGGGCACATAAGCATATATTTGCTCCCCTTCAGGTCCATGTATAAAGTTGTCCGGCCTCCATGGACATCTCTCATTGCACATATTGCTTATGTGCTTGCCCTTGACATTATCAGCAGCTTGATGAAGCCCTCAGGCTGTAATAGTGCTGAGACTGTGGCCTGCTTTAGAGCTGGCGAGTGTCCGGCGGCAAAGTGCTCAGCCAGAAAGCGGAGAGGAAAGAAACCTGGGTAGCCGAGCTCCACGGAGCAGCCCACTGGGGAGCGTCCCTAATTAAACAGTGATTAAATTAAGGGCCGATGTGAGCGAAATGCGACTTGATTGACAGACTGTTTTTCTCACTCTCACTCTCTCCTGGGTTAAGGTGCTGTGCACAGACTCAGCAATGACTTCTGAGGCTTCAGTCTCCAAAGGCCTCCCATTTCCCCACATATCCTCCACTTTACGCTCTGCTCTTCTCTTTGAAATAGATTCTGTCCTGTTTGGGGCAATCATTTTTTTAAAAATCCGAGACAAACTACTTTTTTGTATGACATTCATGCTATCCGAGTAGAAAAAGTAACCCTGAGGTGTCCTTCATGAAAAAAAAGTTAAGTAAAGCTGCAGCGCTAATCTTATAAGCACAACTCTGTGCTAGCTTCGTTCTCTATATTACAACAAAGACGACTACTGAAGCCCTCATATGGATTTTTCATAAAGCAGACATGCTGCAAGTAAACTTAAGCACTGTAGGTTCTTAAATAATCATTTGAGTCCTCTGGTGGCAAGGGCCTCTCAGTGTATATTACAGCTTCCAGCAGCTGCATGGTATATGGAGATGGATGGTAGCTATGTCTCAGATCGGGGGTTGTTTGCGAGGATGACTTGGAGATGGCAGGTATTGATTTTGTGCTTAATGAACGCAGACATACCAAAAGGAGCAAGTCTACTGAGCACATGAAAGGATCATACACAAGACTCGGCACACAGATGTGCCTTAAACAGTCTCAAATGAGCAGCAGGCAGCCGACTTTCAGTCCCTGACTCATGTAGGTTTGCAGAGAACAAATGTTCATAAACTCCATAAGAGTTTAGAACATGACTACATAAAGCAGAGCTAAAACACCACAAGGCTACTAATCACAGTGCAGGTTAGTTTTGATGTGGTGTGCCCCACCGGTCTTCAGTGATGGCCCAGGAATGTGATATTCGCTAGATGTGATTTGAATGAATTGGTAAAGCAAAGAAACACTGTATCTCAGCAGTTCCACTTTCTTGCCTTTTGCTCGGCTGGTGTTGCAGGGCAAAGGCGGATGCCCTAAGAACCAAAGAAGCTCATGAATTCAGTGTTTTGCTGAGACACAGTGGGGAACAGGAAGCGATCTAAAAACAAAGTGCAGTCCCAAAGCACAGCATGACTGTAGGCTGTTTTAGAGAGCCTGCCACATGCAGACTGCCATAACGGGCGAGAGCAATGCCAGGACGGGTGACCTCATCATCCTTGACATTTACCACAGCGCAAAGCGCTGCGTTTTCCTTTCATCCCACAGCACGCTGCAAACGAGTATGACACGGCTACAGGCATAATCCCCGCCATAGTCTGTTCTGCTACTCTCATATGTCCCTTACTCATGAGCAATGAGATGTTGAAGGATGACTAATAGCAACGATATTCAGATATGACAGACAGTTCTGTATTACTTTATGGTTATCATTAGGTATTACCTTGAAAGAACACAATTTGTTGTTTACCCTACATGTGGTCAGGCAGCCTTTGTTAACTTCATTAATCTCTTTCACTCAATAGTCAATAGTCCCCCAAATCTTTTCAGCAAATACATCCCCAGAACATCCATCAAACCACATGCAGTGCTTCATTAAGATGGGACCGACCTGTCAATTTGGTTTGGGATACACTATGAGTTACTGTAAAGTTAAAAAAGTAGATGAATACTGCAGTCATTTTAGACAACTGGGTATGTTTTATGGGTATGTGTGTATTAGTAATGATCTAGAATTGATCACAAAATAGGCCAAAATGGAACACAAAAAACAGACATGATAGACGCATTTCAGTAAATAAGTGGTTACCATTAGCTGATGTTACTCCTAGCCATCTGTAACCTCAATCTACTTTAATCCTAAACACAGCTGCCTCAGATTCGAACAAGGTGACTGCAGCCATATATTATTGCCACAAACAGAGTGGCTCGAGTCGCTCCTGATTTCTATCAGTTGTGTAACAGCAGTTAAAACCCGTGACTTTGGGCTCACTGCAGCGGGAAAGCCGATTCGTGTGCGCGGGCTGCAATCTAGCCTGGGTATCTGAAACTAATCTCCGAGGAAGTCTGTCAAGTCCATGCACATAACGCTCTGATGGAAAGGGAGCGGTAAATGCTTCATAAAGCTTTCATAAATATGCAATCGGTGGGCTAATAGCTGTTTCTAAAACCTGTTTCAGCCCTTTGCTATCAGCCCAGGAGCCCACTGGGAGTTTTTGTGGTACATGGGGTGGGGGAATAACTTTTCCATTCACATCCGCTGAATTCAGCCCTGCTTTGATCTAGTGCCTAACTAAACCATGGCAAGTGAGGCTATTTGCAGGAGACTGTGCCAGACTTAACACAGAGCAATGCAACTTCCATATGGTGGGAAGAAAAAAATACAAAATAAATCAGAAATCAAGAAAGTATTCCATGCAGGATGTGCATTAGCAGCATTATTCACATGCATTACTACAATCGAACCCGGCACTAGAGCATGAACATTTTTAATACATTAAAACGCAATGAAATTGCATGAGCATAAATGGTCATCACAGCTCCATATTACAGCAGAATCCACTCATCATCATCAGCTATCCATAGCCCCCATCTGTACGGGCAGACAGTAGATCAACGTGCCCTTGGTTATCAAAGAGTAATGCTCATCAGAATGGCTGTATTTCACGCTAAACCTTAAGTCTCACACACAATGAGAAATGGCAATATAAGGGCCCAGAGACCATTTCTCTTGACATTCACGAGAGCAAACCCATCAATCACGCTGTCAGAGGCAGTGGTCTGGGCTAGTTTAGGATTTATGAGGAATAATGATGGGTTGAAAATAGTGGTAAAGCCCTGCCTTTACTTTTCCTTCGAAGTGTTATTACTTTTGCTTGGGTGCGCTATGTGCTAAAATGGGGGCTGGATTGAGATGCTGTTTCTTTTGGCCGCAGACTTTTCCATGTATTATATGCCATTCCACAGTTTGGTGCCTTCTGATGGCTGGGTTTTAATATCAGACTGCACTTCAGTTCACTTGAACACAGGTGTTTGAAGAAATGTGACCACGTTACATACACAAATAAAAACATTTCAGAAAATATACAAAAATAAATCAATTGAAATGAATTCATTCACATGAAAGAATATGAAATGAATTCTTGAGGCACTATCCATTATGGGAAAAGCTGTGGTTATACTTTCAGAATTGCAGTTTTACAACAAAAACACTGTAACTCATCACTATGAAAATAGCTGAGCTTATTGCAAAAGCTATTAATTATTACTATCCTGAGCCATAAGGTGATCAACAACAAATCATTAGGGGCATAACAATCCAAACATATCCCAATTTGCCTTTGATTTTAATAGCCTAGAGTCTACACTACACAAACACAGCTGGTATGACAAAGGGCTCTTCGAGTGATGCTAAAGAACTGTTTTTGTGAGTCAGTTACATGAGTGTGAAGAACTTCTAAAAGCATAGAGAACAATGTTTTTTATGAATTTAGGGGGTGAAAGTTTCTTTACCCTCATATACCACTTGCAAAAAACTCTTCTTGAACTATTGAAAGGAATCCAGAACCGAGAAACAGGTTATATGGCATCAGAACATTTTCTGGCACCTATTTTTAATAGTGCCTAACACTTTCTCTCATGCACTGTAGACAGCATGAGTACATTTGTTGCTATAGTGTAGCCCATACTGTCCATCTGTTTTAGGTTAAAAGCAAAAAACACTGGTACCTTATGCAGCAGAAGTATTTTATCTCCTGCCACTTTTTACAGGTGTTAGTTGTAAATATTTGTAGCAGTGGTGGCTGGGCTAAATTCAAGTCAAGTACTAAAATGCTTTGAGCACAGGAGACCTTTGATCAGGCTGGAAAATAGTCTGGAGACCAGGAGCTTGTTTCAGCATGGACGGCGGATAAGCAGTGACACGGGTCCAACACACAGGCGACAACTCGATCAATTGCATCTTATTCTAAGAGAGATGAGAAGTGTAAATGACTCATTCAAGATCAAGACAGGAGTCAAGGATTGCTCTAAAGCTATTCTGAAGAACATGTCCTCTGGAGGGAAAAGCTTTTGAGACAGTGTTTAAAAATGAAGTATGTCTGAAATGTGCTTCTTAATGACAATTTGGACTAAGCACAGTCTGAACCATGTGCTACAACATCCCATTCAGTTCAGTGACTATGTACCAGTGGCTTTTAACGTCATGTAGAGTAAGTTCTTTTCAATAAGACATTAGTATTCTTTATAGAAGTGTTTTAGAACCTGTGGGATGTGGCAGTATTGTTAGGGGGCCATTTACTTTGTTACAATATGTAGGACAATATATATATATATATATATATATACATTTATATTTCTTCAACCTTCATTTGTGCAAAAATAAAGCATATTATTTAGGCTGATTTCTCTGGAAAAATGCATGACTATCATTACTGATAAAAACTAATAACAGCAATTATAACTGCAAACTCCATTTCAGACTGTTCCATTCAATGAGAATTCACCCTTTAAAATAACAGTCAAGCTTTTTAAAATGTAATAAAAAAATGTAATAAAAAAATTCTTCACATTTATGTATTGGCACTTGTGGTGTTCTCAGTAGTGCCAATACACCAGTTCTGCTTCTCTGAATTTTTTCACCAAATAATCATCAGACATTACTGCATGTTGCTGATCATTTACAATTCCATGTGAGGCTATATTTCTAAGACATTAAAATCAGTCACCAACATCTGTCAAAACTGAGCAGAGAAAATAAAACAGATATACAGTATACAGTAAACGAATATACAAATATACAGTAAACCCCCAGTTTTACGTGGGTCAGGAGTCGCGGATTTACGCGAACTCATAGTTTTACGCGGAAAGCCCCACAATAATGTGGAAACTGCAAATATCCTCCACCTTTCTTGCTTTTTTGTGGCAATAAATGTACGTTTTTTCTGGATGTTTTCACACAAGGGGACTCAGGGCAGGCTTGTAGCCGGCCTGGAAGCACTTTTTGGAAGCACAAATTCCACGCCAGGGTTGAGCCCCCGCACTCCAAGCACGATTTCTCCACGGGGAAAGCACTCAGACACTTCGGACTCCTCAGTTCAGTAGATCTCCAGGAGACCATTCCAACATTTCCTCATTTGTATTTTTAGCCTGAGTCGATCAGGGATTATTCCCCGAAAACCAATACTTCTGTCCAGTGACTTTCTGAGTTGCGTATCTCGGTGGGGAATTGAGCTTGAGTTGAAAATAAAGTTTTCTGGATGTATATTTGGGGACATATTTAGGGTTTACACTATAAAAATAGTCATTTTAGGCTTTTTTTTTTTAACCAAAACTATACATGGTTTTTCACTACACTATACTATATGCTCTTGGAACGTAACCCCCATGAAAAGTTGGGGATTACTGTATATCATGAATCAAGCACATTTCTTTATTTTGGCTAAAAACGAATAATATAAGTATTTGCGGTTGTTTGTTTCATTCCTCTGCTTAAGGTGTGCATGGTCACTGGGGAAGGACTGATTGGTCTCCCCAAATAGATCCCCTTCCAACTATCAAGTATACACATGGTATATCCCATTTCCTCGACAATCACACAGTTTGCTATTTGGTCCTTAAGAAGGCTTTATATTTTCATTCAGCATGTGAAATATCTGCACTGCCAAAATTGTAAAAACTCAAGGCAAACACAGATAGATGGGCTGCTGCCACAGATTTGATGAAGGACTTGTCAAACAGACAAATAAAACCACACTTTGTGAGCACTCATATTGAAGCCTTGCCACTCGCCTCTGCCTCTGCTGCTTTTCACCAGATGTTTTCCTCCAGAGTTCAGTGACACTGCATACTCTGGCCACAAACTAACCTTAATGTAGACAGAGCCAAGTCGGCAAATCTCGGCACCGGCATACAGGCGTCCCCCCTTTGCCTTTTCAGCAGGAAGTACACAAGAGAGCGAAGCATTTTTCAATGCATTTAGATGAGACCTTTAACAAAAGGTCTCTAATGCAGATATCAATGATCCCTGAGAGAGGCTATCGCAGTGAAATTGGCTGACAGCGATGTCACCGCTTGCATGAAAAATGATGGATCCAATTTGTCCGCTCGCGTGCTCCGTTCCTGCGGCAGTAGAGCCAAGACTGTGGGGGCGGTCATTAAAAGAGGAAGCAAGCCAGTAACTGTTACCGTACATATGCCTAACGAGCGAACTGCTTCAATTGCCACTTTACCTGCAATTTCATTCGGTTGTCAGGGGCCGCATGGAGAAGTTAAACATTTCAGCGACGATGATCGAGAACTGAAATACCTAAAAATACTAACAGGCTTTCGTTTTTTCATCACATTTTCATTGGACACATTCTCTAAAGGGCAGAATGAATGTATGACAAATACCTTGTAGTATCATTCAAGAGATGGCCTGCACTGGTGAACAGCTCCAAGTAATTCTCTTCCTTATACAATACCCGTGCAATATATGAGTGCCACTTGGCAAGAGGCTTGTTTGAGGGGAATATGATACAAGAGTGCGAGCACCCACCTCCTATAAGGCTATCAGAATAGATTTCTGGAGTCTTTGTTTCACTGCAAGGCTCTAAAGATACGCCGATAGAACACTGCCAGCTGTCCCTCGCGTCCCTAACGTCCGGAAGGCTTTGATGCTGAGACATGGGTTTTGTTTTAATGGAGTGACTTTAGGAGGCCTGGTGTGATAGAGTGCTCAGTGTGGCGCCCTTGAGGGGAAAGGTAAATTTGCTAAGTTAATCACTTAATGAGGCCAATTAAACATGAGGAGCTCAGGTGTAATGAGCGCCACCTCTGAGCCTGCAGCAAATGAGTGTGATTTCCCTCTCCGGGCCAGAAGTGGACGGTCAGGGCTAATCTGTTATCCGCTCCACATCCCAGTACTACCCAGTTAGGTCATTTAGATGAGGGAGATACCCAGCTCCGGGAAATACTGGCCAATACCTTTTACAGGTTTGAAACAGCAATAATAGCAATACACACATAAAAGGACATTTAACCCTTTCATGTGCAGGCTTGTTATCTTATTATGTACCTTTTATCCTATTATGCATCTCAGATGATTTTTAAATTATATCACTATTAATATTCATTATTCTGTAACTACCTAACTACTGTGCAGGTTCTGGGTAGAATACTATAGAATTGAAGTGTTGGCCCAAAGGGACCTTTGTAGTTCACAGGACTAAAAATGAATCAGTTTATCTAGCAAAAAGGAAAGAAAAAAGATCCAAAAGATGCTAAGCCTTCCAGTCCATGTTCTAAGTCTGGAACAAGGATCGATTCTTAGGATCATATCGGGGCTTATGTCTCATCCTACGTGCGTTTTTACTTTTAACACCTTTTACCGCAGATTTCTGTGAGACTTTCAAGTAGAAAAGGTTTCAGAAAGTCGAGCAAAGTTAACATTAGAGACATCACAGCTAATAGCCACTTCTCCATTGAAACAGTCCTAGCGATATTTAAGAGATCTTTAAGCCAAGGTCTTTTTTGTAAATAAAAAAGCTTACTTGTGTTCATCTCACTGATAGCACATCATAGCAAAACATCTGACCCACCCTTCTTCCTAAAGTGCCCTGCAATGACTAAAGCACAGGAGCAGATAACACCTAATTTATCAGTTCTCTTTCTTTGAGGTGACTTCACCGAACACACTCCCGCAGTGACCCCAGAGCACTCTCCAATATGTCCTCATTAAGCAGACAAGAATAAACCTCAAACACATTGGAAGGTTTTCATATCCAGACATCTATAAGCCAGAGCAGTAAAAAATTATGCTCTCTTTAATCAATTACAGTCACCTTTGGAGTAATATGCTCATGGACAGGAACGTGACAGGAGCAGATAAAGGACATTATTCTTTCCACATGTCCAGATTGAAACAAAGCTAATAGTAAGGGTACAACTGAGGCCGGCATCTGACTGAATATGTCACAGCCTCAGTGGATTTACATATGAATTAAGCAAAGTAGATGCGGTCAGCCCTAAGTTCACAGACATCCCTCAGACTGCATGAGATTTATTAGGTTATGATCACAGCTAAAATCTCCTAAAGAGGGCCTTGTGTGTGGCAGGTAAATGATGGGCTTCATAAAATTTTATAGCACAGCAATGAAACGGCATAAATCTCTCAGAAAGAATTGCGTCTTTTTGATATTCAAAACAGATGCGAATCTGAGAAAAATATTGAGGAGGTAAACTGAATTTAAACATGTATGGAGAGACAATCATCCCAGCCACTAAACCCACAATGAACTGTTTAATCTGGTGCAGCAGTAAGCCACTACATACTCATATGCGATTTCAGTTCCCTGCTTAACGCAAATAGCACAATGCACAGTACTGTGTCAAAGACAACGTTTTAAACCAGGTTCTGGTAAAAAAAAAAAAAAAGTAATTTTACTGTTAATATTAGCCTTTTACAAAAAGGTTTCATGATATATAAGAATAGTGTCCCTTCTGCTACACAACTGAACAGTGTTTGGTGATGTTGGAAGGAGTCAAATCCGGTAAGGAATAGATAACAAGATCTCAATTAAGACTGCAGGTGTCTTGCTACTTGCACTAGTTCATCATAGAGCTAAGCTTCACAGTGCATTAATATCAGGTGATGCAGTAAAGTGTAATAACTGCTGGCTCAAACAATGGGCCAATTTTATCGGTTAACATTTCCTAGCCTTAAAGATCTGCCTTTTACAAAGGATAACGTCAGTTCTCAGTCATATTAGGTGGTAATCAACCCAACTTCAGACCAGTTTACCACCATTTTAGTAAGAATATCAAGAATTTTATGCTCCAATTATGTAAATACACTTTTATGTTATGTTTATGTTTTTTATGTAGCTTATGCTAGCAAAGTATATGTATTGAATGCTCATATTCTCTTTTTTAATTGGCAATAGCATTTAAGCTACCATGCAACAGTACATTTACAAATGTACTTCTAAAAGCTTTGGCCTTTTTTGTGCTGAAAGGGGTGCTTACCTAGCTTTCATTAAACAGACAAAAATGCTCAGCCTAATTAAACCTACAACTAGGGTGCCACCAGACCCAGCTCTTTAGTACAGTATAGTAAAGTACAGTAAAAACTCACTAACAACATGAGTATCAGGGCTGAAAGTACATTGAAAGCTGTTATTGTTTTTTTAATTAGCACAGAATAGGCCAACACACAAAATGTTTTAACTAGCATTCATGCTAATTGCATGAGAATATTAGAGACAGTCCTTTACTTAAATGTTAAAAAGAAAAAAAAAGTTCTCTCTTTTTAATGTACATACTTGCGATCTAGATTTTGGGTAACCAGGTTGCACTTTCAAAGTTACAGTTTTACAAGCTACAGGGTTGAGTGAATGTCGAGGGACGTAACTGAAACGTACGTTTTTCATAACCTATAATGGATAATGCATGAAAAATGTTTCAAGTATGAAATGATAAAGGGATACACTCAGTAATAACAAATTAGTCCTAATTTTTCTTTTTCATGATTATATTCAAAGGTGAAAAAGGTAGATATACTAGGTTGTAACAGGCAAAAAAGTGGCATACTAAAAAAAAAACCTAAAACATCAAAAGCCTGGTGTGAAAATGACTTTTTTAAAGCGTTTACATATGTTTAACATAAATATTTGTAACACGCCTTTTTATAATTAATCACTTGTCATAAACACTAACTTGAAATGTGATATGATCACATACACAACATAATAAGCACTTGCACTTTTTTCATGCCAAACTGATTCATTACTTAGAAAACTCATATTAGCAGTGTGATATTAGATGTTCACATATTATGGCACCTCATTAGGTTCATTTTTAACAACATTACGTGTTCAGTCACTGACAAGAGACCACCCGTACCACTGAACAGTATAGCGCTAATGCAAATGGTGCAGTGCTGTACACCAGTGCTGCCTCATCAGTTCTGACACCTGAGTGGGATGTTAATCTGTGAGCCTTGCACACAGAAAAGCATCACGGCCATCTGCCCTGGGAACACATGCATCCATCTTTCTGAGAGAACAACAATTGCGTATAGGGATGGCCTGATCCTAAAGGGATAGACAGGAGTGTGTGTGTGTGTGTGGGGGGGGGGAGTTAAAGTGAGAAAGACCTCAAGATTCCAAGTACCTGGCTCCCTCTACTGTGCCAAGTAGTTTACCTATCAATAAATAAAGCCAGTTGTTCAGAATGGAAAAGCAACTATAAAGTACAGTTTGTGAGCAAACTTTTACAGTTGTTTTCACCAAGTTAAGAAGAAGACTGTGGGCTAGAGTAACCTCAGTTTTTTCTTGAAATAATGCTTTGTCACATTTGCTATACTGAGCCATACTGAGGTTCAAGATCTGTATTTTATTGTGAGCCAAAATAGTGGGCAATCGCAGTAAGTGATGTCAGTTACGCACACATTTGTAGGTATATGCAAGTCTGTAAGAAATCTATAACAAAATGTAAGAAAAATGTTGGATATTAGGTATCTGTACTTTCAGTCAATACAGCAAAAAAGTATCACTCTCCAGTTCGTTACAGATTACTCTAAAGGAATGAGAACGATGGCGTATCAACATTCATTAATTGGGACTACAGCTGCCAAGTACTAACAGACAGTTAGGCAGCTGCCTGGATTTCATTCACCAGTTTGTTGCTATTGAAAAGGGTTTATTCAATAAAAAAACACTGACCCTTTTAAAGATTTTTTAAAGAACAGGGACATGAGTGTATGGTCAGGCTACCCTTTATAGAAGTGTAAGAAGGGTGCAAGGACATGCCATACATTCCTCAAAGAGGTGAAAAAGAGCCTACACTAAGGTTCTGTAGGTACATATTTTACTTAATAAGTATTCCTTCGAAAATTTGCAGAATAGTCTGATGGTCATTGGAGGTTACCAGTGATGACTTGCTAAAGATATTCAGATATTCTATAAAAGTGCTAGAAAGTTGTTTAACTAAAACACTAGGCACACTAAAAGCTCAACGCAACTGTGAAGCATGGTATAGGGAGTATTGTGATTCTCCTATGCTGTCCATGGCTCTAGGCATCTAATTAATTCCACAATGGGAAAATTCCTCAGAAAAATGTTTGGGCATGTCTCTATGATCTGAAAATTAGAGGAAGTTGAAGTAGCAACTGGAAAAAACTGAGGAAAATCTATATTTTTCAAGGGTAGGTCAGAGTGCCTGACTTCAGTCACACTGAAATGCTGAGGTGTGATCTGAAACAGACTGTTTAAATAAAACATCCATCCTCAAAACACGCAAACCATCTAAACTGAAATAACGGATAGAGCAGGTTGTAATGCTGGAGCCTCCAATTTAAGTATTCCCATTTAGCTTCAGTGATTGATTATTCTGTTCAATGAAGATTAGGCACTATGAAATGTGTTGTTAATGAAATAAGGCCATCTATATTACTATGAATGAAGACCGATCAGATTTAAGGAGCTATTCATGCTAAAATATTTATCATTCTTTATCCTGCACTTGCTGCTTATTGCACTTCTGGTTAGACCTAAACTGCATTTCGTTGCCTTGTACTTATACATGTGTAATGACAATAAAGTTGAATCTAATCTAATCTATTCGGCATGTGTATACACTCCTTAAATAGAGGACACTGATTACTAATCCCTTAACCAAGTCAGATTATTAAAAAATATCTTCAAAAAGTTGATTAGAAATCATTTTTCCTCTCACTAACCTTCTCACTAAAGAGCCCACACAATAACCACAACAGGAATGATGTCACCTGAGACTTTTCCATTAGTTTTTATTTTTAGACCTTCCTCATGCAGTCTAATCAGCACGAGCCCTGGTGACACAATCCCCTTGCCGCCTGACTCGCATCTTATCAAACACTGGGAGCTTTTAGCCCTGCTTCCAGCCATTAACAGGGAATGAGCGGAACTCAGGGTGGAAAAACAGCCCTCCTTAGTGACTCCTGATGAGGTCAGGGTCCCAATCAGTGAGATAGAGATGAGCCTAATCCAAAACAAATGTCCCTCTCCCAATGATCTGAACACAAAATTCACTGATGGTATTCAGTTTTATACAACTGTTCCAAATACACAATCTGAATGACTGAAAAATGTTTTATATACATTGTTTCACCTTATAACATTGTTTTTTTTGCCATACCTGTAGTCAATGCTTTCAAAAAATGGAATTGCAGCTTTTGGTTGAAGAGTGTGACACATTAGGTTGGGAGTAAAGGAACAGAAAAGTTGACACTACTTTGGTGTACGAAACTGACAGTATCGACACAATTCTTTTGCTTTATTTTTCATTATAACGAATGATATTTCACCAAATCACAGCTAACACATTTCCTCTTGAGTTCTACTACAGGGGGAGTCAAAGGGGGATGAATGATGCTTGGAATATACTTGAGTGAAAGTCAAAAGGTATCTACATGTAAACAGACACAAGTATATAAAAGTAAAAAAGTAAATGTTTTAATAAATAATACACTGTTTTATTGGTGTGGTTCAGGAACTAGTTGGCATGTTTTTATTTATGCTGTTTGTGTGGGTTTTATGTACCAAAAATATTTAAATATTTTTTTTAATAAAATCTTTCTTCGTCCTTTATTTATTTATTATTATGCTGCTTTTGTTACTGAAACTTCAGAAGGGATATTTGTAAATGAATTTATCTAATTTGTTATAGAAAAACAAGGTACCCTCAGAGTCCAGAGCATTATAGCAGCTGCAAAGTGGAACCAAATCCATATGAAAGTCTATGTATCTGAATGCAATGTTACTAAAATCCTGTTGGTGTAATGGTCTGGTGTCCCATCACTTTTGTCCACATAGTCAGAATTTACTAGTTTGTAGACATATGTTTCTTCTGAAATCAAGTCCTCTCTTTGTTGCTGTACTCTTCAGGGCAGACTTCACACTATGGTTAAACACTGCTGTGAGAATATGATCGTGTTCAGCCACGGAACACGGTAGTTGATGAATAGTTCTGAAACATGCAGGGCGGAACCATTATAGCAGCTGTAAAGGGGCACCAACTTCCTACTCTTGGTGTAATGATCAGGCATCCAAATACACTTGTTCATATTATATAGACAAAAACAATGAGACGGCAGACCCAACAAGCACAAGAACACAAAAAAGCAACGAACTTTCAAAATAGAAGGATTTTTTGTTAGCGCACGATATATATATAATGGATGCTATGTTTTGAAACTTTAGCAGCATATACTACAATACACTTCTTTATTTAAAAAAATAGAACATAATGCTTATGAAAATCCATTAAAATGTATGGGAACTCAAAACGTTAGGCAAGACAAGATCTGGCCTTTGATTTTTGTGACTGCAATTTTGAAAGTGTAATGAGTAAACTTTTAATATTTGGAAAAGTTAGTAAAATTACACATTTTCCAAAATAACACTTTACAAAATTTGTTTTTTTATATATATATAACTATAAAATTCAGCTGTGCTGTGCTAATTACTCGCTATGAAAAACACAAGAATGAACAGGAGTGCCTTTCTCTGATCATTGACTCTGCTTGACAGAAACAAATGGCATGAGGTTAAAGTGCCCACTGGGTTTTTGGTCTCTAAGATACATTTAACATGTCACTGGTTTACACTAAAGATAAATTAAGAGTCATGACAATGTGAGGTCAAGCCAAAGGTCTAGCTAAACAACTCACTGCAAACACGAGCTTATCATCAATACATTCTCCATGTTTTAAGATCTTGGTAGTTAATGGCAAACTGACAGAGAGTTTCTAATAATCAAAGAAACCAGTCAACTAAAAACCATGTTAAGCCTCTGAACCTAGTATGCATCATTATAGAAGGTATATGTTATGATAAAACTGTTTGTTTTAAATAAACCTATGTGATAAGCAGGGAGCAATGCTTTTCCAAAGCATTGGTGATTTTTTACAGTCCCTATGAATTAAAGGCAGAAGAACAGATTAAGACTAGACAGGGCAACTGAAATGAAGAATGAAACCTTTCAGTGTGGATGTTATGAATATGGTTGCTTGGCTTACAGTGATAACACTTGATTACAATTTTAGACGGTGTGTCTATTTTTTTGCTGTAGAAATCTGCAGTTGTTTTGTCAGGAGTGGCAGCAGAAAACGCACATACAGTCCTTCATTGCAAACCTTTGGTTTAAAAGACATTCTTATTTATAAGATTTGATTTTACCATTTTAAAAATATAATAGAATCAGTCAATTCTCTTTTGCTGCCTGATGCTGAGACATTTCACATACCTCTTGGTCAGGTTGCTGCAATGTTCTGGTATTTGGTCTCCCAATCAAAAGGATTTAGAAAAACAACCGTGCAGAAAGAACAGCCTCTAGTCTTCTGGGAAGGCTTTACACTAGATGTTGGAGAATTTTAGTGAGGATTCAATTGCCTTCTACCACAAAACAACAGTGAGATCAAGGTGCTGATGCTGGATGGTCAGTTCTGGATCCTAAATGACATTCCAGCTATTTAATGGCACTCCATCAGATACAGCCACTTACTGATCCACAATCCAGTGCTGGGGGCTTTATATCCCTGTAGCCAATCTTTGTTTTTTTGGTTCATGTGCAACATTTCTAGAACCTCCCATTCCATTATTGGGGCTTTTTTGTGTGTTTATTTGGGTTCAGTTGAACACTTATATTAGCTCTGAATAGCTGAATTCGCTAATTAGGTGTCTGAATACTTTTGGACATATAATAAATGGGCTGAGGTTGAAATGTTTCCTTTGTTTACTGTTTTAATTTTTGTGCCTGGGAAACAACGACAATTATTTAAGTGTGCTCTATGGATTAAGATTTATTTTTAGCACAGGGACCTTCAATTAGCATGTCAACAGCCTTTTAATAAGGATCATATTTAGAAGGCCAGGAACTGTCCTTCTAAAAGTGCTTTATTTACATAGTAGAGTAGCGCCACAATTACTTTTATGGTAGTATGGGGCCACAAGCATTGCTTCATATTCCTTATTAATGTGAAGATGTTAAACAGAGATATTAATCCATGACCTACAGGTCAATGACAAGCCCTCATTCTACATAGCAAGTAGTCTATGGTTTGGGAGCAGCATGCTTAATTTGTTGATCCTCTTCACCACAGCAGCATTGTTAGATGATTCTATTGGCTTTAATCAGCAGAGTAATCCCACTCAAGGGATGCCAAGCCTCTCTGTAGAGCGGTTATCATCCTCCACATGAAGCTTGCTGATTTAGCAGAATGCCAGAACCTCCCCACCTCTAAAAGTTCATCAAATTAAAAAAAAGAATACATAAAATAATTTATCAAAAGTGCCACAGTGAGGCCCACTCAAGACCTTTGCTTCTTAATAATTAATTCCTGCAATTAGGCAACTTACTATGCTCTGAGCGTTTGGGCCCATGCAATATTCATAGCAATTCATAATTATGCAATACATTCCTTATATAAAAGTCCTATCCACAGAGGGTTGTCAATATAAAGACAATTTTATTTGGTTTATAACACTGTTTCATTTCTTCCAGAAGGGTCTGAGTGACTGAGAACGGTGCGCATCTTCTACACATACAGTGGCTCGCCACATTCTGCCATGTAATTCCTGTAGAATAAAAGAAAACGTGCATCCAGCATGCATTCGAAGCTGCGGGAGCTGAATATCAAAGTGCATGCAATGCAACAAAGGCTTACCTTGAGAAATAATGAAAGAAATGTCTGTCCTAGAGTCTGTAAACAGGAGAGCTAGAAATGGCATTAGAATTAGTGGGGCAGAGAAAGACGATGTGCAATGCATTGTGTGATAAATTATACATTATGTTCATCCCAGCATGGGAAGAGTCTTGAAGCTCTTGATGGAGCCTGAAGCAAACAGGGAACTGCTGCTACAGTGGACACACTGGACAAGTTTGGCTTTCATCTTGAGATGCGGTTCAAAGCCAGCTTCGAACAGAGCAAACTGGCAATCAAAGCTATTGTGTAACTGGACAGTGGTAACTTCACAAGGCCCTTCATCAGAACAGCTGCTGAGATCACACAGACACAGCTCTGTCTCCTCAATCTGCAAGGGCAGATCCGCCATGCAAGGTCTCTGAAACATTATTTTGTCAGAAGCGATGGCTTGGGGGGAAGTTCTGAAGGTCTTTAATCAGCTCCTCCAGGATCTCACACTCTATGTGTGATGCGTGTCGGCGAAACCATTTGGTGAAAGAGAAAAACTTTTTTTTACATCTATGTTCATGTTTACTGTTCATGAAACTCAGCCCAGAATGTCAATCCCACACATCACACATTCCAACCCTTCACCTGAAACGTGCATTGAGGTGTCAATCACTGATAAAGCTATGAACTGTAGTTCCCCATCTGTGTTTTCTCCAGTAATAAATATAATGGTTACCATGTAGCATTAATAATAAACTTAATAACAAACACAATAAACGTCCAATCCTATACATCAAATTCAATACCACAATATTTTTTGTAAGAAAGAAAATCAATATTATCAACTATATTTCTAACTCACATGCATGTACGTTATTTGGTTTTAATTAGAAAGTAGCTAATTATTAAGCCCTATTTTTGAAAATTAAAATAGGGCTATATAATAATATATAATAATAATAACTTGTTAATAATAACTAATTGTATTCTTCTTCTTCTTCATTATCATTATTAGAGTAATTATATGTTTTAAAGCATTGTCATCAGGTTCCTTGTCACTCATCTGTAATGATATGGGTTGAGGCAAATAAGATGTAGGTGCAGGAAAAAGAAAACACACACACATAAGTAAGACACAAGAAACACAAGACACAGGTAGATCCGGGGGCTAACAAAAGACAAGAGCATGGCAGACGCTAAGGGAATATAAACAGGTTCAACAGAGACAAGAGCAAAGTGGAACAATGAGAGATAACAGTAACAGAGTTTTTAACAAGTATTTTTACAAAGTATCCACAAACCCAGACTGAAACACAGGGGGTGTATACACACAGACAAGGGAAATGAGAACACCTGGGCAGGGAAGGAGACAGGAACAAGACAAAGGTGGAAACATAAAGGAGGCGGGACTAGGGTGGACACTGAAATGAAAACAACAACAAACTCACATGGTAGACACAAGACACGTGGCAGGGGTTAATAACAATATAGACATAGCAACAGGAGAAAAGACAGAAGAACATTACATAAACCAAGAAACAGGGGAAAAAGAGGGAGAATGTTACATCATTGTTGCTCAGCAGTGTTCTTCTTTTGTGTTTCTCTCTTCAACCATCATATCAAAAGAATGAAAAAATATCTTACCTTTTACTTTTAGGGGGGTGTTTCTGTTATCTTTTGTCTGAAACACATTCATTAAAACACATTTTAAAACAATACATTAAAGAATGAATATAACTGATAATGGCAATTGGGTTATTATAAATATCTTCAAAGGGCAAAAAACCCACAATCACAAATAAGATCTTTCACACATGATAAACAAAAATTACAGTAAACAAATCCATGACAATCAGGCACATTCATCTCTTCTCTAATGTTAAGAAAAGCAATTCATCACTCTAATACTTGGGAAATCATTAGACATAAAACACCACATGATATCCACAGTTACAATTCAGGATCTTGTCACATGACTGAAAGCTATGTCTTCATATTCCAAATCAATCACAATGTTTTGCAAGTGAAGCTCTCAGTCATGGTACATAACGTGGGAACTGTTCGATTTTCCAATAACCCCTGGAGGAGGAATTTTCCTGCAGTGGGACAGTATGAATCCTGCAACATTGGACAGAGTGAGCAGAGTGCCCTGCCCCCAATCAAAGCCCAAAACGAAATGGATGGAAGAAATCACTCCAGGGATCTTTTTGCCTCCTAAAGCAAGCCTGGTATGCAAATATTTTCATATAAAACAGGTTTCCTTCTTGCCAGCACCTTTCCTTTTCAATCAAAGCTTGTAGACCTTCTCATGTTATGACTTCACATCGGCAAAACAGATTAGGACTTCCAGCGATCACACAGACTTTTGTTTGCCTTTTTTTGCATTTAAAAACTATTGCCCACCCCCTTATAATCCACACTATAATATCATTATCAAAGAGGGAAGCAACAATACAACATGGAGCTTAATCATGTTCATAAGCACACTCCTCCTCCCTCATAAATCTAATCTCATTGGTAAAATGTGCAACAAATGGATAGTCATAATTTAGCCTCAATATTGTGTGAATATTGAACCAGTTTCATGCATCGAATTGAATTAAGGTCTAAGAGATGTCATATACCATGTTTCCTTTTGAATTTTTTATGTATACACTATTTGAAAATACACTATACAGACAAATGTATCGGGAAACACCTGTTTTTCAGGGTTTAGGCTGAACCCCTTATTCCAGTGAAGGCTAATCTTAATGCTTCAGCATACCAAGACATTTTGAAAAACACCATGCTTCCAACTTTGTGGACACAGATTGAAAAGAACCTTTTCTATTCCAGCATGACTGTGCACAAAGGACAAGTTTTGTGTGGAAGTGGCTAGGGCTTACGTCTAGTCATACCTTTATAGGTGAGACCATCGCACCTGGTTGCAAGATAAATTGTCACTAATACCAAGCATACATTTTACACCTAGCTGTAAGTAGGTGTACTCATCATACATCAGTACACATGTATTTGTTTACACATGTGTATCTTTGGCCACAACAAAAGCAGCACTGCTGTGTGTTATCCAATTCATCCCAAAAGGGATTTTATGTGCATAATATCAATATGTTTACTTGTAGTTTCCATCAGAAACCTGGTTTGACTCAATCAGTACATTAAATAAAATCAGGAGCTGCTGGAGGCATTGAGGAAAAACCCAACCTGTGTTCTCCTTACCAGCTCACTAAAAAGGAAAAAGGAAAAAAAGTAGGGCTGTAAAGCGATTAATTAAAATTAACTAGTTTATCGCAAATCTGGGAAAAAACTAATTGCAATTCTATGTCAACCCAATATATAATATATAATGAACACACTCAGTCATCAATTTTACAAAGAAGGCTTTGTTTA
>JBBPDB010000001.1:38485727-38496396 GCA_037974465.1 Brachypetersius altus
GTTTAATTTTCAAATTAATCACGCGATCAATTTATTTTAAAGCGTTATAGAAAATAAATTAACGCAAATAGTTAACGCATTATTTTTAACAGCACTAAAAATATATTCATACTTTTTCGCTTTCCTGTTTGCATTTATTCTTATATTAGCTTGGCTAGCAGATAGCAGACACATTATCACACGCTGAGAAAAATGGAATTAATGGTATCTGCCCCGGTGCCTTTTCCACAGTATTTGGGGGTCCTGAGTATTGATGAACAGGGTAAAGTGGGCTAACACACCATGCAGAGAAACAGTTGGACAACAGCAACTATAATAACCAAAACATACCAATATGTTAACAGAAGCTGATTAAATGAAAAATTACTAACGTGGCTTGTCTATTTATACTTTTGCTTTAATTGCTTAGTTAAGACCTGTTGGTGCATCCAGCTCATTGTGAAAACATTTGAAGTTGAAGTTAACAGTCCTCTTTGTTCTACAGTTTCCATTCCAGAGATGAAAGGTGCTGGTTCTGAGTTTTTCTTAAAATGAGGAAAAGAAAAAAAAACTCATTGATGAGAAAAGGAGAATAAACTATGCAGGATACAGAGTAATGTGTCTCAAATATGCCACCACAGCAGGGTTCTCACTAGCCAGGAGCTATGTCCATAAATTGCATACTTCATCCCTTCCGGGTGCGTGACAGCCCTAAAGTCCATCCAATCGAGCTGAGATATGGGGGAGGATAAGGAAAATATGGCTAATGGCAGGGCTGGAATACAAAACTCAAGAGAGTGGTGGCAGCACGCTCTGAGCCTTACAGACAGGATGGAGCACAGTGGGGGCTGGGATTGTTTTGGCATACATCATGGTCCTCAGATTACAGTAGTAATGTCCACCCAGGAGGCCAGGACTGCCTCACTCATGTTACCCTGTGGAATTCAGCATGGACAATAGCCACAAGCAGAGCTAACAGTCTCCTTCGCTACACCTGCACTATATAACCTGTTAGGAATAAATTGCTAATACAAGATGCAAGGCACACAGCATTGCAATGGCTTGCACCATCATGGACAGGAACAGGTCTGCAAGTAATGAGTTCCGAGAGAGAAAAGGCACTTTAATTAGGAAATCCATAGTTTCCCAAGGTTTCTAATCTGTCATTCACAGAAAAAATGAAGAGTTTGACAAAAGAGAAGAAAGTCCTCTTATCTTTAGGCCTTAGATGTGTATACCGCGTTCGTGTTAACTGATATAACTACACTTTTGTGGCAGACATGGCAAGGTCTGACAGAAAGCAGTGAGATTAATGTGTCCTCTGGACATACACAGGTGCATTTAATACAGACAAAAACATGTGAGATTGAGGAGGAGCCCAGATGGTATCTATAATGAATGGAAGCTCTCCAAGATTTTACCCAGTGGATGAGGTTCTGGTGACAAGTGAAGGAAATTGGTAGTGCTGAGTGTATTACTGGTCTCTTTATAGTCGAATTCTGTTCTGCTACGTGCCAGGAAAAGAAGCTGTGATGCTGCTGCTTTCATGAACCTACCCTTGAAAAACTTTGACATCCGTGACCGTATTCCGTGCGGCTTGGAGAGTGTCTCCTCCCCGTCGGTGTCCTGCAAACATAAATCAGAATCTCATTCTTTGATCTAATTACATTTCGATGCAGCATGTTCCTCATTCAGCGAACCTGTCAGGTTCCATCTTAAAATGATATATAGCAGTCTAACCAGAGTGGCTTCTTAAGTGGAAGTGCATGCATTTTTCGCACAGTCAACTACCAGATGAATGGGTTTTTACATAGATACTTATTTAAGTTCCTTTTATTTCCCTTTATGTGTAAATCACAAAAACAATTCCTCAACAAAACCATAAATAAATTAATAAATAAACCGGATCATCTCGGCTTTCATGTGATTGTCAGCTTCTCATTAGCGTACACAGATTCACTGTGTTTAACTCTGCAAAATGCTCATTGAACAGAGATAAAAAGGACTAAATAGCTTATCAAGAGGAAAGCATACAGGCCTAGAGTATGCACTAGCACTGTCTATAGAACATGAACCAAAGATAGATGGGCTATGTTTTCCTAAGTGGTTCGATGGTCCAATGAGGAAATCCTGTGCATCTCAGCCTGATTAATGACTTTCCTCTCCTTAATAAACAGTAATTGAACGGTAGGCTGCAGAAGGCCTATCTGCTGTGCGAGGTGAAGAGGTGCACGCAGCAGCCGCAGCCTACAGCATAGTCTGGGGTTGATTATAGTTGACCTTGCGTCTAAAACAGCTAGCCTAAGCTGGGTAACTGTAGACAGAAAGGACAGAAGATAAATGAGTAGATATTGTATTGGCAGAGAAAAGGAGAATCAATAAGTCAATCAATACGTATTTGATATTTTTATCACAAAACTCCGCAGAGGAGGAACGCAATTGATCATTCGTGCCTGGACACATTGGCATATCTAACAATATTAATTAAGAAAAACTGTTTAGCCTGATTGATTGATAAAACAGCTAGCATCATTAAAATCAAAGAGAACTATGGTTACATAGAAAGTGTCCATGAACATGAACAGAAAGGACTGGGGTTTATTATATCACACTCTCTCTCGCTATCACTTTTTTACATATATAATATTCAACAATTTATTTGTTGGACTGACGACTGCAAGACAATCGGTTGAGGAATAACTGTGCGTGTATTATTTCCATAGTGCAGTGATATTAACCCAGTTAATGCAACTCAAGCTGGCTATGCTTTAAGCAGATGGCCTGCGCTGACAAGAACACAATCATATAATTGAATTTGGTCATCAATAAGGTGCAGAGAGTGTCTCTTTGATAACACGGCGGTGGAAAAGCAATGCCATTCACATTCGCTTCCTCCATGACGTAATGTTACTCATCCCTGATTGTGGCTCAGGTCACTGAAATATGATAAGCAGGGTTCAACGGGGCCAGCTTATAATCAGACTAACAGTTTAAGACTCCATATCTCCATACCATAAGTTTTTAGCAGGTGATAGACGTCTGCTCATTTACAAATATAGCGGCAGTGATCATTTATTAACTTAGCTGCTATTTGTACAGATCATGGCTATTTTTGAAGGTGGTGAATTAATGCGTTTGATTGATATAGGGATACCTCAGCCGCATAACTTTCTTTGGGGCTATATGTCATCTCTCCGTGCACAGACATAAGCATATGTAGGGCAATCATAACTCACAAAAACCCCAACACTAGTGCCACGATGTACATATTACTGTCAAAGCTCTGAAACATAGATCCGCTCGCAGGCCATACTCATGTATTATGATGCTGAATAATAAACATAGACAGGCAGAGAGTCCTATTCAGCCAGTATGTGTGCATGGGGAATACATGCCTTCAACAAGAGAATATTTATTGAGCTGAGCGGAGTGTAGAGCAAACATGCTTAACGGTTTCTATTCCACTGTTCCTTTGTGTGTGCCCTACTTGATTAGCACTTACATGTCTTTAGTGGATTGAATGGGTCTGAACACTGCAGTCACCAAAAGGCCACCTTGTCTGCCACTAAATCAAATATTGTTTTGAGCAGCCATGATGAGTCTGCCAATTAGCTGCGTGAAGAGTGAAGAGAATTGCTGCCATTATACGCTTGCCATTCACTGGATCTATAGCACCTCCGATTCAGCCATCTCTGTATGTGAATAAATGTGATAAGTAATGAATATGACTATTGATGAGGCCTTTAACAAGGTAATAACTGCAGTCCCTAGTCAATAATTATTTCGATAAGAATGTCTTTATTATGAAAATGCACACGACGGCAAAAATTGCCAACCAAAACAGTACCCAGTGGTGTAATTGCCTGAAATTATAGTTTTCATTAAATACAATGCTGTATGTTATTGATTGTTTAAATAAGACTCAATATCTCCCTCCATTTCAAAGGAGTGTGAAATTGCATGCCACTGTAATATTCATAGTTGTATATGTTCATTAATGTTATGAGAGCCACGATGCTAAAAGACAGAGATTACCGGACCAGTATAGGCCCGGTATCTAAATGGCCCAATATTCTGAAGCCAGATCTCAGAAGAAAAGCAGACTATGTCTTCTCATAAGCACAGCTATCACATGCGTAGAGCAGAGCAGAGAACATGAAGGGCTGTGATTAGTTTCGGGCTATATGCCACAAATGAAATTGTAACTGCCTCTATAAATTCTGGGCAACGTGAGTTCCGTACCTCATGCTCTTGTTCCAACCCAGACTGCCCTCTGGGCTTGGCGAGGTGAGAGCCTCTCCCCGACTCTCCTGCAGCAGAGCCATTTACTGAAGTCTGTCAGACAGGCAAGACACACTTCACTTACCAACATTATAAAGTCATGCCCTGGTATTTTTAGCTGTGAGTGACAGATCAGAGTGAAAATTCGAGCGATTCTACAAGCTTTCGTTCTACACAACCAGTAGGCTTTAAAGTATGGCTGTCATGATCTCATCTACACTTGATTACTTGATGAAAAAAATGACCTTCTCAATGATTCGTTGCAAATTTACATTATAGTGATGAATATTTTATATGCTCCTACTGAGCTATCTTACAGGACGAAATGGAATACGATGAACACGCCCATTTACAGTATAAGTATTTTTATGTTTCACAAAGTATTTCGCATCTTTTTATATTTGTACTTTTTGTTTGTATTATTTTTTAGTTTGTACATTCCATGAGTTTTATTATTAATACTATTTACTCAAGTACTCATGAAAATCAGTGATTTTTAGATTATAGATATAATCAAGAGCGACATCTCTACATTAAAGGACTTCCAATGAAAAGTTTCTCCTTCACAGATGACATGCTGTCAATAACTAGATAATACCCCAACAGCTTATGACCTTAGAGGAGATGTTTGAGGGTATTCTTTGAGTAGTGTTTCCATCAGAACCTCTGAAGGGGGCTTTGTGAGGGCTTTCACTCCCACTCTTTGGTCGGGGATACTGTTCCTCTTCAACCTCACTGGCTTCCATCTGTGAGAAAAGGCAACATTTCACTCAACATGTTCTTCTGAAGAGCATCCAGTTCTACTGTTCAGCAGATTGCATGGTCAAAATATGCCTGTGTGTTTGTTAACAATAAAAAATGTGTACAAAATAGCAAATGGTAACTGTATGTTTCTACATACAGTAACAGTGTGATTTGGTGTGTAAAGATTTTTCAACCAAACTATGCCTGTTGGATCACATCATTCAGCAAGACAACGTAATGCCCATATAAATTCATCTAAATGTCTGAGATGCTTTTGTAATTTGTTATTGGACTTGTCTCCATATATTCTGTGATATCAGTATTAGAGGTGAGCTACAGGACAGTATTCATGTTTTAAAGAATATTGACTACCTTCATGTTTAGTCCAATTTGATGCAGTGCAGTGTTCACAAGGTTAAATGAAAATCTTACAGAGTATTTCTAAATGTGGCATCCCTGGTTCATTCTGTCTCTCCTGGTTGAGAAACACTATTAGGGTATCATGTATCATGAGAATATCTTGACGTATTGTTATATTTTTGTACTAACGCCCACCCCTAATCAGTATTGCAAAGGCCAGTACTGCAATATTGTGATACCAATTATCTTCTGTGCGTGTGTGTGTGTGTGTGTGTGTGTGTGTGTGTGTGTGTGTTTTGGCTTTTCACCTGATCTATGGGCAGATCCACCTTCATGTTGCCAGCCTCTTGCACCTCAGACACGCCCACCATTTCCTTCCTTTTGTCTTTGGCTCGGAAAACCCAGTCCTCTGAGGACAGTAATTAATCACAGTTACTTGGGTCTGAGGATCCTGCCATTCTACACTATCTCCTTTTTCCTGTAGTGGAGAATGTGATCAATGCCTCTGTCAAATTGTTTATTTGTGTAGAGCTTAAACAAGGGCAGTGGCTATTGAAAAGTTTGATTTCCCTGGTGATGCTCTTGGAAGTTCATTCAAAAGTCAACTTGAAAAGTCAAAAAAGACATTGTGGGTGCTGCAGCTTTTTGGGTGCTACCGAAAATGCAAAGGAGTCTGTGTTCTGTTAGAATGAACAAAGTAACAGAGTAAATGGTGGTTAATTATTACAGTGCCAACTATCAAACAGGAGAGAATTAATTGAAATAGAACAATATTCCGTTTCAGTGAGAAGGCACAAAACTGGCATTGACTGGTATTGAATTCTTTTGACTTCAGTCAAACACAAAAATGACTAAAATCCTGTGCTTTTTATTAGCAGGCAGATTTATAGCATGGGTAACACAGTTTCTGTGATGGGAAAACATTCCTTCCTTTAAATCAGCCTGCATACTTCATAAACCTGTCAATAGCTGCACTCAAATGTGGAACGTAACAGCAATCTATACCAATGACAAACAAAATCAATCCAAAGTAAATGTATAGATGGCATTATGGTACAGATGACATTAGATTAGATCTATAGCATCATCGCCAACATCAAATTAGCTTCATCCAAGCAAAGCAATTCACAGCACATTCAATAGTCTTTTTGTTTTTTCACTGAGATGCAAACTACACTGGTCACTGCATCTGACATTCAAAGGTAAGACAATCTGTGTTAATGATAGGCTGCTAGGAGATGCACTCCTCCTGCAATTGGTGATGTCAACAGCACTCACGCGTATGGCATGCTTTATTACCCCTCTGCAGTAACTGATGTATTTAGAAAGGACGCCTATGCTTGGCTTTTTTTCTACCAGTTTCTGCCATTAGTGATGGCATTATGAGAATGCTTTGCCACATGGGATGATCAAGTGTCCAGAGCCGGAGCTGGAGACTAGGCAGGAGCGCTTTTTACAAGCCTGACTGTAGACATCCCGGCCGGCACTAATGCGGCCTCGACGCGGCCCAGGGAAATTCAACTCCATCACCAGGACTGCTGCCTCGGCTCTTATGTGTGAAGTGATGGCAGCTGCACAGAGCCTGCAATTACTCACCGAATGACCTCATAGGATCTGGGAGAGGTGATGCACTTAGTGTTAAAATGCTCCTCAAACTTTATTTAAATCAGTGGTGCTTTCAAACAGATACCAAAAAACTAAAGCAAGGTTCTTAGATAAAAGGTACAAATCATTAGAGAAATGATGACTGTCGTGTTCAGGCAGTAATAATTTAACAATGCGCGTGGGTAAGAGAGAAGAGAGTCAATGTTATGTCTAAAACGCCCTCATCTTGTTGTGCTATTTGTACTGAATAACTTATGAACATTTTGATTCGCTATCAGAAGAAAATTGGAGCATTTTGTTTTCCTGGCACAGCTAACAAGGCTCACTGCATATATTTTCAGCAAAATGGCCTGATTGAACTCATCTATGATTTAGAGCGCTCCGAAGTATTTGAAGTTTTCACACGGTTTAATATTCATCTCGTAAGGCAGTGTTCCATCCAGGAATGGAAGCAAGCTCCCTTGACATAGGTAGTCTTTAGAGAAGCGCCTGCAAATTCAAAGTAATCCCTACCACACGCAGCCTTGTTATCTGTTTTGTGCCCCACACATGTAAGAGCGTGAAATCTCTCTCTCTCACTCTCTCTCTCACACACACTCACACACTCACACAGAAAATAAAGCTGCGTTCCACCAAAACAACAGCCTCGCATCCCACCACCACTTAATCTGGCAGTGGTAAGGGAGGAGAAACAGCAGTGGAGGTGGGGGAAAAAAAGAAAGTTACACATAACTGTCACACCCACCTTGTGCTGAGTAAAAGTGTGGGATTTTTAAACCACGCCTCTGCTCTTTGGCTCTGTCATGTTTGGCATAGAAGTGGGAACCTGTAGTGCCTTCTGGTCGATCAGCAAACTACAACAGTGAAGAAGGAGCAGCCATCAAGCAAAGCCAATAACTTTGAGGTTCAGGTTGTCGATGACTAAGTCACTGCCATTGGTTTAAAACCCATCTCTAATCATAGGAAAACTGTTTTGGGACGCCGACTTGTTCCACCCCTTTCCTCTCTTTTTTTCTTTATATTTTCTATTGACCTCAATATTTCACAAGCTGATATGCTTTGTGGCTCCCCGGTGACTGACGCCGTATTGAATTCGTCTGGTTCCAATACATCCCCTTGCACAAGCTATCAATCACCAGAGAGCTCAGCAAACTAATCATTTATTAATGAAACAGAGCAGCCATGAATTTCTAACTGCATTCGTCTTATTTATCACTCCAGATCAAACAATGAGAGTCCAAACAGGCTTAAAAGGAGAGGCAGTTGGAGGGAATAACTTATTCCTAGGCAGACGGCAGACGGTTATTAATGAAAAGAAAAAGGCTGGGGGACTGGAATGTGGAGAGAGAGATGAGGGTGCAGTAGGGAGAAGAGTTATAGGGAGAGTGATGCTTTGACAGCAGGATGCATGTCTGCATTAATGCTCCCACAAAAGGCAATTTTCCTCCAGCTGGCAGTGCATATCCACCATAGGTAGCAAGGTGAGCCGTTTCTGTCCCCAAGTGAGGCCAAGAAAAGACTTAATGTATTTTTTTCCTCCAGCTTGGCTGGTGTTGTTAGTTGACTCCACAGATAGGCTGCTCAGGGGCACTTCACTGATCTCCAGCTTCCACTAGAACGCGCTCCAGGCCGCAGAGTTTGCAAGCCTTCTAACACGGGGTCTGGGGAAATCGACCAATATTTTTCGAAACTCGCCTGCTTATTTTTTAATGCAAAAGAAAACTTGTGAATTCACACAGCTGTTGGTGGTCCAGAGAAACATAAAACAACAATCCAAGCCATGGTTTGACAAGAATAAGTTAAAATTTTGTTCATCAAAATATTTGAAACAGAGCAAATGATAAAACTAATGATATATCTGCAAGCAGCATCGAAGGGGCCAAACACCACAGGAGTACCAGGCAGATGTATCAGAATAACACCTGAACTAGACATCAGTCTTTATACGCTGGTTATACCCTTAACATTCAAGGTCCAGTTCGAGAAAGCAGGTTTTTTGAAAAATTCTCATTGATTTTCCAAAAATTCGGTACAGTAGATGTACATGTTAATGGTGGGTACACAATCTTTGCCCTGGCAATAAACCATAAGTTTGCCACAACTCCAAATAAGCATTGCTGACATGTTTTACTTCCAGTTTTGATGTCTTTGCCATCAAATGGCACTGAACAGAAGCACCTTAATTATTTGCCCTAGCAAAAGTTTTGGTCAAAAAAAAAATTGGTCAAAACCCTCCGTAAATGATACATACACATCCCACCACAATAATGCACTGAGGGCTTCTATGGCCTGAGAATCAATAAAAAAAAGGACAACACCAAGATTGAAAAAAGGCTGAATAACACATAATTTCCCAGCTTGGGTCCCAGCTAAGGTTGGTTGAAACTTCTGCCACAGTGCACAGTGTTCTACTTCTCAAGTGTAGTTTGGGAGGGAAAAAGTGGGGGGCATGAAACAGACGATTTTGAAAAGTAAAAAAAACATCCATGCTTTCACCCAAACAAAATTTTAAAAATCTTTGAACACATTTTGCTCAGAACCCTTTGTAGAATGGTGGTGATAGGATTAACGATCTGGAACTAGTTCACAAGAGCGGGTTTGTCAAAAATCCAATATGGTAAACTGCAATGCATGCATTCAAATCAACATTATCTAAGGATTCGGGGTAAAAACATAACCCTAGGACAAACTGTTCAAAAGTTAGGAGCAAAAATGTATCTTGACATTGGTAGTGCTACAAAGATGGACAGACTGACCTGTGCCTGGATATTTTGGACCGTCCTCTATCGATGTACCGAATGTAAGCAAAATCCACCAAGGAGTCCAATGGGCTACCACAGACATATAATATAATAATATAAGAAAGTATAATAATAGTGAAAAATTGCCTTCCAAATTTTGTGCTTGGCCCCTAACAAGGAACTAGGGATGATGACTGCATCTTGTCTCTAAAATCTCCAATATGCGATAAGAATGCAGAGCATTAAGCTGAAGAGTGCTTGAAAATCCCATCATTCTGAAATGCCAACACCACAAACAAGAGCCTCTCAATGCAGAAAAGCTGAAGTCTGTGTTTCAGGTTGCAGATTACACACTGTCTGACCTAACAGTCGGTGTGTGTTTCTATCAGAACTTTCCAATCACAGATCAGCCTGAGGTCAGACTGACCGGGTAATTCGTTCGCTCAGGTGAGACAACAGAATTGGCACATGCCTGTCTTTAAAACCCCAATCAGTAAATGACAAAGTTTCTGTTGTTCCCCAAAAAAGTATGGTACATTCCCATTGCTTCTCCTGCAACTCGAGGTACGATTGTTATGTGTTAAAGCATTTAAAGAGGATAAGCCCACAATCTTCTGTGCCAAGGCCGTTGCTATTGTCCAGAAATTTTACATAGTAACTTGTAACAACCGGTTTCTGATTGCGGAGTTACAATCAACTAGGAACTGGATAATATTTGTTCATAACTTGACTGGCTATTGGCCAATGTGTTTTTATTTCAGTCTGTACTGTAATTATATACGGTAAATAACATTGTTCCTTCACCCAATAAAACAGAAGGTACTGTTTTTTTATGTGAATTAATCTGATATATTCTTACAGAATTAAAAAAAACAGTGTCCTGCCTCCTGGACCCCCACCAGTCTGGGTTCAAGACGGCTCACTCCACCGAAACGGCTCTCCTTGCTGTCTCAGAAGAA
>JBBPDB010000001.1:38496496-38512930 GCA_037974465.1 Brachypetersius altus
AATGTTCAGGGAAGTTCAGGCCGACACACAGAGGGTGAAGACTTTTACCAGTTTTACAAATGTGGGTTTTATGGCAAAACACACACATTTTCCTTTTATTCGCACTTTTTAGTGATTTGATGTTATTTTATTTATTTGTTTTATTTAAATATATGGGTATGTACTTCTAACATGGTTGGCTGGCAAAAAGTAAATTCGAGTCAGAGTGTCTCTGTGTCTGGAATGGATGGACAGTATTCTTGAGTTTATAAGGTAACAATAATATAAAAATAAGATAACCTTGTTTGAATTGTGAAATAGGTTTGACTAAAAGAAAATTTAGATTTGGTCTGTTCTACTAGGTACTATATTGACTGGGTTAAATAGAATTGCCTCACTAAAAAGGAGACTAAATTACAAATGTATTGACTAAAATGTCATAAGTTTTGCGAGCATGTTCGTGTGCGTGCGTGCGTGTGTGTGCGCGTGTGTGTATGTGTGTGTATCTTTGGTCAATTTTATTTTATTATTTTTTATTTTTATTTGAGGTTTCCTTTTTAACTGAAAGCCTTGTTCAATTACAATGGTGATTAATAATCGTGATTTTAATATTGATCAAAATAATCGTGATTATCATTTTGGCCATAATCGTGCAGCCCTAATTAGAACTATTTGTTTCACCTGTGATTTTAAAGGCTGTGTAAACGTGTAATACGTGTAAATGCCATAAAGTGCAAGGTTTTGGTTAAGATGAAAACTATTGTTGATTAAAAAATTTAAGAAAAAAAAAAAGAATCAGAATAGGCCAAGTTCAAAATCAATGTTGGTTAGTTATTATGAATTGGGTGGGATAAAGCAGAGGGGGAAAAAGCATTTCCAACCTGAGTGACAAGACAGCAGCTCATAAGCTTGGCACGCAGGAACCCCCTGCTGCATGACTGAGCCGCTTCCTCTGTCGAGGCAGAATCGTCCTGAGAGGCAGCAGCTGGATCGGCATCACCACAATCCCACCCATGGGAGTGGCACTTCCTCCCCATTCAGGAAGCCACACTCAGGATGGCAGCTGGTCCACGAGGGGCAGGGGTGTGAGCGCTACAAGGGGACAGATTCCTCTGTAAATCTGCGATTGGGTTTGGCCTGTATGACCTGATCTCGTGAACATGCAGCTGGGGTTCCCTTCTAGGCAGCATGATCATTTCCAACACTCACGAAGTGACAAACCAAAGAACTTCCCCCTCCAGTTCAACATTCAGTGACACCACGTTCACCACATCTGTCATACCAGTGGGAAAACAAACACCACACGCTGAGCCCAAGCTTTCATCTGTTACCACAGCACTAGCTTCAGACACACTGCTGTGGGACTGAAACACCGCACCCACATTTACTTTTACTCTCAAAGCTGTAAATGACCCGACCCAGACATTCATACACTCAGCCTCCAAGACCAAAGCAATATGTGCTACAAATACTTCACATTCATGGCTGAGAGAAGACAAATCCTTTCAGTAATGATCCAGTTTGTTGTCAAACTGTTGATAACATTTTTTAATTTCTCTCCAGAACATGACATCATTGCATGATGTAAGAGGCTGGAGAAAAAGAGAAATGTATGGGGGGAGGGCAGTTGGTGCTAGTGGCTGAGTGAGCTTACAGCTGTCTCTGTCTCCCCCTTGTGTTTGACAAAGTAACAGCACACTGTAGCATTCAGGTATTATGACAGACTGGAATGAACTTGAATTATAATCATTTGCTCTGCTTTGCCTAAATGTCTTCATCCCAGTTCACATGAGCTTTATAATGGCATGATATTATTAGTATTACTATTATAACAATAATAAGATTCACTTTCATTTGAGACGTTTTTGTCCATCTCTCTCTCTCTTTCTCTCGCAATGTGTTATATCAGCCAAACAGCACATCTGCCAGTTCATCAAGACAGAGTTGCAGTTCTTCCCCAAGCTGTTGCTGCAAAGGCAGTTGATTAAAACAGCTTCATTCCCATTGCCGCTTTCATCAGATTGTTGAAGAAGCATAGAACAAAGTCTACAAACCACACTAAAAGATGAAGTTGAGTACAAAACAGTACAGAATATCAAAGCTATTCTAAGGAACAAAAGTGGAACGAAATAGTGAACAAATGCCGATTACAGGTAAATATAAACAGATGATACAGCTAAACCTTCGCGTTTAATGACAGTTTAATGAGACTTTGATGGCTCTTCCATCTTCATTCTACCAAAGATAATTTGCCACTTTCTCCAAATTATTTCCTCCTCTCAATCAAGTTGATGATGCATGAGAAGTCAATTAGAAAACTACACCTATAGAGCGGCCACGAGAGCTTTCTCCGTTCTCCATCACATCAATTGGCACGCGTGAAGCCATCATTTTTCTAACTTACAACGAACAGATGTCACACTCTCTTTTTCGAAGCTGTCCCAACCTCAAACTGCTGAAGGGGCATTATTTCTCTGGGTCCTATTTGTGAGGTCTCATCCCACCGTGGACCATCCTGAAGCATCAAGCGCACACTTCCACCCACAACTCCATCTCACAACAATTTATCCTCATTGTTTGGAAGTGAGGGAGGGTTCCAGCGCTCTCCCTTGGTGATGGTGCAAAGCCCGTAAGACTGGTTGCACTTGATCAAGTGGAGCGGGTTTGGAGCATTGGGATTGCCCAATAGAGATGGAGCTGAGAGAAACTCAATGCCTCCTACAGACAGTGATTGATGAAGGGAATCACCTCGTCCACCACTCCAACTGCCAGGGATTGGGCTGATTGGAGATGTTATTGAGATTCTGAGAGAGTAATACGTCTCTCGACAAACTGATGGTCCACACGCGTGAGCAGCAAAGAACAGGAGTCTTGTAAACGTTGGCTTATACTTTCTAGTTGAAACTCAGGATTGTGCACCAGAAACAGTCACATCACTCTAACCATGATTGCTGATTACAATGAGAAATGTCTCAATTTGCCTGTCCTTATAATAAGCCTCTAAAACTCTAATCCTTTGTTAGAGCTGATTTACCTCACAGAATTCTATTTATGGCACTTCACTGTCGCATTTACTGCAATATTTTAAATAAGGTGTCAATTAAATCTTAACTAAATTGCTGTATGAAGAAAAGGACTGATTATTGTGCTACAATAACTGCAAAAAACAAATAACAGTACTGAGGATGCTCATTATTTAAGGATTCAGAACAGGAACAGGGTCTGAAAAACATTACGATCATGAGATCCTTACCTCAAATAATCTATTTCAAGTTATCTTGCATGTTGCGTAATGTAGTGTTTTAGTCACAGCAATCAGTCATGTTGCACAACACTGTTGCAAGACTTACCAGGTCTCTCGGGGGCTTGCCTCTCTTTAGGGGAGGAGGAAAATCGTTCATGATACTAAAAAATACAATATTGCTCATGTTAATTCTAGAAGAAATGGCATAATTTCAATGAGAACATCTTTGTCCCTCTAGTCACTGTTGTAATAATAACCCATACCTTTGTAACTGTAACTTTAAGGAAAAATCCTTTACTACATAACCCTTAACTATGTGTTTTCATGAGATCTTGAGTTATGTCAGTTTATGAAAAGAGTAATTCAAAAATTATATTTATGTTCTTACGCATTGTTGTGGTCTAGGATTAGTCCTTTGTTTGGAACGCACTGAAAATAAGACAAAGGACGGAATTTCTCTGCTCCTACAGCTACATAATACTGGTTGTTTCCAAGCTCAGCTGCCCCACGTACTGAAGTCCCATCCAACATGCACAACCTAGGAGAGAGTGAAATCACTGAAATCACTTCTAGCTGAGTTCTGAATTCTCAAGGGACAGCATATGCACATACTACCTGTGCACAGCTCCCGTGCGAAGGTTCACTTTCTCCGTTACCATGGCCAGTACGCTCTCCCAGCTGGTGAGTGTGTATTTTGGTAGCAGTATCCGAGCTGGAGGAACCAAGATATCTCCATTGGTAAAAACACTACAAAACATAATCACATTTGGAACTCAGTTCGGAAAGTTCATACTGATTTGACAAGCAGTACCGTGAGAAATACAACATTGGATGGAAAAATCTAAACCAGAAAAAACATATGAGCTCTGATTTGATGTCATTCATTTGCCATTAGAAGTAGACTTCACTCCTGCCTGAGGGTTTGCCAGGAAGAAATTCCAACAGGGAGACACTGAAATTAAAACTCACTTGATGGTGAATGGCTCATTAATGTTTTTCCTCCAGCGTGCTGGGACAATTATTTTGCTGTGAACCACGGGTCGAATCTGTGATGGAGACAAAATGAACAGTTCCCCGCTGTGCATCTGTGGAATGTATTCCTCTGTCATTCATTAGAGATTTGACATACTTCCGACACTTTGAAGCTATGATAGCCGAGGTTTGTTTGCTATTCGGTCATTAAGCAGGTATAAAGTGAGCTTTAAGGCAGCATTGATCATTAGTATCAAACGAAAACACTTCAGTTAAGCTCCTGGGAAGCCAAGCATTTACAGCACCTCATAAAACATGTACAAAATAACATGTCACAAAAAGCCCTACAGGCCACATTTCAATGCATGCGCTGTCACGGGCACAGGACAGTTGTTCGACTGGAGGCTTCACCGTGTTGTCAATAGACTTATTTGTCTCATCTATCCTCAGTGCTACTCTTGAAAGAACTAGAGGGGCATGAAGTAAGTCAGGCAATGCAGTGGTCACACGCTGCACTGTAATTCATTTACAGGAGTGTATTGATCTGAGCAAGTGAGTCATTTATGAAAAATGCGTGGTATGAATCTTCATGTAATGGTGGCACCGGAGCCCAAATCACATTGAAACACTTTTATGGCACTCTGCCTCTGAAATCTGTCTCTCAATTAGGTCTATAAAGCTGACAACCAAAACATGATATAGCTACACTTTGCTTCAACTAAAAAAGCAACAGCTTTGCTGTTCTAAAATCACATACTGCCTATTTCCTGTAATGGGACAACCTGTAAAAAAAGAACCTGTATGCTTAACATAGTCTCTTTTTAAGTGGACTGTTTGAGTTTTTTACTCAATAATAGAGCAAAATTATACCAGCTTATAACATCTTACCTGCTGTTCCTTTCTTTGTGGCCTCTTTGTTGTTACATAGTGGTAGCTATTAAACAGAAAAAGAAGGGCAAAAAACACAAATTTAAGTCCAGCTTGACCAAAATACAGTAACGTTCCAATTATTGTAATGGCTTCCCCACAGTCTCTTCATGAAGTAAGAAACGCTATAAAACTCGTACGTAGTATATGGTATATGGACAAAAATATATTGGAACACACCTGTTTTTAGGGTTTGGGTGATCTTAATGCTTCGTTTTGGTCAACATAATGCTTTCAAGTTTGTGACCGATGTTGGTGTTATGGTCAAGCGTCCCAATACTTTTGTCCATATAGTTTCAAGCTGTTAACTTCTTCAGGACTCATTACAGGCTACAGTGTTGATCAAATGGAACCAAAGCCGTCTTAAAGACTGAAACCACACAGGGCAGACAACACAAGGAGCTGTAAAAAACCTCACTACGCATGTGTCCCGTCAGTGTGAGTGAACTTACTCTATTTTTTTCAGCCTTTCAGCTCCTGCTGCTACGTATCTCTCCCCATTTTTGAACTGCTCAAGAGCTTGGATTCTGTGGCCCTCTCTGGGGGTGTAAATATTCCTCACAGCTCCAAATGGTGCTTCGAGAGCCCGAGTAACCAAGCTGAGAAAACTGTCAAAAGTTGCAGTGTGGCGCTGGTTGACCACGAACCGTTTCCCAGGATAAAAGCCATCCCCGTTCCTGTACAGGATGATGGTTTTGGTGGCCGGAGGCTGAGAAGGAAACTCCCGGCCCGAAGTTACAGACATTCTGAGAAACAAAAGCTGCCAAGGTGCTGCGTGAGTGAGTTCAGGTGTGGTCCAGTTGAGCCTTTAGTAAAAGAGGACACAAACGTAGCACAGGGATGTCACCTTTTTCTTAGCTCAGATATCAAATATTATCCATCAAGTGAGAGGTGGACACGATGCACACGTCTCATGGACAGGTTGTCTTGTCAAGGTTGTCTGTGTGTCCTTTCCTGTGTATTCACTAAAACTACCATCTAACAGTAGTCATCGCTATGGAAACGGACTGGAAAAAGACACAAGCGGAGAAATCTAAAAAAAGTTACCTTTTAAGCAGCTACATTAAAATAAATGAATAAATAAACAAACAAGCATTTGTTTATTTCGCTTTACTGTCTTTCACGTTGTAGAGGTAACAGGAGATTTCTGTGGGGCTAATTAGTTTTTACCGGACCACTCCCAGTCAGTGGCATAAATGATTCATGACTGTAACCTTTGCCTTAAATATGTGGTTTTCAATGTCTCGTTTATACTTTATTACACTTTATACACGTTGTTTCCAGCTTGTTTGGTTGTTTACTTTCATACGGTAACCAGTGACGTCAGAGGCAGCGTACAACTGTTACAGCCATTCCTACTACAGAATATTTGTAACGTTGTTTACATCAATTTAAAGAAGCAAAGAGCTCGTTTTAATGTTAGAAAATCATATTGTATTTGTAGCTGTATGGTGCTAGGACACTGCCTAATGTACAATACACGTGTCTTTCATCAAGTTATGCTGTAACCATTTCTTTTCCGAAAGATATGATGCCACCCGCATAAAGTAGAGAGCACTTTAATATTACAGGAGGGCTTGTGTTACCTTAAGCTCAGTCACCCACGACATGGGCTTGTCTTCTTGGTTGGAGAAACAAAAAGGTCACCCCGTTGTCTCGCCACCAGTCGTCTTGAATTTCGACAGAGTGAAATAATGTCTTTCTCTCCCAATATGATGTGTGAAAAACGAGCTTTACAAGTAGCCCTAGCCAGCACAGCAATCTAAACCCATCTTTCAACTTTAAAGACTTTAGGAAAACTGGCACACACAGAGGTTGCACAGGGCTGTCACCTTGATCTTAGCTCAGAAATCAAATAGGCTATTGTCCACCAATTCAGAGGTGCACAACCTACGTCTCCTTTTTTGGACAGGTGGTCTTGATCTTTGTTAGAAGCTAGGGGGCAGCAATGTTCAACAAATCGCATTTCAGGACTAGATGCGGGAAGTGGTTTTGAGCTGCAGTTCTTCCAAAACTGATGGACAAATAACTGGTTTCAAATAATATGACTTTAATTGTGGCAAAAATTCAGCACAGTATACAACAAATAATAATACAATAAATCAGAGCATGTCATTTCTATTAACTCCAAAACAAAGAAAAAAAGTGGAGCGCGTCATAGATTAGGTGAGTTTCCATTTGCATCTCAACAATAATTTATACAGTTTAATAGTGATAAAGAAAGAAGATGACATTCACATTAAAAGACATGTCCTTGCTTGCTTGTATTTTATAGCCCAGATTGTCCATCAAATCTTGGCCTTTCAGAGTTGGCCTTGCAGCCCATTTAACCAGCATCACTGCTTTTAGTCGCAGTTCTTCCAAACTGATGGACACAAATGGTTTAAACTAATATGACTTTAACTGTGGCTTTATGAAAATACAGCACAGTATACAGCACATCATAATACATCAAAAGATCAAAGGAGGCAAAAAAGTGGAGTGCATAATATATTATGTGTGTTATTATTTGCATGTTGACAATAACTTACAGAAAACTGTGCATCATAACTACACAGTATAAAATTGATAAACACGGAAGATAATGTTTACATTAAAATAAATGGTCTTACTTGAAATTTAGTATTGCCCTAGACTGTCCATCAAATGTAGGGCTTTCAGAGTAAACACGTTCTTGCATCCTAACAAGCAAGAGAAGGCCCCTCCTTTTTTTTGTCTCACTGTGAGACTGACAGTGATGCTCAAATCTGGTCTTTATCAAATTCGCACACAAAGTACATGGTGAGGGAGCAGGCCACGTCCACCCACTCCCCTGAAGAGACCAGCTCCACACAGTCCTCGTCGTCAAACGCGTTATTGGGCTCTCCTTCCCTCCATTTGCTGAAGGTGCTCATAGGCGAGCGATCCACATATATAAAGTGGCCCTCGCGCTCCAGGTCATTAATGCCAATGTACACTCTGCTAAGGCTGGCCTCCGTGATATAGCCGGCGATGGCCCTGTTGGCAGCAGCGTCTTTGGGCATGGCCAGGTGCCCACCCCTGCCCTGGCAGTACAGCTCAGCATCTCTGTACCGCTTCTCCTCCTTCACCAGCAGATACACCTTACTGTCTGTCTCTTTGACACCAGCGACAGCTGCAGGGGAGGGCAGTGCTGTAAAGTGAGCACTTGTATTTCTGTAATCACAATGCAGCACCCAGCGTACACAATAGTGCATTGTAGAGTTGAACAAAACAGGTACTGGTTTGACAAATTGGTTTTGCCAGTTTGCATGAATTGAGATTTGAAAGCTGTTTGTATAGAAAAGGGCCAACTTAGAAAAATATTTGTAACAGAAGATAACAGGCTTGCAGTCATATATCTGCATCACCGCACATTTTCCAACATACCTGATACTAATAAAGTATGTGATGATTAGCCAGTGGACTGATGTATTAAGTAGGAAAATTCCAGGATTGGGGTAACGTTACACTACATGGACAAAAGTAATGGGACACACCTGTTTTTTAGGGTTTGGACAAGGCCCCTTACTTCCAGTAACAATCTTAATGTTCATGTATACCAAAACATTTTGGATAATGTCATGCTTCAACTTTGTGGACACAGTTTGGGTAAGACCCCTTTCTACTCCAGCATGGCAATGCCCCAGTACAAGCTCCATGAAGACAGGGTTGCATTAGTTTGTTGTGGAAGAGCTTGACTGGCCCATACAGATCCCTGACCTCAATCCCATCCACCTTTGTGATGAACTGGAATGGAGAATCCAAGCCTCTAGTCCAATATCAGTACCAATATCAGTACAAGAAGAGTGGAAGCTGTACTGGCTGCAAAGGGATAACTAACTCCATATTAAAGTCCATGTATGTGTCCCTATCAGTGTAATAGTCGGCCGTCCCAATACTTTTGTCCATATAGAGTATGTTAAATTAGAAGACAGATGATTAGTCTGGATTTCTGCTTCCCTAGATAGTATCAGTGATACAGAAATAGGTTTAAGACTTACATCTTTTCAAATCAGATCAAAACATTCTGTTTAAAACAGTAAGAAGCCTACAAAACTGTGTGGAATTCACAAGACTGTCAGAAATTTCGACTATTTCTACTACTTTAAAATAGTAAAGATCATGAACGTAAACATAATGAACGAACTAATTACATGGTTCGGGGTTGCACTTGTAGCTCCACCTTGCTGATGTACAGTAATTGACATTAGCCTACCCATTGAAGCACAATTTGTGTCAGACATCCTCTAGTCCTTCATTTACTTTTGGTTAGACTTTTTGGTTAGTGGGCCACTGTCAACTTCGCAGTTATACTAACATGCAACACTGCCTGATAGACTCGTACAAACACTGACATTCTATTTCTGTTTCTGTTGAGAACGGCCCATTAAGCAATAATATATGGAGAGCAGTGGTCCAGACACTGACTGATGATTAATGCAGAACAGGATGGCTGGCAGATGAGCAACAGTCTGTACATACAACGATCAGCCACAACATTAATACAGCTAACAGGTGGACTGAATTACATTGATTATCTTGTTACTATGGCACTGCATAATAGAGGTGGGATGTATTGTCCAGTCTGAACAGTCAGTTCTTAATGTGGATGGAAGTGGAAAAAATGAGTGATGACTAAACAACTGGGTCAGAGCATCTCCTAAATGGCAAGTCTTGAGGGGTGTTTCAGATATGCAGTGGTGGTATCTACAAAAAGTGTCCAAGGAAGGACAGTCAACAGGTGATAGGCTGATATTCCTTACTCCCAGTGGCCTCTTTCAGCAGGATAACACACACTGCAAATATTATTCAGGAATGATCTGAGGAACATGACAAAGATTTCAAGGTGCTGAATTGACCGCCATATTCCCCAAATCTCAGCACACCTTCAGAGGTTTTATGGTGTCTCGGCCTCAACAGATTAAAAGTGTTTTGGCAACATGATTGGGACCTACACACTTTTAGGCAGGTAGTTTTAATGTCATAGCTGATTAGTGTAAGTTTAGACCTGTACGGTAAGCAGATAAGCTTTTTATTGACATAAATTGATCAAAGAGTGTAAGCAGAGTTTAGAGTTTTTAAAAGTGCCTGTGTGAAAATATTCGTAACTGACGTAACTGAAGATAACGGGCTTTCATTTGTTTATACTCCCTCTGTACCAGGAGCATCCCACTGCATTCCTGAAAGGCTACAACACGTAATGCGTACCAGTAACATGCTTGATGGTTCTGATAAAGGGGTTAAATTTTAGCTGATGAGTTGAATCAGGTGTTAAAAGAAAAAAGACTAGGAACAGCGTTTGATGGATGCTGTTTATAGAAGACTATAGAAAAGTTTATAGAAAGCTTTGTAATTTGGTGCAATGCGAAAACATACCATTTTTAATAAACTTCAGCTCATTGGTTAGCTGCACCACTTGAATATCCATTTCACCAATCATTTTCCGTAAGGGTGCACACTCACAAGGGAGCCCTGGCAAAACAATCATGACATTCTGTCAAACCTACACAGCGTTCCACTAGTTTCAGGTAATAGTTTGTGGATTTTGACCCTGCTAAATGTGTGTGAGTGAGTTATATGTCAGGCTTGCAAACTCTATTATGAAATGTAATGACACATTCTTCTAGTTGCTATAATGGAGCTGTTACAAAATATGTTAAATCTATTACCACTGTCAACATATTTTACCCAGTTATTAATTATTTGAACACAGTCACTGTCCTTTATATATATGTGACAAATGAACCAATAGAAATGCTACAAAATTGCATGTTTAAGACCCTTGAAACTCTTTACATTGCAATTAAATAGTATTTTTGCCTTCTCCTATAAAGTTACCAATTTTTTGCTTATTGTTTGATAGATATCTAATGGCAATTTGTAAAATTTAGCATTGAACATTGTAATTTTTATCAGTAATGGAAATGATTCTTTAAAATTACAGGACATAATTTGTCATTACAGTTCATGACAGCATATCGGATGTCATGGCTGCATCAGTGTTTTGCAGCAAATTTCAAGTAATGTGTTACAGATTCGATTTTTAAAAAGAACTGCATTCTTTAAAAGAAATGTATTGCTCAGGAAAGCTTTACCTGGCTCTCCATTCAAGCCCTTTGGTCCTATATCTCCAATATCACCTTTTAAACCTGTAATAAAAAGGTCAAGTGAAATTGTGAGGACTTTGACAACACAGAAGACTAATTATTGTCTGAACTGCACTTTCTTTGGTAGCCTACTTTACCTTTTAATCCAGAGGGACCCATTTTTCCATAACGCCCCATGATACCTTTTTGTCCTTTGAGACCAGGAGGACCTAAATGATTTAAAAATTGCTCTCAATTTCATCATTAAAGTATAAATCAAAGCATAACACTTCTAAGGTCAAAGATGCCTGTAATTAAATTCAGGCAAGTTGGGAAGCCTCTCTCTATATTCGCCTATTAAAGCATCACTTAATCCTCATTAAAGCTGCAGTAAACACTTGTCATCATTACTATGTTCTGGCCGTTGTAGCCAGTTGACCTCTGAACTTCAAAACATTCTGTAGTTCTGCACTCCCTAAGTGTGATAACACCCAGTAGAGAAGCGTGGTCATGTGGTGTGCCACTTTTTGACACTTTTGTGTGGGTTTGTAAAAATCCAGGCTTTCACTTCTGAACAGACTATGCTTTTGCGTTGGATGATGTGCTTATTGTTGCTGTCAAGTAAAAGCCTTTGTTACATTGTGACTTCTCATAACCTTTCTTACTTTGAAATGGTCGCTGCTCTATACATTGTGCAAACACGTCATAACAAAAATAAAAATGTTCTTAAATTGCAAAAAATATCTCATTATGTACTAATATACACTACCTTTAAAACATTTTGCCCTTCTCCTGTAATCATTTCAGAGATATAGTATATGGACAAAAGTATCAGAGTGCCTGACCATTACAATAAAAAGGGACTTTACTAACATTGCATTTAGGATTTAATATGGCATTGGTCCCCTTTAGTAACTATAACAGCTTCCACTCTTCTTGGAAATTTTCCAATGGGAGTTCTTTTGTAGTGTTTTTTTGGCGGAATTTGTGCTCATTCAATTCATTCTGTAGAGCATTTATATTGGATGAGACGATCTGGCTCACAATCTCTGTTTCAGTTCATCACAAAGGTGTTGGATGGGGTTGAAGTCAGGACTATGTACAGGCCAGTCAAGTTCTTCCACAACAAACTCATCCAGCCACATCTTTATGGACCTGACTTTATGCACTGGGGCACAGTCATGCTGGAATAGAAAAAGTTCGTCCTAAATGTCTTGTAGTGCTGAAGCATTAAGATTAAGCCCTTCACTGGAAGAAGGGAGCCTAGCCCAAACCCTGAAAAGCAGGCATGTCCCAATACTTTTGTACATACAGTGTGGTTTCAAATGATATATACATACAAAAATGAAAAAAAGAAATCACTCAGACTTTGATTGACTTTGATGCTGGATTCACAGTTCAATATTCCTATAATATTTTGAACAAAAGTGTGTATTAACATGATTATGCTGCAGTAGGTATTTGGTAACTTTGGTGTTCTAACAATAATTTTCACACATTTTCTCATTAGTGCTTCTTAATATCAGGATGTGAAGATGTATTGTTGTTCCCCTATATGATTGCAATGATTTGTGTATTTTATTGTGCGTCCCAGTTCTTTTGTCCACATTGTGTGGTTGTAACAGCAACAATGTATTTAAGCTAGCAGTATTATATTAAGTCCCTGTACCTGCATCTCCAGGTGGTCCCAGTCTCCCAGGTCTCCCAGGCGCCCCTTTTTCACCCTTTTCTCCTGCTTCCCCTTTTGAAACACACATCATTGGCAGCATTTCTTTCTAAAATTCATGAACTAACACCCCCCACCCCCCCACCCCCCCCAAAAAAAAAACAACCTTTGGTCAAGACCATATAGTAGCAGTTAGGCAGAAGACACAAGTAAACCCTCTTCACAGTGAAGTTACTGGAAGACCACTACTTAAGACTTTGTGTTGTGATAATGTGTTGTGTGGTGTACCTTTAAGACCCGGAACGAGGATTTGGACCGAGCAGGGCTCCTCTGGCATATGCTGAGCAAGAGCTGACCTCAAACCCAAAACAGTGACCAACACACACAATACTAAGTTCTGTCCAAACATTCTGTAAACGCCACTGGTGCAATAACGATCTATGATCAAAAATGACATATGAACATTAAACAGTAAAATACACTTCTAAAGACAAAAGATAAGAAATGATACACACACTTACGTATACATATATCCATACATGAATACATCATATGATAAATACTGCCTTCGGTTGAATAATTAATGATAATAAACAATAAAAATACATTCAATCTAAGAAACCAAAAAAATAATAAATAAAAACTGATGAAAATTCAATTACAAAATCTGTCTTCAAAGAGATTATTTCAGCTGGACAATACACTCTTTTAGCATCAATTCATGTTGTTTGTCGTTGCTTTTGATTTAAGTTGTAGATTCAGTGTTGTATGAAAGCAGGTCACAGACAATTATTCAGAGGCAGTGGATTATGTATATACTGTAGCGTATGTTATTTATACAAGGCGACATGAATTGACGTCAGCTGTGCCGACCACACTGCTAAGCAGGCAGAATAATGGATAGTGGCTGCACCAGCAGTGGAAGAGTAAATAAGCTTAGCTGAAAGTGACAGTTGGGTTTTTGCCTTTAAAGTGTAAAGAAGCAAACACAGACCTACTCATAATGCCCACACCAGCAGGCACAAATACTGAGAGAGAGGCAACATTTGCTAAGCAAATATATAAAGCTCAATAATAGCTCATGCCGATCTTAATGCTGGATAGTCACATTTTGGATCCTTCATTCACAAGTACGTTTACGTTTACAGCATTTCGCAGATGCTCTTATCCAGAGCGACGTACATTGGTGCTTAAGTAGTCTACGCCTGTTCTTTATACCTGTAAAGCTACACTAAGATCAACACCTGCTTTTCCCACGTTACTGACTGCTGAGTTAAACACCTTAACAAAAGAAAAAAGTCAGAGGTTAATACACAAATAGGGAAAAACAGTTAAGAGGGTAAGGGCCCGAGGCTTTTTTTAAATATAGAAAAAGATATAAGTAGAGCAGGTACTGAATGTACCTTAATTGAAAAAAGGTGTGACCAGAGAACACTAACCCAGAAAGACTTTAGGCTAAGTTTATTAGGTACCTATATTTGTACACCCACTATTTAAGAGCAATTTGTAGGATTATAGTGACTAACATGTACTGTACACTTTACTAGACACGCCTACCACACTGGTCCACCTTATAAATGTATATGTAGTATCTAAAGTCTGTTTTAGGAAGCAGGATTTTTTTGTAAACTATAACTTAAGCTGTCATTTTGGACAGACCTGACTTGGTGTCTCTCTGACAAATCCTGTATGTGAACTGACCCTCTTCCATGCTTCAAGCTGGTTGTATGGAAAAAATAAACTTACCTTGAGCAGAAAACTGTGACTATATTGCACCCTTGTTTTCATACAGAGGCCCAAGTGAGGCTGAAAGAAACTCTCTCTCTCTCTTTGGCGATCTGTCTGGCACGGCATGCCCCGTCTGTCACGGCTGTAGCGAAGAACAGGCCAGAAAGAGAGCATGTGTATGTAAACACACAGATAAGCCCAGCTCTGCTTTACTCCTCTCTGATTAGAGCCTGAGAAAGCAGCAGGTCATTGACAGGGCTCCTCTGAACAGATAGGCCAACTGGACGGACAAAAACATTCTCTAAATGCATTTGCTTTCACATAATTAGTACAGAAAAGAGGGGAAAGGGGACTTTTTCACTATCAGTGAAATTCTTTCTCTGCATTTAACCCATACACCAAGTGAAGCAGTGGGCAGCCGGGAACGCAGCACTTGGTACCTAAGTGGTGCCACTGGTAGTCCTGGGATTTGAGCCCATGACCTTCCGATCTCCCTAACCACCAGCTAACCCCTTGGTGCCAGGCATCACAGCATACATTCAGGGACCCTGTGGAGTTGATGCTTCTATTGTCAGTGCTGTTTTGGCACAAAACGGATCTGCACAATATTAGGCAGGTGGGTATAATGTTAATCTAATCGTTGTAAACGCCCCTCTGTATTCTTGGCTCCTTTATTCTAAAATTCCCCTTAATGTATATCATCTGTCTTTACTAAGCAAATAAAATATGTGTTGTAACTAATGGCACCCCTTCATTTAGTATTTTGTAGTGGTGGAATTGGTCACGTTCAGGTGTGTAGTTATTTTCATAGCTATTGACTGATTTATGAAGGTCAACCCACCATTATCTCTTTTGCTCACTTCGCTAATCTTCTCCATGTTGATGAATGACTGAAGGAATTTGGCCCCTGTGGCAACTTATAAAGATAACCTAAGTGGTCTTCAGAAACTTTTAAAATTGTCATGCATGACCCACTGTTTCACTAAATAAATTAGTGAAACAAGAAGTCATGGAGGACCACTTAAAAGTTCCTGAACATTTAGGTGGTCTTAACATATAATATAAATAAATTAAAATTGTAAATTTTTTTCATAAGAATTTTTATATGATTTGTTAAACAGATGCTTTTTTAAAAAACACTTTCCATACTTTAGCCTTCTCTCATATTCTCTTTAGGCCGAAATAATGACTGAAATGCAACCCTGTCTGTTGTCAGGGTTAAGGAGCAGAGAAAAGTAAGGCTGCAACTGATTTCATAGATAAACAGAGAAAACTAAACCAGACTGTAGTGTAGACTTTTCTCCACAGGGTGACACTAAACATTTGAAGGTGGTTTAATTCACGGTTTTTACCAGGTCCTTTAGGATTATTTCATTGCTCTCATATTCATCTCTGATCACTTGTATTCACAAAATGAACGACACCTGTGGAGCACATGGGTTTAGGTGTCTTGCTCGGTGCCATTAACCAGAACAGCATGGCACTGCGTGACTCACTCACACCTGCTACGTGCAACGGGCCCTGGCCTAAAGGTCTGGGCCGGCACTAGCCTGCATCTCCAAAGCTGTTAGTGTGGGGTCTGGGGCTCCAGCCATTGTGATAGGACCATCATCTTCCATCTGGAAAAATACAGAAAAAAATCTAATGATGATGAACCAGCTGGGCAGTTCCCATGTAGCCTACAGCATTTACTCACTGCACTGCATCATAATGTTGTCAGTGGAACCGAAGCTGAGAAATAAATGTGGCAGTAGTTTTGCACACACGTCAGTGACAATGAATCAAAACCAAATGTATTAAAACAAAAACAATGGCAACAAGGTAATAACTGA
>JBBPDB010000001.1:38536731-38567754 GCA_037974465.1 Brachypetersius altus
CTAGCGGTCTTGGGAATCGAACCCGGACTTTCTGGTCGCAGGGCAAATGCCCTAACCACTAGGCTACCAGCTGCCACTGAGCATATTACACATTTAAACCCAAACCATTTAAACACATTTAAACCCAAACCAGTGAAAAAATAAGCAAAATGCACATACAAAAGTCACAAATTATAAAAAATAAACTGACTGCTGTATAGTTCTATGTACACAACTACAGCAGACGTTTTCACTGTTGGAGCAGCTGCTGTACTTTGCTTTATTTGGTTGTCAAACCAACCCACTATAAATGACCACTTCTTGTTTGGAAGTAAAGGGTTCAGTGTGTGAAATCTAGTTTTATGGAAGTGCCTTAATGGATTTGTGCCGCAAAGACTTGCTTAAGGAGGTAAAAATGTTAATAAGAGCAACAGCCTTGTAATCCACCAACCAGTGGAGGGCCTGAAAACCACCATACACAGTAAGAGGAGGTCAGTAGACCCACAGACGCTGCTAAATAAAAGAGAACACTGTGTTTTCTATGGGGCAGAGAACTCAGCAGACCTCCTCTTGAAAGGGAGCAGAAGTTTGGCAAAGAGCAGAGGAATTTGTGCTGAACGGGCCAGTCTGAAAGAGGGCACTGGAGTGCTGGAGAGGAAAAGGGACAGAGAGCTTGAGGTCTGGTCCGGGGTGTCTTGTGCGTGGAAGAGCTTGGCTGACAGATGCTGGACCAGAAGGCCACTAACAGGATGAAGATAGTCGGCCACGTGGACCCTGAGAGATTAGGCGCGGGTGGGTGGTAAACAGATTAGCCCTAAACGAGAGGTTGCATCTTTAACCTTCTCACTCCAGTGACACCCATCCTCCTTGCACGCACCCAAGTCCAGATTCAAACACCCTCTCTTGGCCACAGTTCGCAGCCAGTGCCAGGACACACTGCTGCTGTCCTGAGGGATCAAGTCTTCACCCAGGATTCTACACCTGATTCAGCAGCCAGCATCTGACGGAGCTTCTTGACCTGCTGCCTTTTCCATGGAAACCTGGAGACAACATCAGTGGAAGCATACTCCCCCACCCAGTGGACCCCAGAAAACACACTGAGGACTGCTCCCCCTTTCCCCCACAAATGACCGACTTTGCATCCAAAAGGAAATAAAGCACTGCATCATGCTGTTGAAAACAGGACTATTCCTCTCCCTGTTCTTGTTTACCCTCCAAGCCACCAGAATCAAAGGTAAGCCAGCAAGCACTCAGGGGAGAGATGTAATGCTGTTTGCAGAAAAGAGTTTGCTTGGGTTGTCTGCACCCTGTCGTGAAGCTCAGGAACTCTACTCTCAGTCCATAAAAGATGTAGTATTGATTTGTGAAACTCTCTTCTTAAAACCTCTTCTTAAAACTTCTTTCCTCCGCATGTAATAATAGAATAAAAATAGTGCTTTCTGCAGTTTTAGTGACAATAATAATGGGTAGTTATCATTTTTAATGATCTTTAAACTGTACTTACAGCTTCTTTCAGATATGCAGTCTCTCAGAGGTAGAGAGATATGAGTGTAATGTGTAATGAGAGGTGGTTATGGATGAAGTGATGGTTTAAATGTCTAGGGTGAGGAGAAATACACCAGGTTCCTCGGTAGAAGGCCACAGCACAGCTAGTTAAAAAAGTTCCCATTTGGTGTGCATTTAAAATCTGCACTTTGCCATTCAGAATGACAGGATGGTACAATCAGCTCAGAAGCTTTTGTAGTACATTTCATGCTGGTTCCTTGTGCCCGTGCTGTTGTGTTTGTGTGCGCCTTTCATTAGGAGAGCGAAACAAAAGGCATTCTGTTTTTGGCCGTGTGGGACGCTAATCTTTTCTGGCTTGTAGTTGCACTGTGGGGCCCTCACAGTGCTCCACAGGTTCACAGCCCATTTAGCATTAGTGCCCCTCATATCCGCACATGTGCACCCCAACATCACAGAGACAGACCAAAAGAATGCTCTCCCACTGGCCAGTATTCAGAAATGAGATAATGCCACGGCTTTGATAGCCCTCAGTGAATGTATGCAATTATGTTACAAGCTCAAACCTGACTTTCGTAACGAATGAGTGTGTGTGCAAGCCAGAATGATGAGAGCAGGGGCTCTTAGAATGAATAACGCTATTCCTGGTAATGGTCAGTTCACAGGGAACAGGCAATTGTGTGGCATTGTTTTGATCCATCAGCCATCGTTGCTGTTTCTTCCACAATGTGGTCAATCAATTCAGCATCTTGCTTTTGAAACAGAGACACAGATAACTACGGCTATGATGATTACTCAATTAAATTTGATCATATTATATTAAATCTGAAAATTGAAATGTTTCTTTTCAATTAATCTCAAGTGATTAGTTAGTTTAATGAATGACAACACATATTTTGAATCCTAGTTTATATTTTTTTGACAATGAGGTATTTTTGGAATTTGCCATTTTTACAGCTTAGCTTAATTATTTAAACTGAGTTGTAAGATCAATTGTTCCTTTTTTTAGTTAGTTTACTGGGCAATACTACATACTTTGAGTCCTGGTTTTTAGTTTTACAATAAAGTATTTTTGGAATTTCAAATGGCCAAAAGGCCCTATTTTACTAAACTTTTTTTACTAAAACTCTGATTAAACAATTGATACGAATTGTTCACTTACTAATTAAATCAGTAGTGACAGCGCTGGTCATATCAGATCTTTTTCTGCACCATGTATAAAGCCGCATCATACCCACATTCAGATTGTCTGACAATTAGAAAAACAGTAGGTTCTCCAAAATAATTTTAGCTTTCAAATCATTTTGTAAAAGCTTTCTCATCATTTGGGCTTAGCAAGCCTGATTGGTTTAAGTCAGTCAGTAAGACTTGCTGAGTCCATCCACAGCACACATCAATGGTGTTGGTCATGTCAGTGGTCATCAGTGTTTAAAATATTAAAATGTAAGTGAATGCCTCATACTGTGACTGCAGGTCTGAATAAGCTTCTATTTAAGTAATTTGCCATACAATAACTCAGTGGTCAAGTGGTCATACAATGAATCATCTTAAAAACGCAGTTCTGCTGAATGAATGGACTGTTCTGTTGCATAACAGCATGGCACTACCTTGGTGTTATGTGAACAAAAGGTACAAAAGGCCCAAGAACTGTTTTTATTTCCTCAAACAGGACGGATTTGCTGGAAATAAGCTGTGGCCTGATTCAGTGAGATTAATCTACCGCTCAGTGAAACAGGAGCTAGCTATGTAAGTCATAAAACAAGTTGAAAGAGGGCAAAAAGGCTAATCACTCAACTATCACAAATTCAAAATTACAGTTTTATATTATTGTCACTGGACAGTTGGTGGAAAATAAATGTTGGCAACATTAGCAACTATGCATTCAAGAATAGACATTATGGATATTATTGTCCATAAGTGAAACAGAAAGTCATTGCCACTATTACAAATATATATATTTTATTAGCTTTGCTCTTAGTCTAATCAGTGAAATTATAATATGTTTCATGCATCTGGCAAGCATAATCCAACTTTTATACTAACATGGACATTACTGCAGTACCAGTGTGTGTTCTACAATATCTTGCCAACATATATTAGCTAATAGAGTTTTCACATAGTACAGTCTCTAATTGTAATCACTTTTGGAAGCACTTTGTCTAAAGGATTCATGTCAGTACAGTTATGAATAACAGGCTGTAAAGGTTCTTTATCTGAAGGGTTTTTAGTAACCTGTCTATTATGTGGAGATTCCTACAAATTTAAAAAGATGTTTCACATTCACACTCAAAAAATGCAAATTTATGCTAAATATATTTTCAGGAGACTAAACACATATTCCTATTTTCCACCTCACATATCTGTTTTTCATGGATTATGAAAGTAATTATTTTGAATGATTTTACATTATTACAATCTCTACACAGTAACTTCCAGTACATAGTAATCTAAAAACAAAACTACAACTAGGACACAGACTTTTTCGACCAACTGAATGTATTTAACATCTGTTTTACAGCGGCCTGCTGGTCCTTCTTAAAGGACCTGATCCTATTAAATGAATGTTCAGCGTTCCAACTCTAGACTTAACAGCTCTTTGGCTGAATGTAATTACATTTGGTTTGATTATACTGCTCATAGAATCTCCTCTCGTTAGAATGAATTTGTTTTAGAATGCAGAGAAACTATAAAAAATGTACAAAATATTTTATTTTGTTGGCAGACCTCAGGAGTGACGAGTTGTCAGGGATCAGAAACGTCAAATACAGGCATTTCTTGGATGCAGCACGGCCAGCCAGGCAGCAAGCAGCCGCACAGATCTCATTTGACCAGAACAGGCATCGAGCAAAGAGATCCATGTTGTTTAGCACAGGGGTCAAAGTGTGTCCTCAGGAGAGCATGGCAGAGGTCATCAACAGCCATAAAGCCTACTACAAACTGAGAGGTAGGACATCCCACATTCCATCCCATGAGGGACTGAGAACTGAAAGTTATAGCCAAATTTGGCTGCAACAGCGCATCCCCTCATAAATCATAATTAACTTCCGAGTCATCACATGCCTTCTGGGAGAACAGGCAGCATCAGAAGGAAATACAGAGTGGCTGAGAACCAGGAGAGATAAAAGTACCTAGTCAATGAGACAATCATTGTCTCTTTGTTTGCCTTTCAGAAAATGTTTTTTGCACTTTGATGTTTCCTCAGATCAAAGTTAATGAGCCAGAACTGGGGAATAGCAAAGGGAGGTCTAATTTAAGTTCATTTCATGCCACAAAATATTACTATAATGACTGCCTTAGTTACTAGGTAAACATCCAAATGGCTTCAAAGATCTCACATATGAAAATCCTAGATTTTACTTTTATTTATTTAATTTTTTCAAGTAATTTTGGAATGCGTGAATGGTCAAACGGCCATTTTTTGAAGCTTAATTTTATTATTCAAACTCAAAACAATTGGTACAAATTTTCATACTAATACAATCAATTGTGACAGACCTAGTAATAACAGATCTTTTTCTATATTGTAAAACTTTGACACAAAACAGTCTGCCAGGAAGCAGTATGGGAGGCTTTCCAGATTTTTCTGGACAGAGTTCCTGACACTGTGGAGTACCAGCAGTGGGTATATGCCTGCCAGAGAGACTCCTTGTGCGTGGATGATTTGGCCCGAAACTTTAGCAGCACCCAGGAGCATCTTGACATGCTGACTAGGGTGAGAATATTCAGTAAGAAGATAATAGTGTATTAACCTTGCATCCAAACAAACAAGTTCACCTTACTGTGATTTTTCCATGTCATTTACAGCAAGTGAGTGCTCAAGAGGGACTGGAGAGGTAAAAATGATGGCTACATTTACAAATACACATGCTTCAGTCAGCAGAGGACAACTTCCTAAGTCCTTTAGTTCAGACAAGTACATATTGGATTTGCTGATTTAGTATTAATGTGTCCAGAAAATAACACACTCACCCTCAAAATATTATAAAAGACAATAAAAACTGTAAAATAATGAGTCTGTGATATTCTCAAATGAGCTTATGCTTGCTTGTTTGTCATTGTTTTCTTTTCCCCAGTTCCCTATCCACATCTGTGCCAGGCGAGAAATGTAAGCCCTCACCATTTATCTGCACATTGTTTTTGCTAATTATTGCAAAACACTTTTAGTAGCGCATTAGGTAACTATTATGTAACTCATAAATTCTGATATTTCAGGTTCAAAGACTCCTGGAGAGTTACTTTTAATGGGATCAGAGGAGGTACCGACTATACCTTGGTTTCTCAATGAGATATAAACTTGACAAAAGTTTTGAATTAGAATGTTGCCTCATTTCCTGTTGTTTGAAGACCGGCACCGTAGACGCTGTCCCTGCAGTGGTGGTAGAGCACATAATAGAGTTCAGTGTGACTGTGGACGACCCAGGCTACAGCGAGTTACTGAGAGACCCTCAGACTTTACAGTATCAAGATGTCTCACACAGCCTTCATGAGCAGGTAAAGTCAGTTTTTCTTTTCTCAGCCTACAGAAATGTATGCCTAACATACAGCAGGTATAGAAAACAATCACCCCATTTGAAACATTCTCATATTCTCTGGGTGAAAGATATTGTAGCAACAGTTTAGAAAAAAATAAAATAAAAAAATAAAATATAGCATCACTGAGATGGATTAAGGGTCACCCCCTCCTAAAAATACTTGCAAACTCAGTCAGGTGTAAACCAAACTAAATGGCTTCCACCTGCGATCAACTGCAATCCATTTTGGTTCAGAATAAACCAGCTACTGGGTCAGGCTGATCCTCAAACTGAACGGAAGAGCAAGGAGGAAACAGGGCAGAGAAGCTTTATGGCAAACAGTGGTCATTGTGTGCATGTCACAACGGTATCACAAATGAGGCTTGTATGGAAGGGTTTCAAAGAAAAGACACCACTTAAGAATGGCCACATTAAGTCAACAAGCAGGAAAAAGGTGTTGTGATCAGACGAGACCAAAATCAACCTATTTGTCCTCAGCACCAAATGGTACATCTGGCAGAAAGCCAATATAACTCACCATCCAAAAAACGGCATACTAACAGTAAAGCATGGAGGTGGTAGCGTCTTGATGAAAATCTGCTGCCATTTGCCAGAAAATTGTCAATGGGAAGAAGGTACACCTTTCAACACGACAATGTCTTAAATCATTTTCCATAGGCATTATAGTAATGCCTGACGTTAAGTAAAAATCACAAGCTTCTAATCTTGCCACAAGATTTAATAGATCATCAACAGCTAACATTGGTGATTTATTGCTCTGAGTGTAATGGACATGGCACTGCAAAACCAGAAATGAGCTTCGAGTCTGAAAGGAGCTTATAGTTAAAGAGGTCAAAAAATGGTAAAGCCAGTTAAGAATTGGGAAACTTCAAAAGCTTGCATGGGATTTGCAGGAATAGGGCTGTAGCCCTAGTGTATGATTCTTAGCTAAGCAGCCCACCCACCGGAAACGCTCCATAATTATTTAAAGTTCTCATTTCTGTGTTTAATCTGAGACTGTATTGATGTAATGATCATTTTTTAATGATGGTTATGATTATGATGATGATTGTTGTTATTGTTGTTGTTCTTGTTATTATTATTATTATTGAATTAGCACTACTAAGTCAGATTTCTACATAGGACCCAGAGGAGTCTTGCTAAAAGATGTCAGTTTCCATCTCTGCAGATGCTACAAATATTCAGCAAACTTCCTGGGTTTAAGGACATCCGGCTGCTGGGATTCCAGTGAGTTGGAACTGTAGGATTCACCCAGATGTTACACTCTACTGAACTTGAAAATTGCCTTTTTGGATGAGTAGTGCTCTTTCACAGGGTTGGGGTTTCACAGTTGGGGTGTAAATAGATTAGGAAGTACTCAGTAAACAGTGTCCACAGGCCCAGTGCTGCAATTAGGGGTTTTGTAACAGTTCACAAAATTGGATTCAGTATGATACAGTGGTCTCACAATTCAATATATTTTCAACAGAGCAAAAATAAATGTTGCCACATAGTGACACATTAATGATGATGATTGTTGTTGTTAAAAATAACATTTATATTTCATAAACAGTACAATAATAAACATATATGAATGATGATTGACCTACATACTGCAACAAATTAACTGCAGATCTGGAGGTGATGCAGTACATTACGCTGTGGTGTTTGAGACAGAAGGGGACTCCAAGTCAGAAACAACTGATGAATCTGATGTGGAAAAAGCCCTGAAGGACATGGTGGCAAAGGTCCTGAGCGAAGACATGTCCCTGCCTTTGGACATTCACTCCCTCAGATTTGAACCAGGTATACAATGTCAGTAAGTTAGAGGTAGTAGCTTCCATGTGGAATAAAGACGCATACCATAAAATATTATATGTGCATTACAGAGCTACCAACAGATCACTCAAGATATCTACCTGGAAGCATTATCACACAGACTACAGTGGTCCCTTCAGAGGAGAATATTAAATCCACCAGCATCTCCACAGATACAGCTTCTAACAGAACACAAAGAGGGAGGGATGAGGGGGCAGTGGAGAGTTCTGTGTCCACATTAGCTGCCATTACAGAACGACCCCAACTTGAATCCACTACAGAGTCCCAACTGCAGGAACCTGAAGAGGAAAATCTGATCACAGAAAAGATTCAAATAACTGAAGGTAATGCCTCATTTAAGTTTACATTACTGGAAGAATGCTGCGTGCACATGTACAACACATATCATATTACCACAAATGTATATGGGAAGCCAGGCCCATCCTATATACTATAGGATAGCAAGTCTCAGCACAGTCATGAAGCAGTAAGTCGCTGAAGCTCACAAAGAGTCTAAAGATTAAAGCATCCCTTGGAAGCAACATTACAAAAGCCAGTCGTTGGAGGTTTCACAGATTGATTTCAATGGCCAAGTAAGCACATACAAGCCTAAATCATATGTTTTGGCAGTGGTGTGGTGAGAAGTTTTTGGACTCAGGAGCAACAGTTTGGTTCTTTTTGTGTTTCAGCTTGACACTTCTGCTGTATACAAGGCGATGAAGCAATGGTTAAAAAGACCTGGCCTCAACTTGTTCAAAACCTGACCTCATTGATGCTGTTTTTGTTTCCCCTCCTACAGTTTTTTGCCCATTGTGTTTTGGCCACATACTTTTGTCTACATAGAGTCTCTAAGCTACTGCATAATTGTAACAACTGATGCATTTTCAATAGCTCTCACTCATACCACTGCTTTGTTTTAAAGGGTCAAAGTGGAATGGCACTTTGGATTATCCTTCAAAGGTGTCTGAAGTACAGCAGAATCTTGGAAATGAAATTCATGCCACATCTGGGTCACCAAACCTGAATTCTTTTGAAGTACTAACAAAATCTACCTCGGTGGATTTTCCTACTGTATCAGAGGTTTCACAAACAGAAGAAACATCGTTGGTTATGCTTTCTTTTCCACCCACTGAGGTCCCTGAGGAAGAAGTTATGAGGGGCGATGTTGTTAGACCTATTGAAATCCCCTCAGAAGATTCATCCCTAGATCTTTCTGAATCTATCAGTGCTGTGGAGAGCCCTGAGGTACCTAGTGTAAGCGAAACCACTGAGTCTATTCAAATCCCATCACTACCCAGCACTATAGAGACCATACAGCCAATAGATCCTCCACCAGTACCTGTCACACTGAAGCCAGTTTCTCCTTTAGACATGCCCTCTGTGCCCTCAGCCTTACCTGTGACCCCTGAGAATGAGGAAGGACCACCTCTCCAGACCAACTCCCCTCTTCAACCAGATGGCGTACCGGATAATGACATAAATGTACAAGAGGATGTAGAGCAGACTGGAGAAGAAACAGGGGACAGTCAAGACTATGGCAGTGGATTTGAGTCAGAAGAGAACCCACAGTCCTCAGCTCCTTCCCTGGACTTGATTGATAGCCAGGTCAAAGACTTAGTAGTGTTTTTTAGTTTACGAGTCACTAACATGGTCTTTTCAGAGGATCTTTTCAACAAGAGCTCTCCGGAATACAAATCGCTGGAGAACACTTTTCTTGAACTGGTAGGTAAACTCACTTTTGTCTTCGATTATGTTTTCCTCCACGCCTTGTTGTCTTTTCTTTTCTAGCACAAGCTTTTGTTTGATAAAATGAAGGAAAAATATAAGGCAACAAATGGTATATCATAAATGAGTTACTTTATTTTTCTACAAAAGTTTGAATTTTTTTTGTATTTTTCTGTATTTTTCCTGTCATGCTTTAATTTTCCTGACAGTCTAAAGAGCATTTATTAGTGTGGGCAGTGAAGAGGACTCTCATATTTTTAAATTTTTGCCTTACTTTATCTCCCTCTGCACCAACACTGGTAATCCTGGTGCAGTAGAGTTTTTCTTGACTCATGTTAATGGTTGCTGAAACAGAATAAACAGCTGGACATGAGGGTTATTTATGTCTGGGTTCAAAACTGCTCAATATTAAATTAATATTTTACCTATGTGGTTAATTTTTTTTCGACTAGAGACAGTTCCCTGAACCCAATAACTTCCCAAACCCAGAGGCTTCAAATAAGCAGACTGAGAGGGAAGAACGGACGTTAGCCTCAATACCGGTACCTCCGTACAAGAACTGTCTTTCTTTAATCTTTCATAGCAATTAACCTTACATTTGAACCTTTCTTTCTAACACCATCCAAAGCTCAGTTCAGGCTAATGCTGAACTGATTGTTTTGCTTTGTCATCATTAATCACAGCTAACATGCAAGATTAAACATTTTAGAAAGCTATAGCTGAAAACTTCTTCTAAAAACAAACTAAAGGCACTCACAGAATCACTGTTGTCGCAGAATAATGTCAAAACTAACCCAATTATCACTACTTTCTTTTTATCACTCTTACTGTTCTATACACATGATGGCTTTAAGTGATTATTGCTCAAGATGTAATGCATTCATTACATTATCCAGTTCATTACTTTGCTTTATGGTGTGTATTTGTATTATTATAAGACAAATGTTGATCCAGAGTGCAGTTTAATTCTTTAAAGAAGAGAATACAACCTCTGTCTGATTTCTGAACGGAATGACAGCACAGGAGCAGATGTAGCATGGAAACTAATGAGCAAGACAAAAGTGAACTACAGGAAAACATGTCTACAAAACAAATGAATCTAGGCTTGTTAAAGAAAAAAACTTGTGTCCTATGGTTTGTACACTATTGTGGATAGATTGCCTTGAAAATCAAGTTAATAACAAAACTGGTCGCATGGGATGACAACGTATGTTTGGAGGTACTGCCTGGTAAAGGTAAATCTGGCTCCACTAAACAGAAAAACTGCAGTGACTAAGATGATTATGTTCAATATAGGTCAGACAGCAAGTCAGTATTTTGTCATGAAAAGGCTTTCATACGTTTGCTATTTACTGAGGCGGTCTTAGCGTGGCAGGGCTGAGGTGGTTTGTATCAGGTGACTGAACACTATGCCTTTCTGATGCATGACTGCATAAGAGGCTTTGCATAATGCTGCTCCATACAAACAGCATATATGCCACAAATTAACAAAACAAGTCAGAATGTAGCAATTGATAGAGAAACATACAGACCAGTAGATGACTTTATTACATTCCGTGATTCATCTCCACTATAAAGATACACCTAATCAGTATTTCATGTAAGTTTTGTGCAATTGTAACATTTCCATCAGTCTTTGTGGTCCCGCATCTATTTTCTAGACTGAGAATGTTAAATGTAAAGCACAAAGTTAACATTAGAACGACAATTTATGCTTGAATAGCTGTTATTCTATTATGAGTTAATAGGTCTTCCACCAACATAATCCAGTTTGCCCTTCCAGAAAGACAGAGACTCCATTTCCATTTATAAGTGGTTGCCCAAACTACCAATCTAGTATTGTCTTAGATACTGGTGTTTGGAAATGAATGTTGATTACATGAAAATTTGAAATAAAAAGTGGTCAGAAGTTGATCTACACTGGTAAGTTGCAAAACTACATGACCATTGAAGTAATAATTGATTCATAAATGGGCGTTTGCAGTGTAATTTTACAATGATTCATAAATGGCTTCTATTTTCCATCATGAAATCTGAATTCAACTTGAATGGTTTTCCGACTGCCACAGACAAGAGAGATACATGTCCGAAGCCCATTTATATTTCAACACTATAATGCAGTAGTACTTATTAGAATATTAGATGTGCAATTGTTACAATAGTGTAACTCTAGATTCGTACTTATTCAGACCTGTAGCCCCCTGTAGGATCTGTCTTTACTCCTGTCTCTACTGGTCTGAGTAGCAACCATTGTGACTGGACATGGAGAGCATTTTTTCACATTTGTGAAAGTCAAGGGCTAATGATTTAAATTTACACCCAAAAAAGTACAGAATAGGACTGCATTGGCAAGGCAATTCTAAAATCAACCAGTAGATACAAGCGTAACATCAGCAACAGTGTACACATTTGTGCTAGACGGAGAGCAGGTTTTTTTTTTGCATGTTTCAGCGAATAAATAAACACCCATAAAATAGAGTATTCACAGACTTTGAGACTGTTCGTGAATTGCATTAAAGGTATTTGAAGTGCTCTGCTGTTTAACAGATGCATGGGTTGTTCTGTAAAGGAAAGTTTCACCCGTGACGCACTGACTTAGAGGTGAGAGATTGGCATAAACTGGCAAATGAGCTAAACCTCCTAATGCAGATTAGTTCGTGTTATATAGGCCTTGCTGAGCTTAAACAATGTAATCCCCAACGCTTTCCCTATAGCATCTGGAGAGATTTTAATTAATGATTCATTGTGATTCATGGCACATTGTCAGGGGTAGAAAATGAAATAGAAGAAAACTAATCCTTCTTTTTTATCTTTGCTTTCAGTACTTAACTAAATGCATGACAATGCTGGCTAAAAAAGAATACAACATTTTCTTTAAACTTTTTTGTATACAAAAAGATAAATGTCTCAAATGAATTTTTTTCCATTAAAAGTTAACTTTTTTCCCCTCCAACAACTCTAAAATCAGAGATAGAGAGATTGTGTTACTACAGTGAATAGTTGCACTTAATCAGGTAATATTTTTTTGGTTTAGAAGAGCTGCAGACCTCAAATGGTACACCAGCTAAAGCTAGACTCTTGGAGTCTCCATACAACCTCTGTCCAACTACCTGCTAAAAGTCAGATGATTATCAACACCATTAGGCTTAGGGTTAAGATTAGAACTAAAGTTTGGCTTAGGTAATTTTTGCACTTTTAAGAAAATTATAGCATTTTAGTGAGTGTTCCACTAAGGGACATTTCAGTGCAAATAAATATTTAGTTATGTGTAAGTTAATGACAGTCTACAAAGCATGAAATGGCTTATTGCCATTGGAAACTGAAAGATTCCGTTACATTAGAAATATGTTCTATATTGTATTGACAAATTTGTATTTTTTTTTCATCTGACTTCTTCAGCTTCTTCCATACCTGCAGTCCAATCTGACTGGCTTTAAGGAGCTTCAGATTCTTAACTTCAGAAATGGTAGTGTGGTGGTAAACAGCAAGATGAAGTTGGCCAAACCGGTGCCGTATAATGTCACAGAAGCCGTGCATTGCGTTCTTGAAGACTTTTGTAACGCTGCATCCAGGAGACTTGATATTGATATTGATACCCAGTCAGTTGATATACAAGCAGGTAAGGAGATGGCAGATCTCTGCATCAAATTTGACATTGTTACATAAATCTGTGAAGAGAACACCAGATTCGCTTAGAAAAGCAGCTTTGTCAACAATCAATCTTCTTGGTTTTTTTCAAGCTGATGATGGTGACCCATGCAAGTACATGGACTGCAACGAGTTCTCTCGCTGTGTGGTGAACACACTGACTGCTGAAGCGGAGTGTTTGTGTGATCCTGGCTACAGCACTGCGGATGGCCTGCCCTGCCAGAGCATTTGCAACCTCCAGCCTGACTACTGCCTGAATGGGGGACAGTGTGAGATCATACCAGGACATGGAGCCACCTGCAGGTAGCGTCAAACTCAGATAAAAAAGTCGGGGGTTTTTTGTTTCTCCACTCTGTTACTTCATAGAGTCCATCAGATGTTGCTTAGTCAAACACTATATGGACATAAATATTGGGACACACCTGTTTTTCAGGATTTGGGCTATGCCCCTTACTTCCAGTTAAAGGCAATCTTAATGCTTCTGCACAAAAAGGCAGTTTGGACAACACCATGCTTCCAACATTGTGGGAAGGCCCGTTTCTAGTCCAGCATGACTGTGCCCCTGTGCACAAAGCAAGGTCCATAAACACATGGTTGGATGAGTTTGGCGAGGAAGAATTGTACTGACCCACATAGAGCCCTGACCTCAACCCTATCCAACACATTTGGGACGAACAGAAACGTAAATGCTGAACGAAATTTCCCACAGAAACACTCAGAAATCAAGTGGAAAGAAGAGTGGAAGCTGATACAGCTGCAAAGGGAGAACCACTCCATATTACAGTTGATATATCTGAAAGCAAAGTCATTTTCTGTTGGTGTAATGGTCAGGCATCCCAATACATTTGTCCACATAGTTTAATGACAAAAACACACTTTCTTGACTCCTCTCTCATTTTTTTTCTCTGAACCTTTTTTAGATGCCCTGTAGGTAAATTCTGGCACTATCATGGAGAACGCTGCAATGAACTGGTCTCACTTCCGATTGACCCACTGCTTTTCGTAGCCTGTCTGGTGGGAAGTCTCATGGTGGTTTGTGCTGTGATAGGCATCTTGATTTTCGTTAACAAGAAATGCATACGGACAAGGAAGACAGTAACACTAGTGTAAGCCATTTTCCAATTTTCTTTCATTTTGTCTTAGATATATTCATTTATATGTTGTTGGTTTTTTTTGACATTTGCCCTTTCTTCACACAAAGTAATCTGCTGTCACATGGCTGGTGCCCTTTAAAATGTACTAGTGTTAAAAACCTTGTTTCCTTTAAATTATAGGCATTCACAATCCTCCTTTCCCTATGAGGGTACTATGAGATTGAATCCAGGTTTTGAGAATGACGAGGGTATCTTGACTCATGTGTCAAGCATCAGATATCCCTTAAGTACTGACTCTGGGTCTTCCCAATTCTCTGACCATGGCACATTTCGCTCAGTTGAAAACATGCACCTAAGTTTTGAGGTAAAGTGCATGGCTCCAAGGTTATTTTCAACTAAGTCTCATGACTAACCCATTTCATCGCTGTCTCATGAGCTGCACTAATCCTTGCAAATCCAAAAAAAAAACATTTCTTTGAAAATGCTTCGCCCCTCCCGCGCTAAACTGAAACACTAACTCACTGCCAGGTTTATAGTAGTTATAAATAATGGCTTTGGTCATTATGATGCAACACCACACAGCAGTCACTATGCGTCGAAATATATTACGGTTCTGATAGATGTAAGTAATATACCAGTGCTCCCATACCAGCATGGGTATTTCTCTATGTTCCCAAAACACTGCTCCATGTATTTCATTTCCAGTCAAAATGACCATTAAATTCGAGCTATTCATTGATCATTGCAAGTAAAAAAGCTAAAGATATTTCATAAAGAGAAAATTACACAGAGGTCTTAAACATCTAATATACTTTTTTGTCCAGTAACAGACTCTATTCTTTTCAGGAGTTACAGGGATATGTTTTGCTTATTATACACACATTCTGTTTTTTTTTGTTTGGGATTATTATCCTGTTGAAAAATGAAGTTTTGTCCAGTGATTCATGAACCAGAAGGAATAGTGTGATGTCGAATGACTGAGTAGTGCTTTTCTTTCTTCATGATCCAACACAAAGTTAATGCCAGACAAACCTGATATGTCTTCTTCAAAACCAAAGCTTTGAACCTATAAAACATTGGAACCCAGTCAGTTACATGTAATCGATAAAAAGAACGATCTCTGACTTTTACACAGTATACAGCATAGTATGCTTTCATCGAGACAGCAAGTGTTCTCTTCTGTCCATGTTTCAGCCTATAATTATTAAAATAATTTGTCAACTGACCCAAAAAACCTATAAAGACAAACCTTAGTATTGACACTGCATACCAACAGTATGTCTGTTTATTTCTTTTATATAGTTATCATTAGTATTGTGTATTGTGGAAGCAATCACGCTATTGTTCAAAGTTTTATTACTATATTATTATAGCTGATTTTGGTGCCGCTTCTCCTGTTAGGGTGTTTGGAATTTTGGTACAGTTCAGACATGTGCGCTATGCTGTGTGATTGGTTGTTCAGGGGCTTTTTATAAGTCACCTTATGAATGTACAGTATATGGAGAGAGAGTGGGGGGGTCAGTCATCTTGAAAATCAGTGCGGAGAGAGAATGTCCACGCGCCACTGTTGTTTTTTTTTTTTTTTTTTTTTTAAAGATTTTTGTAATGAACGGATCACAATCACAGTTCGCATTTTCTCACCGAAATGCATTCTATTTCAAAATTACAATCCTTATTTCAATGAGTAAGATACTAAGAAAGAAATTATGAACTGCTGTAATGGTATAAAATTCTGTAGGTTGAGGCTAGACGGTGAAACTACCAATTTAAAGAGAATACCCAAAGTGACTGCACTGCATGTGTCTTGGCTTTCCTTTAGATTTGTGCCTTTGTAGTTTTTGCTTTGTAGTAACTAACAAATCAAATCATCTCTTTTACAGCATGTTGCTACCTCAACACAAAGTCTGGCCTAACATGTAGGAACAACTGCCAGCTTTCTCTCCTGTTAGCTTTCCCGGTTCGAATGCTTCCCTGCTGATTTCTTCATAAATTTACCTTTAACTTACCGCTGCCTGTGGCTCTATTACAGATCCCCAGACAACTCTACACAAGAGGAGCAGAAAAGTTAGTTCCAGAAATGGTTGATTTCCACCACTGTATTCCACACCACGAGGTAAGGCAACAACATTCTTGAACACTAATGATGTTCCAAATTTGAATGTAGTGAATAGAAAAGCTGAAAATGGATGAGGACTATGGCTATTTCTCAACACTGATGTGTCATGGTAATATCTAAAAATAGACCCAACATCAAAATACTTCAACAAAATACATTTTCAAACATACAAATACAATTTTTGTTTCGATAGTAAAAGTACTTCTCCCTACATTAAGCCAAAAGTAGACAAATAAATTGCACCTTCTGTTTGGAATGACCTACAGAAAACTCACAAACTGCAGTGTTTGATCTTACATGATTTTATAAGTTATGTTAAAGTCATAGAACATGAGTCCACCCATACATGTAAATGTTTTAAATAATTGCACTTTGAGATGAGATTTCTTTGCCTTTTTGGGTCTGCTTTGTAATTGTTGTATTTGTTTTTTTATGTTTATGTTATTATATGAAACTATTTGGTTTGCCATCCTGCCCATGTCTCTCTTAAAAAAAAAGAAGAGATTCTATATCTCAATGAGACTAACGCGGTTAAAGGTTATAATAATAATAAGAAGAAGAATCATAATCATTATAATAATACATTTCACACCTAAAGGAAAACTAAATTTTGTAACATCCCACCTTTACAGTAATTTCATGCCATTGGCTACAATCAAATCAATTGTGTGATTGCACAGAATCACAGTGTGCCAAAAAAAAATAAAAACTATCTGTCCAACTAACTTTATTCCCCAGATACTGAGGAGGGGTATACCAGTGATGGTATTTAGGTTGCACTAGCTTCTTTTTTGGAAGGAAAAGATTAAAATTGATCTTCTTTGTTTCTGAGTACACCTAGTTTACAAAAACTCAATTACAGTCAGTGATATTTGCTCTTTGTGTTACTCTGTATCCCCTAAAATATTGCAGATGGTGCCCATTTGCGACAGTGAAATCAGTGTTGGACTGGTCTTTAGAAAAGAACTGCTTATTTTCTGCTCAGTGGTCTGTAGGTCTAATATTCCTGGGTATCATTTTTTTTCCCAGACATGGAGACTGTCCAATGAACACAGGACTTCATGTTGTTTTCTGAGGGGACCTGATAGTGACGGATTTGAAGTGACCGTTTTATGATGACAATTTGATGGCCATTTTTGGGCTCCACCTGGCACCAAAGCTCTTCAGTGGTCCTCCAAGCAAACTGTATTCAACATCAAATGAACGATTGCATCAGTAGCGCCAGTGGTGAGCCGAGGAAACATTGATAAAGGAATGGGTTGGATATTTTGTACCCTTGTCAAAGGTTATTCTTCCCTCATAATGAGGTATTTATTTATAAATGGATACATTTGGTGGTATCATAGAATACAGACCGTATTACTGAACCAGTACTCTAACCTCTCTTCAGTGTCCCCAAAAAAGAAACTGAATGTAAAATAAGCTACTCCTTTTCATGGTTATTTAAACTCTTCAGACTTATTCAACAGTATTTAGGTCTAAGATGTTGATGAATATATTAATTAGCAACCATATATAAAAGAAAGACATCTGGCTTTTGCATGGAAAAATAGGTTTCTCACCAATCACTTTGTGTTTTCAGACCAAAACACAAGCGGGGAGGGGGCGGTGAAGATTGATTTTTTTTTATTTGCTTTTACAATGAACAGAACAAAATAAAAAATAAGAAAAAGCTTTCACAGCAAAGGTGTGTTTGTATTGCAGTTTTCTAAGGATTTATTTTACTGAGTAAGTGGTAGCTTTCGATCATTGCATTCTCACCAACCGGCAGCTGCTTGTTTCCTTTCTTTTTTAAATACGAAATGTATTTATTTCAATTCACCATTGGAATGACTTTCAAGTATGTTTTAAAACACAGAATTGTCTGCAATTGCCAATAAGAACAAAAGTTTGGGTTAAAAAAATCATTAGATAGCAATGCAGGCCTCTGTCATACTTTTCAAGTAGTTTTTAAAAAATGATTTGTGATTTTAAATATAAAGGGATCTTCAAGGCATGATTATTACTGCTGTCCTGTGATTGTATAACTTTTGTTAGGAAAAACAGCAAAAAACTAAGATGTTCATTCATTTGTCTAACAACAAATACAGAAAACAAGTTTTCTGAAGTCTACCTGGAACATGTACCACATATATGCCCAGCAGTAAACACATTTTTTTTCCTGAAGTTAAAAAAGTGCTGCCAAACAAATGAACAATGTAAGAGAAGGAGAACTGTTTTTAGGGAAGTTAAGTGTTTTTCCAAGGGCGCCAATCCAAGGGCGGTTATGCATTCACAAAGATCGGGTAACTAAACCACTTATCCTTAGCTAATTCATCATCAGCATGGCTCATGTTTTTATTTGAGGGCATAATCAGGCCTGAAATCACTTATAAACTTCTTTTTTTTTAACCAGTCATATTATACTGCTCTTAAGAGAATGGTGGAGTCATGATGAAAATACCTGAAGTAAATAATGAGATTTCCTACTGACTAACATTTCAAATGAAAAGAGAAAAGATTAAGGCATTACCATCAGAGTGCTTGGACAAAGCTTGTATTTTTGCGAAAATGCAAATTACCACAGCAAAATGAATACCAACCCAAAACAAACAGTAAGTGACTGAAATCACTCACTCTCCAAAAAAAAAAATCTACATTGCATTATAATCCCTTAATGAAATATGGGCTTGTCCTAGACAGCCACTGTGCCAGTGAGGTCCCTTTTCCATTTGTTTAACCTATAGTGAGCTAATGCATGATCTGTCCACAGACAGGGATACAGAGCTGAGCCCTTCACTTCAGAAGGTTCTGGAGCATGGCGGTGGCATAGGTGGGCCGTGCCTGTTTGCTCTCAATGGCGTTCCTCAGGTACTGAATCCCCCCGCACCTCTCCCAAATCTCCTCAAACTGCCGTGGCAGAATTTCCGCTCCGCGCTTCCGCGTCAACCCCGTCTCCTCCAGACTCAGCTCACACATCTCCATATCATCCTTACCTGAGCACAGAAAACAAAATCAGTCTCCAACATATGAAGGAACAGCACTTCCCCCATCAATGATATTCTTTTATTTTTTATTTTATATATTTCATTGATTAACTATGTTTATCCCATTAACCCAAGTGAAGCAGTGGGCAGCTGACAATGGCACCTGAGGATCAATGAGGGGACGGTACTTTGCTCAAGGGGACCTCAGTGGTGCCACGGGCAGTCCTGGGATTCAAACCCACAACCTTACGATCACAGGGGCAAATCCATAACTACCAGGCCATCAGCTGCCCGATATGATATACATTTTATATACTGCAGTCTGATAACGGGTGAGGTAATTTGTTTGATAGTAACTAATAAAATGCTCAGGCACCTGCTACCAATAGAATAGGCTGCTTGTCTGGGTGTAGCTCCATCTGCCTGGCGATCCAGGGCCCATCAAAATGAGCATACCACCAACCCTTCTTCTTGTTCTGGGGGTCTTTATACTGGTCTGCAGGCCGGATGAATGGGATGCGGAAGTAGCGCTGCTGCCGATTCATAGCAATTTCTTGCTGGCGGGCCGGCACAGGGGGAGCTGGGTTCTGCTGGGCTGAAGCCACATAACCAAGAAATTAGCATACCACACATGAAATACTGTATTGGTTTTGATATCTCTGCTGGTTCTTTTATCTCTACTTTAACAATGTCATTTGTATAAAAGGAGACAATGCATACTGATCAGTGCTGAAAATAAAAACAGAATAAAATCAAATCTTTCTGGGAGCTTATTCTGAAGAAGGTTCGGGAAAACAAGTGATTTTCTGTTATGATGGCGGCCAACCAACACCTGATCCTTGCACTGAGAGATATAACATCTGAGACATCCCATCTGAGGGAAAACACAACCTGCCTTTGAAGTGAAGCACATCTAAAGTATTCTCTCCAGGGTCCAGAAGAATGGGAGGATACACACCTTGGCGAATGCATGTGGCTGTAATAAAGCCGTTTGCTCTGCACATATGAACACTTTAAAGGCATTTTTTTTGGCCAAACAAACAAGGCAGCATAGCTTTCCCTGGAAACACCAGTGTTTACCACAAGAAGTGTGTGTATACACATATCGCCGATATGTAACATTTGTCAAAACAGGAGGAAATAGAGTACAAGCTGGTGCTCTATCAGCATGAAGTCAAGGGGAAATAAGGATACAGAATTCCGCAAAGCCATATACAAAGGAAGCCTTGAGAATGAATGGATTTTGAATACTCATTAAAGTCAGTTCTAATATAATTTGAAAGGATATTGTTATCAGCTCATCATTATCTTGATAGTGAGTAAAAAGTGATCTAGTCTTCTCTTCATACAGTTTTATGTTCGTCAAAGTACAAACTAAATTAATTTATTCTGAAAAAATGACGAATATGATGTTTCGAATGTGTGTAATCTATCTATTTATGGATGGGGCGGTGTCTTACCGTAGTCGGTGACTGATTTGGGAGCTCTCTGTTCAGTTTCAGTGTTGCGTTTCTTGTTCTTTGACTTCCAGGCATGGTAGACCTTCAGGCGACGGTGAAACTCCTCTCTGCATGCTGCTAGTAGATCGATATCTACAGAAGATACAATTTGCCTTAAACAAATTACACTTCGTACTCACAAATAGTACAATGGAGGCAAAAACTTTGCTTTTCTCCTATACAAACTTTTCTTTGAAACAAAGCTGAGACCACTGGAGGTCACGTATTATTTAATACAACTCTGGGCAAGCAGCAAAGGTGTGAGAGGAGCGTTCAGAGGGAAGCCTCGCGCTTACCACAGGACGTGTTGATGGCGTCTCGCAGTTCGGCATATTTCCACTTGCTCAGGTCGTATTTCTTCATCCCAGCGGCCGCCTTGCTGGCTTGCACCTGCGGACCCCTGTCGGTGCACAGGCATTTACACAGTGAAAACAGGCACACTGCGCCTTCAGGGAGGGTTTTCTTCACCTTGTTTTAAAGGTGTGGTTTGACTTTGATCTATGCAATCAGTATGAAAGTGACGCTGCCTCTTTCTGGAAAACAGATTCAGCAAAGCTAATTGGCCCGATTCATTAGGCTCGGGGTGAACAGCAATCACTTTGAAACTAATGATAGATCTGCAGCATAATGTCTTTCTAGACAGCAGGCCGAATCAGCACGGCACTGAGAAAATCAGGGCATGCTTTGGGAAGGGAGAGGCAGTGAGACGCTAGCTCTGGGAGCGAGAATGCTAGTGGGAGATGAGCAGAATGGGCAGCAGGGAGGAAGAAGGTAACAGGGCTGCACGTGAACACGGCAGCAATTGCGCAGTAGGCTAAGAATAGTGGCACTCCTAGAAGCTTCCAGCAGCTCTAAGTCAATCAAACTTAGGATTTGCCTTTCCTTAACTGGAAGCACTCTTGATTTACACAGAGTCTATAGGATTCCCAACCACAACAACCAGTGTATCCTCCGGTCATAATCCTATTGGACTAAACCCGGCCATCACCAAACGGTTGCTACTGGGAAGCCAGTTGTGTCCAGCCATAAATATCTGGAAAAGTCAAAGGAGGCCATCATACGTGGTTATAGGCCAGTGGTTTAGTTACCTGAATGCAAGTGCAGATCTTGTTGTGTATTTGTAGTATATTTGTAAGCTTCGTACTAGTATTTACCTGTGCGATTACTAATGCATTTGAACTAAAAAAATCACTAATAATAATAATAATAATAATAATAATAATAATAATAATAATAATAAAGCACTCATCAGCAGAAACAAAGGTCTGATTAAACTGTTTTACTGTTGAATAGGATGAAAGATCTCCATGTTCTCCCAATGGAAGATAAATTATAAAAGTAAAATACAAACATAGACAATAAACATGCTGCCTTTACAGCTTTCAAACCCATACTTCACCTTTTTTTCCCCCCATTTAAAAGCATAAGTAGTAAAATCTTGTCCTAGGTGTTAGTCACAGTGTCACTCTGTGTGTTTGTCGGAGAAGCTCCTGCATGACTGAACACAGTGACAGTGACTTGTGAGGTGGCACTCGGGTGACTCTTGACGGCTGCGAAGAGCAAAGCTGCTTAACGGCATCCTCGCACAAGAAGTCATCAAACCAGGCAGTCCTCCTGATTAACCCACTCGGACAGGTGTCAGCAAGGAGCGCACACAAACACAAACACTTCTAATTGGGCGGGTTTATGATGAGCATATTTGTGTAAGGCTCCGAATCTGACAAGGCATTTTATTTATATTTTAAATCTGCAGTGCCCACACGCTTTATCATTATAGCATTGTACCACTACAACGCAAGTTGTATGTAGAATGAGAGGCTACAACAGCAGTCGGAACTATAAGAAATGCAGCCCCTGTTCAGTGTTCTAAGTGCTTAAAATTGGAAACTGCTTTCTCAATGTGGTAAGCACTTAATTTTCATATTCAGATTTATGTGGTCACACATTAAAAATAAGATCATTGATTTTTTGAAAGTATATGAATATATTCATATTAAATGTATTTTGTCTGTTCCTATCAAGTCCTTAAATTGAGCAAATAAGACAAACACCAATCAATCATTGCACTTTACTACACAGTATAAGGAGATTTATCATAATCCATTATTTTTATCTTTTGACGGCCCTAAAACAAAAATACTGTCCTCAGACCCTTCAAAACCTCACCTGAAAGTGACAGATTCATGAATAAAGGAACTATTTAGGTTAATATCAAACTAAGAATTCAAGCATTGTTTACAGTGGCTTTGCGTTAGTAGTGTGTCTCTCTATCTAGGTTGGTGAAAGATTAAGAGGGGAGGACTGGTGAGTAGGCTTTGTTAGTTTGATTCGGGGGGTCAGGGATGAGGGGCTTGTTCTGTGTCTTACTTCGCTGCCTCTGTGGAAAAAGCAACAGCTGTGGTACCATAGCTGAAACACGAGAGAGCAGAAAAAAAAGAGTTTCATGACACTGGAGTCCTGTCTCTACTTGCTTGCGACCTCTGTGAGTAAGAAAAAGATCATGGGCTTTTCTCATTGCCTAAACAGAAGAACGAAGATGGAGCACTCAGTGCAGGTTTTATGTAGTTTTATTTACTGTGTGTGTTGTATTTAGTTCTAACTGAACAGAAACAAAATCCCTATTAATAACATGATTGGGACGGGACTGGAAAAAACGTAAGTGGGAGTGGGCGGGACCGGGTATCAAAATAACACTATGATAACTTTACACAGAAATATAGCTTTTAAATAAATAAACTAATTTTGAACTCAATACTAGTTGTCCTGTCTCTTTATGCTCTCCTCCTGTTTACTGTATGTAGCCGGTTAAGCGAATGGCGTGCTCCACACACCCGTAACAGTTGGTGGCGATAGTCCCAACCACCAATAATGTAAGAGAAGAAGCGGCATTATAACCAAAATGGAGAATCATAAAAATCATAACCAAAATGGAGATAGACGTGAAAGCTACGCTGCAACGACTACTGTCTGAAAATAATACGTCACTTGTGCTCATGCAAAGTGAAAGTAAAAAACGTGCAAATTCAAACACTATTTCAATATTTCACATATTTACAGCAGCTCATCGATGCCCAAAAATGAAATAATTACCCAGCTACATTTGCGAATGTATCCTAAAGGATTGATATATATTTTTCCTTCCTATGAAAGGCCAGACGCGCAGGGCTGAGATAGATTTTGGCCTGACTGGAAGACACAGTAGTCCCGGGACGTCGGGCTAGCGAATTTGCGAGCCCTGGTGTGACTCTTAGTAAATGGATCTACAGCAGGCCTGTGTGGCCACTGAGCCAGAGAGAGGCTCTCCTGGGGTAGGCAAACTGTTTGTTTTAATCTCAGAGCCAGTTTCATAACACAAAGCTGTTTGCTTGGCTAAGGTTTGGCTGTTTTTTGTTGTTTCACAATAACAGGCTCTTTTCATGCTGCAGACTCTTTTCATATGGAAATCAGAGAGCATGTGCGGTATGTATACTTTTTAAGTAGAAGGATGCATCTGAGCAGATTAGCGTGAAAACATGATGTTTTGTCAGATGCTACCAACAGAACTGTGTGTGCGTTTGTTTGTTTGTTTGTGTACCTGCGCAGGCTCGGGTCCAGCTGGGCTTCATCCTGGATGAGCTCGGCCTCGCTCTGAGCAATTCTCAGGGCCAGCTCTCTGTCTCTTCTCTCCTGCTCTAGCATGGCCTGTCTCTGTGTCTCCTCTTCCCGCTCCAGAGCCAGCTGAATCTCCAGCTCCGCCTGCACCGCAGTGCGAACACACACACACACACACAGAGCCCATTGGAAATAATGTACCTGTACACATTAGGACATGGCAGTGTGCACACGTACATATGAACGAACACACAAAACACTTGAAGTTCAGTTGCATCTTATAGTGTCTGCATCCCAAAGCTGCATGCAATAGCAAGCATAACTAGCAAACAGGCCAAACTGATCTGTTCTTTAATAGTTCTCTCCATAAAGCCTGTAGTGCCTGAGGAACGAGAGATTAGGGAGGCCCTGCTCCAGACTCTCTAGATTCCATCTGCAGCAGAACCAGTGCTGCTCCCCACTGCCAGGACTTTAAGCCATTGTGCTCCTGCTGTGTGCTAAGGTCCGATTAGGCATATTATTGAGGTTATAGCAACGCTAATGCGGCCAGCCTATGATTCCATGTCTAGACTGAGCAGAAACTGGCCACAGACCAGTGTCGAAGGTCTCTGAATGCATTAGCACATGCTAGTGAGAATGTAGGCTCAAAACAGAAGGAACCAAGCAAGGAAGGAGAAGGGAAAAAATGAACGAACTGTATCAGACAAAGTCTGAAACACAAGGAACGAAGCTACTGTCAGCCCTCCTGAACAGAAAATGTACTAAAATGTGAAAAATGAAAGGGAAGTAAAGGGTCTAGTCTGTTGCTAAAGGCCATACCCAAGTGGTTACTAAGCAAAAATCCCAGTGCAATACTTTTTAGCCAAATGTTTCATGTAAATTGATCAACATGTTTATACACTATATGGAGAAAAAGTACTGGGACCTGCTTTATAGGGTTTGGGCTAGGCCACTTACTTCCAGTGAAGAACAATCTTAATGTTTGAGCATACCAAGACATTGTGGACAACGCCATGCTTCCAACTGGGTGGACATAGTTTGGGGAAGAACCTATTCCAGCATGACTGTGTCCCAGTGCACAAAGCAGGGTCCATGGAGACATGGATGGATCAGTTTGGTGTGGAAGAACTAGACTGGCCCACACAGAGCCCTGACCTCTGCTCAATATGGCAAACCATTATTACTGAAGTGCACAGCAGTTATGCTCTCCTCCAAACACAGCAGAGTGAGGGTGATTGGCATTAAGGCATGGCAAAAATACGAGGAAATCGATACCTCCTAACATGTGTACACACACCTGCAGCATTCGCTCTTCCTCCTCTCTCTTCTTCCTCTCTTCTTCCTCTTGCTTCCTCTTCTGCTCCATCTCTGATTTCCTGGCGTGAGAGAGGCACACAAAGGAAGGAGTGGACTGTTTATCATGATGCAGATGGAAATTGCACACAGCTAGATACTGTTTCTACTGAACTAGCTGATAATTACAGAAATCATGTTTGAACAAAGATAAAGCCTGGACACATCCCATTACTAGAATAAAATCAAAGAACACACTCAGTAATGTGCTGTTCTTACTGAGTTTATCGTGCAGAGAGTTTGACTTCTCCATTAGATATGTAATTTATAATAAAACTGCATAATGGTTTGTCTGATAGCAGAAAAAATGTTTAATGTTTAATCTACGCAATACATCCATTATATGTTTCGATCCGTGAAACAAAATAATGAGTGAGAATGCGTGGTACAAGACACACTTTTCACCCTGTAAATAAGAAACTGGTGCTATAGTTGCCTTAAGAATGAATTAAACTTCAAATAGTAAGTTAATACAACCACGAGTTCTTCAGTTAACCCATTGGATGTGACGTACATGCGGCGGTCCTCTTCCTCCTGTTTGCGCAGCTGTTCCTCCTCCTCGTGCCTCTTCCTCTCCCTCTCCATCTCCTCTTGAATGCGCTTCAGCCGCTCCATCTCCTCCTCCTCTTGCTTCTTCTTCTGCATGGAGGAGAGGAGCTGCTCTGATTTCTTCACAAGACCCTCATACTCCTGCTCAATCTGTTTACGACTCAGCACCGTGGCCTAAGAGAATGAAAGAAACAAAAGAGTCAAAAAAGAGAGAAGAAGGGAGGGCAGGAAGGAAAGAAAGTGTTCGTTTGAGATAGTTATTCTGAGAGAGAGATAAAGACAAAACAAACAAGCAGTAATTATTGAGTGTTACTTCCAGATGGTTATATATAGAGAGAGAGAAGAAAAGAAAAAAGAAAGAAAAGAATGGGAGAAAGTAGAAGAAGGAAAGAAGGAAACAATCACATTAGTTTGAGTCAGAGAAAGACAATACAAGAAGGACAAAAGGCAAATGAAAAGAAAAGAAGTTATTCTGAAAGAAAGAAAGAAAGATGAGGAGCATCTCTCAGTCTCCACACTTGCTGAAACCTCCTTTGGAGAGGAACAGTGGGGCCTCACTTTGGTTAACTTTTCGCATAGAAATCAAATGGCGGTTACACTGCGGTTAGCCAGCGGCCCTCATCAAGTGGCGGAGAGCGGTGATGCCGGGACAGACACACCTCACTTGTTTTCATATCCTGCAGGTCCTCATTAAACCAGAGAATCACCTCAGTACCATCTGGCAGAACGCCAGAGCAGTACAGGGGAGCTCAGAGGCCGTCAAACAGACCGCTTGAGTGGGCGGGAAGGGGGGGGGCGGGGGAGACGCTGCTCATTTAGATGGAGGAAGGAAGCGATCAGGTGGAAAAAGTTCAGCTCTGCTGCCACTCATTTATAAGCACGGTGCGGAGGAAGGTGTGGTCGCCGGGCTCACTATCAGCGGTGTACATTCGCTCTGACACGCGAAGGCAGTGTCCCCAGTGTCGGGCTAGACAGCGCTGAGCTCACTCTGATGAAGGGCTGAGAGGGAATGGAGTGGACGAAGGCTTAACGAAGTAAAGTCTGAGGATCATACTTCTTGGGGTAGTAGTGTCAACAAATATCATCGTAATAAACTACATACAGCACTTGATATTAAAATACATGTAGCCCTGGAAGGTGCGTAATATAATAATTCAGAAGTTCTAAGGTTTTGTGGCCCTACAAAAGATGAAATTAATTTTCACGTAGACAGAACTGGCTGCCGGATAAGACAAGGAGCCACATAGGAATAGAAGAAATAACCTAGATAGATTAGTCAAGTAATAAAACAAAAGTTAATTTGTCTGATGTCAAAAGACTTGTTTGCAAACCATATTTCTTAGCTTAGATGTTGAAGATGATTCAGTGTATCGTCAATTAGAGCCCTGAGCCCTGATTCTCTAAGACAGGGTTTAGTGAATGTGTTTGAGGAGGAGAGCCATCAAACTGTGCTGGACCCTGGTCCTCCAGGACCGGAGTTGGACACACCTGCTCTAAGAAAAAACAGTTTCAACAGGCATTTGAGACTAAACCCCATACACCTCAGCTTTAGTTCTCAGTCACAAGGCTGGGGAATAACAACACTTGCACTCATGGGATCTTTTGGTGATGCATACTGCGCTCTACGTGTTTATGTCGGGGAGGGTGGGGGGGCTGTGTGAGCAGTCGAGAAGTGTGTTGGGGGCGTTTCCAGCACCCATGCTTGCTCTACAAATGCCAAATCGGATCTCAGCACCTCCTGCGTGAAAAAAAATTCCCATCACTGTGTCCAGGGCTTCACCTTAATCTTGGTCAGGAGAGCGTCGATTGAGGCAGCCAGCTCTTGGATCTGCTTGCTCATCTCCTGCTTTCCCTCTTTCAGGCCGCTTACAGCGTCATTAAACTTTTCCATTCTCTTCTTCAGGTTCCGCACCTTCACCAGGCCATCAACTCTGCAGCACAAATAGTATATGGATAAATGGTTGCTGCACATGAAACACATGAGACTCCTAACTGTCAAAAAGGCTTGTATAAATAAGCATGCTTTCTTTGTCTTTTGCAAAAGAATACTGTTTAGCATGTACATTTTTTTTAGCCTTTTTCTTTTGCTACATTTTATATGTGTGTTTTGTGCATAAAAATCTAACCTTTCCAGACCTTAAACCACCTTTGGGACAAACAATTTTCATATGTGTTTTCGACAGCAGTTAATCATTAATCATATATTGTTTTATTTGAGCAAAGCCCGTTCCCACCACAGATGAGATCAGGTGAACATGAAGCTACATGGTAGAAAATATACCACATATATTATGATACAAAGTTGAATTAATAGTTGTTTTTTGTTGACAACTCTTTTTGTTCACTTAACAAAAAAGCAAATGGTGTCCCCAAACATGTAGTACATGCTGTATGGATATCCTACACACTGAATAACAGCTTTGTGACATATTTAGTACATTATAGGATTTTTTAATGTGTCGTTAATGGAAAGCAACCGGTGTGGCACAATGAAGACTCGTGATTCTGATGAGCCGTTACCCACCGAGGCTTGTGCCTCCTCTTGCATAACCACATGCGAACCGTCTTCTGAATCTTAATGCAGGCGCTGGCCCTGTACATCATTTTGTTCCTCACTGCAGGAGAACAGGGAAAGGACAGAGAGAAGACATTTTCTCATTTAGAAGCACAATTAGGGGGAAGAGGCTAAGCCTTTTACTTTGCAAACGCCCTGTTGAGTGCTCCCAGAGCTCCTACAGGCATGAGATGAGCAATAAAAGCTGTGAATGATAGAGATGACATTGCAGAAAAAGAGGTAATTTTGCATCTATATTACACAACTTCACAGTAAACGCCAGTGAAAGGGAACACTCACGTTTAATGACAGACAATCCACACCACTGGACCTTCTTCCAGCGGCTGCATACCAGCCACTTGTTGACCCGCTTGACCAGCTCTGCCAGGTGCTCTGGGTCGGATCTCATGATCTGGTCAAACTCTGCAAACTGAATTGCACATGGCAGTCACCTTTGTGTGGATACTGCAGCCACAGACTTTAGACGTTTTCTTTAGTTCAGATCTAACTGAAGTGACGTCTTTTGACTGTTAGTTGTAAAGATATTTGTTCTAGTCTCACTTAGATAATGCTCACCTTTCCAGGACGGAAAAACACCCGGGTCAAACCGAACTTGTAGTCATTGTCATTGAGCCCCAGTGCTTTAAACAGAGCCTGTATTGGACATAGAATACAAATTAATTCATCAGATACAAACTGCCATAAGGTGGCAGAGAAAATGGGTAATGACTTTTGAATATTCAAATAGTCCTGATTAAATTGAAATAACTCAAATTTAATCTGAATAGATGCAACTATCGTCTTATCAAAAAATATATTTTGCTCTATAAGGTGATAACATATCACTTACAAAGGCCGTTGCATTGTAAGTGATATGTTACTGCCTTTGGATGGTGCCGGTAATACACCTACAGGTGCTGAACATCATTAAACGAAAAATAAAAACATATTTCCCCAAATCTGTTTTGTGAAAAGTATGAATGTGTGCGTCTCTCCCTCCTCATATGTGTGCATTCATAATTCTTCGAAGAGTCAAATAATTGTGTTAATCGAATGGTAGTTTGGCTTGAAATGCAAGACTTACCTTACAGAACAGACGAGGGTCTAATCTGGTGAGCTTATCAGGCATGTACTGCTTGTACATATTATAGAGTTCATGAAAAGGGGCTCGAGAAGGGAAGCCACCCTGCATCAGATCCAGTACCGAAACCATACCTGAGAGGGACAGAGAAGATCTGATAAATACAGCAAGAAAAAATTACACACACACACCTAACCATTCATGACCAACCATTCATCTAACCATTCATGACCAATTTTTGCAATTTTTTGCAAAACTTGTTTTGAATTTGAATTTGTTTTTCCTAATTTATGCTGAGACCAGTTACTAGAGATGACCATTCAGGAAGCAAACAAGACCCCTCGGTTTCTGTTATCATGACTGGATCTGATAAACTCGACCATCAGTTTGGAGAATAGGAGGTCTATCATTAACTTATGACAGTTATTAGTAAAGAAGCAATTCTTCTGCTCCTGTTGTTGATGTTTATGTTGTAATAATAAGGTGTCCATTGTATGATTTCAGCAGCGGGCAGCCTCAGCATGGGTACTCTTACTGGTTTGCATCTACATATCACCATACACAGCAAGCTGTGATGCCCTGTGTGTTCTGAGACCTTTCTAACAGAGCCAGCACCAACTTTTTCACAAACTGCCCCTAAGCCAAGATGTTCAGATCCTTACACATGCCTGTTTGTCTCACATCAACTTCAAGAACTGAATGTTCACTTACACCCCTTCTCAAGTGCCAGCGCAACAAGACAATAAGACAAGTCACCACATCTGTCGAAGGTTTAATTGTCATGGCTCATCAGTGTACACACAGAATCAGCGGTTGATGTCTTCATGCCAGATGCCAATGCACACTCCACACTTGTGGAGTCCATGCCATGATGTGTCAGAGTTGTTTAGGCAGGGGGGTTAAATATTATGGCTGAACAGTATATGATCATGTTCATATATGGGTATTTGTGTGTATACTGACACACACGAGAGAGAGAGAGAGAGAGAGAGAGAGAGAGAGAGAGAGAGAGAGAGAGAGAGAGAGAGAGAGAGAG